>CAXAJV010000015.1:7086200-7511043 GCA_963969225.1 Xylocopa violacea
GGCGAGTTGGCCTCTACGTCTCCGTGGGACCTTTATATACATCCATAACATAATATAAGCTAGCCAATCCCAATCTAACATCTCGGCGGTAATATTTGACCACATTCCAGGCTTGTTGGCCTCCACGTTTCCGTGGGACCTTTATATACATCAATAACGTAATATAACCTAACCTAACCCAACCAAACATCTCGGCGGTAATATTTGACCACATTCCTGGCTTGTTGGCCTCTACGTCTCCGTTTGACCTTCATATACATCAATAACGTAATATAACCTAACCTAACCCAACCTAACATCTCGGCGCTAATATTTGACCACATTCCTGGCTTGTTGGCCTCTACGTCTCCGTGGGACCTTTATATACACCAATAACGTAATATAACCTAACCTAACCCAACCTAACATCTCGGCGGTAATATTTGACAACATTCCTGGCGAGTTGGCCTCTACGTCTCCGTTTGACCTCCATATACATCAATAACGTAATATAACGTAACCTAACCCAACCTATGATCTCGGCGGTAATATTTGACAATATTCCTGGCGAGTTGGCCTCTAGGTCTCCGTTTGACCTTCATATACATCAATAACGTAATATAACGTAACCTAACCCAACCTATCACCTCGGCGGTAATATTTGACCACATTCCTGGCTTGTTGGCCTCTACGTCTCCGTGGGACCTTTATATACATCAATAACGTAATATAAGCTAGCCTATCCCATTCTAACATCTCGGCGGTATTATTTGACATCATTCCTGGCGAGTTGGCCTCTACGTCTCCGTGGGACCTTTATATACACCAATAACGTAATATAACCTAACCTAACCCAACCTAACATCTCGGCGGTAATATTTGACCACATTCCTAGCTTGTTGGCCTCTACGTCTCCGTGGGACCTTTACATACATCCATAACATAATATAAGCCAGCCTATCCCAATCTAACATCTCGGCGATAATATTTGACCACATTCCTGGCTTGTTGGCCTCTACGTCTCCGTGGGACCTTTATATACTTCAATAACGTAATATAACCTAACCTAACCCAACCTAACATCTCGGCGGTAATATTTGACATCATTCCTGGCGAGTTGGCCTCTACGTCACCGTTTGACCTTCGTATACATCAATAACGTAATATAACGTAACCTAACCCAACCTATCATCTCGGCGGTAATATTTGACAACATTCCTGGCGAGTTGGCATCTACGTCTCCGTGGGACCTTTATATACATCAGTGACGTAATATAACCTAACCTAACCCAACCTAACATATCGGCGGTAATATTTGACAATATTCCTGGCGAGTTGGCCTCTAGGTCTCCGTTTGACCTTCGTATACATCAATAACGTAATATAACCTAACCTAACCCAACCTAACATCTCGGCGGTAATATTTGACATCATTCATGGCGAGTTGGCCTCTACGTCTCCGTTTGACCTTCATATACATCAGTGACGTAATATAACCTAACCTAACCCAACCTAACATATCGGCGGTAATATTTGACAATATTCCTGGCGAGTTGGCCTCTAGGTCTCCGTTTGACCTTCATATACATCAGTGACGTAATATAACCTAACCTAACCCAACCTAACATATCGGCGGTAATATTTGACAATATTCCTGGCGAGTTGGCCTCTAGGTCTCCGTTTGACCTTCATATACATCAATAACGTAATATAACCTAACCTTACCTTACCTATCATCTCGGCGGTAATATTTGAAAACATACCTGGCGAGTTGGCCTCTACGTCTCCGTGGGACCTTTATATACATCCATAACATAATATAAGCTAGCCAATCCCAATCTAACATCTCGGCGGTAATATTTGACCACATTCCAGGCTTGTTGGCCTCCACGTCTCCGTGGGACCTTTATATACATCAATAACGTAATATAACCTAACCTAACCCAACCTATCATCTCGGCGGTAATATTTGACAACATTCCTGGCGAGTTGGCCTCTACGTCTCCGTGGGACCTTTATATACATCAATAACATAATATAAGCCAGCCTATCCCAATCTAACATCTCGGCGATAATATTTGACCACATTCCTGGCTTGTTGGCCTCTACGTCTCCGTGGGACCTTTATATACTTCAATAACGTAATATAACCTAACCTAACCCAACCTAACATCTCGGCGGTAATATTTGACCACATTCCTAGCTTGTTGGCCTCTACGTCTCCGTGGGACCTTTACATACTTCAATACCGTAATATAACCTAACCTAACCCAACCTATCATCTCGGCGGTAATATTTGACAACATTCCTGGCGAGTTGGCCTCTACGTCTCCGCGGGAGCTTTATATACATCAATAACATAATATAAGCTAGCCTATCCCAATCTAACATCTCGGCGGTAATATTTGACAACATTACTGGCGAGTTGGCTTCTCCGTCTCCGTGGGACCCTTATATACATCAATAACGTAATATAACCTAACCTAAACCAACCTATCATCTCGGCGGTAATATTTGACAACATTCCTGGCTTGTTGGCCTCACCGTCTCCGTGGGACCTTTATATACAACAATAACGTAATATAACCTAACCTAACCCAACCTAACATCTCGGGGGTAATATCTGACATCATTCCTGGCGAGTTAGCCTCTACGTCTCAGTTTGACCTTCATATTCATCAATAACGTAATATAACGTAACCTAACCCAACCTATCATCTCGGCGGTAATATTTGACAACATTCCTGGCGAGTTGGCCTCTACGTCTCCGTGGGACGTTTATATACATCAATAACATAATATAAGCTAGCCTATCCCATTCTAACATCTCGGCGGTAATATTGGCAACATTCCTGGCGAGTTGGCCTCTACGTGTCCGTGGGACCTTTATATACATCCATAACATAATATAAGCCAGCCTATCCCAATCTAACATCTCGGCGGTAATATTTGACAACATTACTGGCGAGTTGGCTTCTCCGTCTCCGTGGGACCTTTATATACATCAATAACGTAATATAACCTAACCTAAACCAACCTATCATCTTGGCGGTAATATTTGACAACATTCCTGGCTTGTTGGCCTCACCGTCTCCGTGGGACCTTTATATACAACAATAACGTAATATAACCTAACCTAACCCAACCTAACATCTCGGGGGTAATATCTGACATCATTCCTGGCGAGTTAGCCTCTACGTCTCAGTTTGACCTTCATATACATCAATAACGTAATATAACGTAACCTAACCCAACCTATCATCTCGGCGGTAATATTTGACAACAGTCCTGGCGAGTTGGCCTCTACGTCTCCGTGGGACGTTTATATACATCAATAAAATAATATAAGCTAGCCTATCCCATTCTAACATCTCGGCGGTAATACTTGACAACATTCCAGGCGAGTTGGCCTCTACGTGTCCGTGGGACCTTTATATACATCCATAACATAATATAAGCCAGCCTATCCCAATCTAACATCTCGGCGGTAATATTTGACCACATTCCTGGCTTGTTGGCCTCTACGTCTCCGTGGGACCTTTGTATTCATCAATAACGTAATATAACCTAACCTAACCCAACCTAACATCTGGGCGGTAATATTTGACATCATTCCTGGCGAGTTGGCTTCTACGTCTCCGTTTGACCTTCATATACATCAATAACGTAATATAACGTAACCTAACCCAACCTATTATCTCGGCGGTAATATTTGACAACATTCCTGGCGAGTTGGCCTCTAAATCTCCGTTTGACCTTCATATACATCAATAACGTAATATAACCTAACCTTACCTTACCTATCATCTCGGCGTTAATATTTGAAAACATACCTGGCGAGTTGGCCTCTACGTCTCCGTGGGACCTTTATATACATCAATAACGTAATATAACCTAACCTAACCCAACCTAACATCTGGGCGGTAATATTTGACATCATTCCTGGCGAGTTGGCCTCTACGTCTCCGTTTGACCTTCATATACATCAATAACGTAATATACCGTAACCTAACCCAACCTATTATCTCGGCGGTAATATTTGACAACATTCCTGGCGAGTTGGCCTCTACGTCTCCGTTTGACCTCCATATACATCAATAACGTAATATAACGTAACCTAACCCAACCTATCATCTCGGCGGTAATATTTGACAACATTCCTGGCGAGTTGGCATCTACGTCTCCGTGGGACCTTTATATACATCAGTGACGTAATATAACCTAACCTAACCCAACCTAACATATCGGCGGTAATATTTGACAATATTCCTGGCGAGTTGGCATCTACGTATCCGTGGGACCTTTATATACATCAGTGACGTAATATAACCTAACCTAACCCAACCTAACATATCGGCGGTAATATTTGACAATATTCCTGGCGAGTTGGCCTCTAGGTCTCCGTTTGACCTTTATATACATCAATAACGTAATATAACCTAACCCAACTCAACCTAACATCTCGGCGGTAATATTTGACAACATTCCTGGCGAGTTGGCCTCTGCGTCTCCGTTTGACCTTCATATACATCAATAACGGAATATAACGTAACCTAACCCAACCTATCATCTCGACGGTAATATTTGACAACATTACTGGCGAGTTGGCTTCTCCGTCTCCGTGGGACCTTTATATACACCAATAACGTAATATAACCTAACCTAACCCAACCTAACATCTCGGCGGTAATATTTGACCACATTCCTAGCTTGTTGGCCTCTACGTCTCCGTGGGACCTTTACATACTTCAATAACGTAATATAACCTAACCTAACCCAACCTATCATCTCGGCGGTAATATTTGACAACATTCCAGGCGAGTTGGCCTCTACGTCTCCGTGGGACATTTATGTACATCCATAACATAATATAAGCCAGCCTATCCCAATCTAACATCTCGGCGGTAATATTTGACCACATTCCTGGCTTGTTGGCCTCTACGTCTCCGTGGGACCTTTATATACATCAATAACGTAATATTACCTAACCTAACCCAACCTAACATCTCGGCGGTAATATTTGACATCATTCCTGGCGAGTTGGCCTCTACGTCACCGTTTGACCTTCGTATACATCAATAACGTAATATAACGTAACCTAACCCAACCTATCATCTCGGCGGTAATATTTGAAAACATTCCTGGCGAGTTGGCATCTACGTCTCCGTGGGACCTTTATATACATCAGTGACGTAATATAACCTAACCTAACCCAACCTAACATATCGGCGGTAATATTTGACAATATTCCTGGCGAGTTGGCCTCTAGGTCTCCGTTTGACCTTCATATACATCAGTGACGTAATATAACCTAACCTAACCCAACCTAACATATCGGCGGTAATATTTGACAATATTCCTGGCGAGTTGGCCTCTAGGTCTCCGTTTGACCTTCATATACATCAATAACGTAATATAACCTAACCTAACCCAACCTAACATCTCGGCGGTAATATTTGACCACATTCCTAGCTTGTTGGCCTCTACGTCTCCGTGGGACCTTTATATACACCAATAACGTAATATAACCTAACCTAACCCAACCTAACATCTCGGCGGTAATATTTGACCACATTCCTAGCTTGTTGGCCTCTACGTCTCCGTGGGACCTTTACATACTTCAATAACGTAATATAACCTAACCTAACCCAACCTATCATCCCGGCGGTAATATTTGACAACATTCCTGGCGAGTTGGCCTCTACGTCTCCGTGGGACCTTTATATACATCCATAACATAATATAAGCCAGCCTATCCGAATCTAACATCTCGGCGGTAATATTTGACCACATTCCTGGCTTGTTGGCCTCTACGTCTCCGTGGGACCTTTATATACATCAATAACGTAATATTACCTAACCTAACCCAACCTAACATCTCGGCGGTAATATTTGACATCATTCCTGGCGAGTTGGCCTCTACGTCTCCGTGGGACCTTTATATACACCAATAACGTAATATAACCTAACCTAAACCAACCTATCATCTCGGCGGTAATATTTGACAACATTCCTGGCTTGTTGGCCTCACCGTCTCCGTGGGACCTTTATATACAACAATAACGTAATATAACCTAACCTAACCCAACCTAACATCTCGGGGGTAATATCTGACATCATTCCTGGCGAGTTAGCCTCTACGTCTCAGTTTGACCTTCATATTCATCAATAACGTAATATAACGTAACCTAACCCAACCTATCATCTCGGCGGTAATATTTGACAACATTCCTGGCGAGTTGGCCTCTACGTCTCCGTGGGACGTTTATATACATCAATAACATAATATAAGCTAGCCTATCCCATTCTAACATCTCGGCGGTAATATTTGACAACATTCCTGGCGAGTTGGCCTCTACGTGTCCGTGGGACCTTTATATACATCCATAACATAATATAAGCCAGCCTATCCCAATCTAACATCTCGGCGGTAATATTTGACCTCATTCCTGGCTTGTTGGCCTCTACGTCTCCGTGGGACCTTTATATACATCAATAACGTAATATTACCTAACCTAACCCAACCTAACATCTCGGCGGTAATATTTGACCACATTCCTGGCGAGTTGGCATCTACGTCTCCGTGGGACCTTTATATACATCAGTGACGTAATATAACCTAACCTAACCCAACCTAACATATCGGCGGTAATATTTGACAATATTCCTGGCGAGTTGGCCTCTAGGTCTCCGTTTGACCTTTATATACATCAATAACGTAATATAACCTAACCCAACTCAACCTAACATCTCGGCGGTAATATTTGACAACATTCCTGGCGAGTTGGCCTCTGCGTCTCCGTTTGACCTTCATATACATCAATAACGGAATATAACGTAACCTAACACAACCTATCATCTCGACGGTAATATTTGACAACATTACTGGCGAGTTGGCTTCTCCGTCTCCGTGGGACCTTTATATACATCAATAACGTAATATAACCTAACCTAATCCAACCTAACATCTCGGCGGTAATACTTGACCACATTCCTAGCTTGTTGGCCTCTACGTCTCCGTGGGACCTTTACATACTTCAATAACGTAATATAACCTAACCTAACCCAACCTATCATCTCGGCGGTAATATTTGACAACATTCCTGGCGAGTTGGCCTCTACGTCTCCGTGGGACATTTATATACATCCATAACATAATATAAGCCAGCCTATCCCAATCTAACATCTCGGCGGTAATATTTGACCACATTCCTGGCTTGTTGGCCTCTACGTCTCCGTGGGACCTTTATATACAACAATAACGTAATATAACCTAACCTAACCCAACCTAACATCTCGGGGGTAATATCTGACATCATTCCTGGCGAGTTAGCCTCTACGTCTCAGTTTGACCTTCATATACATCAATAACGTAATATAACGTAACCTAACCCAACCTATCATCTCGGCGGTAATATTTGACAACATTCCTGGCGAGTTGGCCTCTACGTCTCCGTGGGACGTTTATATACATCAATAACATAATATAAGCTAGCCTATCCCATTCTAACATCTCGGCGGTAATATTTGACAACATTCCTGGCGAGTTGGCCTCTACGTGTCCGTGGGACCTTTATATACATCCATAACATAATATACGCCAGCCTATCCCAATCTAACATCTCGGCGGTAATATTTGACCACATTCCTGGCTTGTTGGCCTCTACGTCTCCGTGGGACCTTTATATACATCAATAACGTAATATTACCTAACCTAACCCAACCTAACATCTCGGCGGTAATATTTGACATCATTCCTGGCGAGTTGGCCTCTACGTGTCCGTGGGACCTTTATATACATCCATAACATAATATACGCCAGCCTATCCCAATCTAACATCTCGGCGGTAATATTTGACCACATTCCTGGCTTGTTGGCCTCTACGTCTCCGTGGGACCTTTATATACATCAATAACGTAATATTACCTAACCTAACCCAACCTAACATCTCGGCGGTAATATTTGACATCATTCCTGGCGAGTTGGCCTCTACGTCTCCGTGGGACCTTTATATACACCAATAACGTAATATAACCTAACCTAACCCAACCTAAAATCTCGGCGGTAATATTTGACCACATTCCTAGCTTGTTGGCCTCTACGTCTCCGTGGGACCTTTACATACTTCAATAACGTAATATAACCTAACCTAACCCAACCTATCATCTCGGCGGTAATATTTGACAACATTCCTGGCGAGTTGGCCTCTACGTCTCCGTGGGACATTTATATACATCCATAACATAATATAAGCCAGCCTATCCCAATCTAACATCTCGGCGGTAATATTTGACCACATTCCTGGCTTGTTGGCCTCTACGTCTCCGTGGGACCTTTATATACTTCAATAACGTAATATAACCTAACCTAACCCAACCTAACATCTCGGCGGTAATATTTGACATCATTCCTGGTGAGTTGGCCTCTACGTCACCGTTTGACCTTCGTATACATCAATAACGTAATATAACGTAACCTAACCCAACCTATCATCTCGGCGGTAATATTTGACAACATTCCTGGCGAGTTGGCCTCTACGTCTCCGTGGGACCTTTACATACATCCATAACATAATATAAGCCAGCCTATCCGAATCTAACATCTCGGCGGTAATATTTGACCACATTCCTGGCTTGTTGGCCTCTACGTCTCCGTGGGACCTTTATATACATCAATAACGTAATATTACCTAACCTAACCCAACCTAACATCTCGGCGGTAATATTTGACATCATTCCTGGCGAGTTGGCCTCTACGTCTCCGTGGGACCTTTATATACACCAATAACGTAATATAACCTAACCTAACCCAACCTAACATCTCGGCGGTAATATTTGACCACATTCCTAGCTTGTTGGCCTCTACGTCTCCGTGGGACCTTTACATACTTCAATAACGTAATATAACCTAACCTAACCCAACCTATCATCCCGGCGGTAATATTTGACAACATTCCTGGCGAGTTGGCCTCTACGTCTCCGTGGGACCTTTATATACATCCATAACATAATATAAGCCAGCCTATCCGAATCTAACATCTCGGCGGTAATATTTGACCACATTCCTGGCTTGTTGGCCTCTACGTCTCCGTGGGACCTTTATATACATCAATAACGTAATATTACCTAACCTAACCCAACCTAACATCTCGGCGGTAATATTTGACATCATTCCTGGCGAGTTGGCCTCTACGTCTCCGTGGGACCTTTATATACACCAATAACGTAATATAACCTAACCTAAACCAACCTATCATCTCGGCGGTAATATTTGACAACATTCCTGGCTTGTTGGCCTCACCGTCTCCGTGGGACCTTTATATACAACAATAACGTAATATAACCTAACCTAACCCAACCTAACATCTCGGGGGTAATATCTGACATCATTCCTGGCGAGTTAGCCTCTACGTCTCAGTTTGACCTTCATATTCATCAATAACGTAATATAACGTAACCTAACCCAACCTATCATCTCGGCGGTAATATTTGACAACATTCCTGGCGAGTTGGCCTCTACGTCTCCGTGGGACGTTTATATACATCAATAACATAATATAAGCTAGCCTATCCCATTCTAACATCTCGGCGGTAATATTTGACAACATTCCTGGCGAGTTGGCCTCTACGTGTCCGTGGGACCTTTATATACATCCATAACATAATATAAGCCAGCCTATCCCAATCTAACATCTCGGCGGTAATATTTGACCTCATTCCTGGCTTGTTGGCCTCTACGTCTCCGTGGGACCTTTATATACATCAATAACGTAATATTACCTAACCTAACCCAACCTAACATCTCGGCGGTAATATTTGACCACATTCCTGGGTTGTTGGCCTCTACGTCTCCGTGGGACCTTTATATACTTCAATAACGTAATATAACCTAACCTAACCCAACCTAACATCTCGGCGGTAATATTTGACCACATTCCTGGCTTGTTGGCCTCTACGTCTCCGTGGGACCTTTATATACACCAATAACGTAATATAAACTAACCTAACCCAACCTAACATCTCGGCGGTAATATTTGACCACATTCCTAGCTTGTTGGCCTCTACGTCTCCGTGGGACCTTTACATACTTCAATAACGTAATATAACGTAACCTAACCCAACCTATCATCTCGGCGGTAATATTTGACAACATTCCTGGCGAGTTGGCCTCTACGTCTCCGCGGGAGCTTTATATACATCAATAACATAATATAAGCTAGCCTATCCCAATCTAATATCTCGGCGGTAATATTTGAAAACATTCCTGGCGAGTTGGCATCTACGTCTCCGTGGGACCTTTATATACATCAGTAACGTAATATAACCTAACCTAACCCAACCTAACATATCGGCGGTAATATTTGACAACATTCCTGGCGAGTTGGCCTCTAAATCTCCGTTTGACCTTCATATACATCAATAACGTAATATAACCTAACCTTACCTTACCTATCATCTCGGCGGTAATATTTGACAACATTCCTGGCTTGTTGGCCTCTACGTCTCCGTGGGACCTTTATATACATCAATAACATAATATAACCTAACCTCACCCAACCTAACATATCGGCGGTAATATTTGACAATATTCCTGGCGAGTTGGCCTCTAGGTCTCCGTTTGACCTTTATATACATCAATAACGTAATATAACCTAACCCAACTCAACCTAACATCTCGGCGGTAATATTTGACAACATTCCTGGCGAGTTGGCCTCTGCGTCTCCGTTTGACCTTCATATACATCAATAACGGAATATAACGTAACCTAACACAACCTATCATCTCGACGGTAATATTTGACAACATTACTGGCGAGTTGGCTTCTCCGTCTCCGTGGGACCTTTATATACATCAATAACGTAATATAACCTAACCTAATCCAACCTAACATCTCGGCGGTAATACTTGACCACATTCCTAGCTTGTTGGCCTCTACGTCTCCGTGGGACCTTTACATACTTCAATAACGTAATATAACCTAACCTAACCCAACCTATCATCTCGGCGGTAATATTTGACAACATTCCTGGCGAGTTGGCCTCTACGTCTCCGTGGGACGTTTATATACATCAATAACATAATATAAGCTAGCCTATCCCATTCTAACATCTCGGCGGTAATATTTGACAACATTCCTGGCGAGTTGGCCTCTACGTGTCCGTGGGACCTTTATATACATCCATAACATAATATACGCCAGCCTATCCCAATCTAACATCTCGGCGGTAATATTTGACCACATTCCTGGCTTGTTGGCCTCTACGTCTCCGTGGGACCTTTATATACATCAATAACGTAATATTACCTAACCTAACCCAACCTAACATCTCGGCGGTAATATTTGACATCATTCCTGGCGAGTTGGCCTCTACGTCTCCGTGGGACCTTTATATACACCAATAACGTAATATAACCTAACCTAACCCAACCTAAAATCTCGGCGGTAATATTTGACCACATTCCTAGCTTGTTGGCCTCTACGTCTCCGTGGGACCTTTACATACTTCAATAACGTAATATAACCTAACCTAACCCAACCTATCATCTCGGCGGTAATATTTGACAACATTCCTGGCGAGTTGGCCTCTACGTCTCCGTGGGACATTTATATACATCCATAACATAATATAAGCCAGCCTATCCCAATCTAACATCTCGGCGGTAATATTTGACCACATTCCTGGCTTGTTGGCCTCTACGTCTCCGTGGGACCTTTATATACTTCAATAACGTAATATAACCTAACCTAACCCAACCTAACATCTCGGCGGTAATATTTGACATCATTCCTGGTGAGTTGGCCTCTACGTCACCGTTTGACCTTCGTATACATCAATAACGTAATATAACGTAACCTAACCCAACCTATCATCTCGGCGGTAATATTTGACAACATTCCTGGCGAGTTGGCCTCTACGTCTCCGTGGGACCTTTATATACATCCATAACATAATATAAGCCAGCCTATCCGAATCTAACATCTCGGCGGTAATATTTGACCACATTCCTGGCTTGTTGGCCTCTACGTCTCCGTGGGACCTTTATATACATCAATAACGTAATATTACCTAACCTAACCCAACCTAACATCTCGGCGGTAATATTTGACATCATTCCTGGCGAGTTGGCCTCTACGTCTCCGTGGGACCTTTATATACACCAATAACGTAATATAACCTAACCTAACCCAACCTAACATCTCGGCGGTAATATTTGACCACATTCCTAGCTTGTTGGCCTCTACGTCTCCGTGGGACCTTTACATACTTCAATAACGTAATATAACCTAACCTAACCCAACCTATCATCTCGGCGGTAATATTTGACAACATTCCAGGCGAGTTGGCCTCTACGTCTCCGTGGGACATTTATATACATCCATAACATAATATAAGCCAGCCTATCCCAATCTAACATCTCGGCGGTAATATTTGACCACATTCCTGGCTTGTTGGCCTCTACGTCTCCGTGGGACCTTTATATACATCAATAACGTAATATTACCTAACCTAACCCAACCTAACATCTCGGCGGTAATATTTGACATCATTCCTGGCGAGTTGGCCTCTACGTCACCGTTTGACCTTCGTATACATCAATAACGTAATATAACGTAACCTAACCCAACCTATCATCTCGGCGGTAATATTTGAAAACATTCCTGGCGAGTTGGCATCTACGTCTCCGTGGGACCTTTATATACATCAGTGACGTAATATAACCTAACCTAACCCAACCTAACATATCGGCGGTAATATTTGACAATATTCCTGGCGAGTTGGCCTCTAGGTCTCCGTTTGACCTTCATATACATCAGTGACGTAATATAACCTAACCTAACCCAACCTAACATATCGGCGGTAATATTTGACAATATTCCTGGCGAGTTGGCCTCTAGGTCTCCGTTTGACCTTCATATACATCAATAACGTAATATAACCTAACCTAACCCAACCTAACATCTCGGCGGTAATATTTGACCACATTCCTAGCTTGTTGGCCTCTACGTCTCCGTGGGACCTTTATATACACCAATAACGTAATATAACCTAACCTAACCCAACCTAACATCTCGGCGGTAATATTTGACCACATTCCTAGCTTGTTGGCCTCTACGTCTCCGTGGGACCTTTACATACTTCAATAACGTAATATAACCTAACCTAACCGAACCTATCATCCCGGCGGTAATATTTGACAACATTCCTGGCGAGTTGGCCTCTACGTCTCCGTGGGACCTTTATATACATCCATAACATAATATAAGCCAGCCTATCCGAATCTAACATCTCGGCGGTAATATTTGACCACATTCCTGGCTTGTTGGCCTCTACGTCTCCGTGGGACCTTTATATACATCAATAACGTAATATTACCTAACCTAACCCAACCTAACATCTCGGCGGTAATATTTGACATCATTCCTGGCGAGTTGGCCTCTACGTCTCCGTGGGACCTTTATATACACCAATAACGTAATATAACCTAACCTAAACCAACCTATCATCTCGGCGGTAATATTTGACAACATTCCTGGCTTGTTGGCCTCACCGTCTCCGTGGGACCTTTATATACAACAATAACGTAATATAACCTAACCTAACCCAACCTAACATCTCGGGGGTAATATCTGACATCATTCCTGGCGAGTTAGCCTCTACGTCTCAGTTTGACCTTCATATTCATCAATAACGTAATATAACGTAACCTAACCCAACCTATCATCTCGGCGGTAATATTTGACAACATTCCTGGCGAGTTGGCCTCTACGTCTCCGTGGGACGTTTATATACATCAATAACATAATATAAGCTAGCCTATCCCATTCTAACATCTCGGCGGTAATATTTGACAACATTCCTGGCGAGTTGGCCTCTACGTGTCCGTGGGACCTTTATATACATCCATAACATAATATAAGCCAGCCTATCCCAATCTAACATCTCGGCGGTAATATTTGACCTCATTCCTGGCTTGTTGGCCTCTACGTCTCCGTGGGACCTTTATATACATCAATAACGTAATATTACCTAACCTAACCCAACCTAACATCTCGGCGGTAATATTTGACCACATTCCTGGCTTGTTGGCCTCTACGTCACCGTTTGACCTTCGTATACACCAATAACGTAATATAACGTAACCTAACCCAACCTATCATCTCGGCGGTAATATTTGACAACATTCCTGGCGAGTTGGCATCTACGTCTCCGTGGGAACTTTATATATATCAGTGACGTAATATAACCTAACCTAACCCAACCTAACATATCGGCGGTAATATTTGACAATATTCCTGGCGAGTTGGCCTCTAGGTCTCCGTTTGACCTTTATATACATCAATAACGTAATATAACCTAACCCAACTCAACCTAACATCTCGGCGGTAATATTTGACAACATTCCTGGCGAGTTGGCCTCTACGTCTCCGTTTGACCTTCATATACATCAATAACGGAATATAACGTAACCTAACCCAACCTATCATCTCGACGGTAATATTTGACATCATTCCTGGCGAGTTGGCCTCTACGTCTCCGTGGGAGCCTTATATATAAATAACGTAATATAACATAACCTAACCGAATCTAACATCTCGGCGGTAATATTTGACAACATTACTGGCGAGTTGGCTTCTCCGTCTCCGTGGGACCCTTATATACATCAATAACGTAATATAACCTAACCTAAACCAACCTATCATCTCGGCGGTAATATTTGACAACATTCCTGGCTTGTTGGCCTCACCGTCTCCGTGGGACCTTTATATACAACAATAACGTAATATAACCTAACCTAACCCAACCTAACATCTCGGGGGTAATATCTGACATCATTCCTGGCGAGTTAGCCTCTACGTCTCAGTTTGACCTTCATATTCATCAATAACGTAATATAACGTAACCTAACCCAACCTATCATCTCGGCGGTAATATTTGACAACATTCCTGGCGAGTTGGCCTCTACGTCTCCGTGGGACGTTTATATACATCAATAACATAATATAAGCTAGCCTATCCCATTCTAACATCTCGGCGGTAATATTTGACAACATTCCTGGCGAGTTGGCCTCTACGTGTCCGTGGGACCTTTATATACATCCATAACATAATATAAGCCAGCCTATCCCAATCTAACATCTCGGCGGTAATATTTGACCTCATTCCTGGCTTGTTGGCCTCTACGTCTCCGTGGGACCTTTATATACATCAATAACGTAATATTACCTAACCTAACCCAACCTAACATCTCGGCGGTAATATTTGACCACATTCCTGGCTTGTTGGCCTCTACGTCTCCGTGGGACCTTTATATACTTCAATAACGTAATATAACCTAACCTAACCCAACCTAACATCTCGGCGGTAATATTTGATATCATTCCTGGCGAGTTGGCCTCTACGTCACCGTTTGACCTTCGTATACACCAATAACGTAATATAACGTAACCTAACCCAACCTATCATCTCGGCGGTAATATTTGACAACATTCCTGGCGAGTTGGCATCTACGTCTCCGTGGGAACTTTATATATATATCAGTGACGTAATATAACCTAACCTAACCCAACCTAACATATCGGCGGTAATATTTGACAATATTCCTGGCGAGTTGGCCTCTAGGTCTCCGTTTGACCTTTATATACATCAATAACGTAATATAACCTAACCCAACTCAACCTAACATCTCGGCGGTAATATTTGACAACATTCCTGGCGAGTTGGCCTCTACGTCTCCGTTTGACCTTCATACACATCAATAACGGAATATAACGTAACCTAACCCAACCTATCATCTCGACGGTAATATTTGACATCATTCCTGGCGAGTTGGCCTCTACGTCTCCGTGGGAGCCTTATATATAAATAACGTAATATAACATAACCTAACCGAATCTAACATCTCGGCGGTAATATTTGACAACATTACTGGCGAGTTGGCTTCTCCGTCTCCGTGGGACCCTTATATACATCAATAACGTAATATAACCTAACCTAAACCAACCTATCATCTCGGCGGTAATATTTGACAACATTCCTGGCTTGTTGGCCTCACCGTCTCCGTGGGACCTTTATATACAACAATAACGTAATATAACCTAACCTAACCCAACCTAACATCTCGGGGGTAATATCTGACATCATTCCTGGCGAGTTAGCCTCTACGTCTCAGTTTGACCTTCATATTCATCAATAACGTAATATAACGTAACCTAACCCAACCTATCATCTCGGCGGTAATATTTGACAACATTCCTGGCGAGTTGGCCTCTACGTCTCCGTGGGACGTTTATATACATCAATAACATAATATAAGCTAGCCTATCCCATTCTAACATCTCGGCGGTAATATTTGACAACATTCCTGGCGAGTTGGCCTCTACGTGTCCGTGGGACCTTTATATACATCCATAACGTAATATAAGCCAGCCTATCCCAATCTAACATCTCGGCGGTAATATTTGACCTCATTCCTGGCTTGTTGGCCTCTACGTCTCCGTGGGACCTTTATATACATCAATAACGTAATATTACCTAACCTAACCCAACCTAACATCTCGGCGGTAATATTTGATATCATTCCTGGCGAGTTGGCCTCTACGTCACCGTTTGACCTTCGTATACACCAATAACGTAATATAACGTAACCTAACCCAACCAATCATCTCGGCGGTAATATTTGACAACATTCCTGGCGAGTTGGCATCTACGTCTCCGTGGGAACTTTATATACATCAGTGACGTAATATAACCTAACCTAACCCAACCTAACATATCGGCGGTAATATTTGACAATATTCCTGGCGAGTTAGCCTCTAGGTCTCCGTTTGACCTTTATATACATCAATAACGTAATATAACCTAACCCAACTCAACCTAACATCTCGGCGGTAATATTTGACAACATTCCTGGCGAGTTGGCCTCTACGTCTCCGTTTGACCTTCATATACATCAATAACGGAATATAACGTAACCTAACCCAACCTATCATCTCGACGGTAATATTTGACAACATTACTGGCGAGTTGGCTTCTCCGTCTCCGTGGGACCTTTATATACATCAATAACGTAATATAACCTAACCTAATCCAACCTAACATCTCGGCGGTAATATTTGAAAACATACCTGGCGAGTTGGCCTCTACGTCTCCGTGGGACCTTTATATACATCCATAACATAATATAAGCTAGCCAATCCCAATCTAACATCTCGGCGGTAATATTTGACCACATTCCAGGCTTGTTGGCCTCCACGTCTCCGTGGGACATTTATATACATCAATAACGTAATATAACCTAACCTAACCCAACCAAACATCTCGGCGGTAATATTTGACCACATTCCTGGCTTGTTGGCCTCTACGTCTCCGTTTGACCTTCATATACATCAATAACGTAATATAACATAACCTAACCCAACCTATCATCTCGGCGGTAATATTTGACAACATTCCTGGCGAGTTGGCCTCTACGTCTCCGTGGGACGTTTATATACATCAATAACATAATATAAGCTAGCCTATCCCATTCTAACATCTCGGCGGTAATATTTGACAACATTCCTGGCGAGTTGGCCTCTACGTGTCCGTGGGACCTTTATATACATCCATAACATAATATAAGCCAGCCTATCCCAATCTAACATCTCGGCGGTAATATTTGACCACATTCCTGGCTTGTTGGCCTCTACGTCTCCGTGGGACCTTTATATACATCAATAACGTAATATTACCTAACCTAACCCAACCTAACATCTCGGCGGTAATATTTGACATCATTCCTGGCGAGTTCGCCTCTACGTCTCCGTGGGACCTTTATATACACCAATAACGTAATATAACCTAACATAACCCAACCTAACATCTCGGCGGTAATATTTGACCACATTCCTAGCTTGTTGGCCTCTACGTCTCCGTGGGACCTTTACATACATCCATAACATAATATAAGCCAGCCTATCCCAACCTAACATCTCGGCGGTAATATTTGAAAACATACCTGGCGAGTTGGCCTCTACGTCTCCGTGGGACCTTTATATACATCCATAACATAATATAAGCTAGCCAATCCCAATCTAACATCTCGGCGGTAATATTTGACCACATTCCAGGCTTGTTGGCCTCCACGTCTCCGTGGGACATTTATATACATCAATAACGTAATATAACCTAACCTAACCCAACCAAACATCTCGGCGGTAATATTTGACAACATTCCTGGCTTGTTGGCCTCTACGTCTCCGTGGGACCTTTATATACATCAATAACATAATATAACCTAACCTCACCCAACCTAACATCTCGGCGGTAATATTTGACATCATTCCTGGCGAGTTGGCCTCTACGTCTCCGTTTGACCTTCATATACATCAATAACGTAATATAACGTAACCTAACCCAACCTATTATCCCGGCGGTAATATTTGACAACATTCCTGGCGAGTTGGCCTCTACGTCTCCGTGGGACCTTTATATACATCCATAACATAATATAAGCCAGCCTATCCGAATCTAACATCTCGGCGGTAATATTTGACCACATTCCTGGCTTGTTGGCCTCTACGTCTCCGTGGGACCTTTATATACATCAATAACGTAATATTACCTAACCTAACCCAACCTAACATCTCGGCGGTAATATTTGACATCATTCCTGGCGAGTTGGCCTCTACGTCTCCGTGGGACCTTTATATACACCAATAACGTAATATAACGTAACCTAACCCAACCTATCATCTCGACGGTGATATTTGACAACATTACTGGCGAGTTGGCTTCTCCGTCTCCGTGGGACCTTTATATACATCAATAACGTAATATAACCTAACCTAATCCAACCTAACATTTCGGCGGTAATATTTGACAACGTACATGGCGAGTTGGGCTCTACGTCTCCGTGGGAGCCTTATATATAAATAACGTAATATAACATAACCTAACCGAATCTAACATCTCGGCGGTAATATTTGACAACATTACTGGCGAGTTGGCTTCTCCGTCTCCGTGGGACCCTTATATACATCAATAACGTAATATAACCTAACCTAAACCAACCTATCATCTCGGCGGTAATATTTGACAACATTCCTGGCTTGTTGGCCTCACCGTCTCCGTGGGACCTTTATATACAACAATAACGTAATATAACCTAACCTAACCCAACCTAACATCTCGGGGGTAATATCTGACATCATTCCTGGCGAGTTAGCCTCTACGTCTCAGTTTGACCTTCATATTCATCAATAACGTAATATAACGTAACCTAACCCAACCTATCATCTCGGCGGTAATATTTGACAACATTCCTGGCGAGTTGGCCTCTACGTCTCCGTGGGACGTTTATATACATCAATAACATAATATAAGCTAGCCTATCCCATTCTAACATCTCGGCGGTAATATTTGACAACATTCCTGGCGAGTTGGCCTCTACGTGTCCGTGGGACCTTTATATACATCCATAACATAATATAAGCCAGCCTATCCCAATCTAACATCTCGGCGGTAATATTTGACCTCATTCCTGGCTTGTTGGCCTCTACGTCTCCGTGGGACCTTTATATACATCAATAACGTAATATTACCTAACCTAACCCAACCTAACATCTCGGCGGTAATATTTGACCACATTCCTGGCTTGTTGGCCTCTACGTCTCCGTGGGACCTTTATATACTTCAATAACATAATATAACCTAACCTAACCCAACCTAACATCTCGGCGGTAATATTTGATATCATTCCTGGCGAGTTGGCCTCTACGTCACCGTTTGACCTTCGTATACACCAATAACGTAATATAACGTAACCTAACCCAACCTATCATCTCTGCGGTAATATTTGACAACATTCCTGGCGAGTTGGCATCTACGTCTCCGTGGGAACTTTATATACATCAGTGACGTAATATAACCTAACCTAACCCAACCTAACATATCGGCGGTAATATTTGACAATATTCCTGGCGAGTTGGCCTCTAGGTCTCCGTTTGACCTTTATATACATCAATAACGTAATATAACCTAACCCAACTCAACCTAACATCTCGGCGGTAATATTTGACAACATTCCTGGCGAGTTGGCCTCTACGTCTCCGTTTGACCTTCATATACATCAATAACGGAATATAACGTAACCTAACCCAACCTATCATCTCGACGGTAATATTTGACATCATTCCTGGCGAGTTGGCCTCTACGTCTCCGTGGGAGCCTTATATATAAATAACGTAATATAACATAACCTAACCGAATCTAACATCTCGGCGGTAATATTTGACAACATTACTGGCGAGTTGGCTTCTCCGTCTCCGTGGGACCCTTATATACATCAATAACGTAATATAACCTAACCTAAACCAACCTATCATCTCGGCGGTAATATTTGACAACATTCCTGGCTTGTTGGCCTCACCGTCTCCGTGGGACCTTTATATACAACAATAACGTAATATAACCTAACCTAACCCAACCTAACATCTCGGGGGTAATATCTGACATCATTCCTGGCGAGTTAGCCTCTACGTCTCAGTTTGACCTTCATATTCATCAATAACGTAATATAACGTAACCTAACCCAACCTATCATCTCGGCGGTAATATTTGACAACATTCCTGGCGAGTTGGCCTCTACGTCTCCGTGGGACGTTTATATACATCAATAACATAATATAAGCTAGCCTATCCCATTCTAACATCTCGGCGGTAATATTTGACAACATTCCTGGCGAGTTGGCCTCTACGTGTCCGTGGGACCTTTATATACATCCATAACATAATATAAGCCAGCCTATCCCAATCTAACATCTCGGCGGTAATATTTGACCTCATTCCTGGCTTGTTGGCCTCTACGTCTCCGTGGGACCTTTATATACATCAATAACGTAATATTACCTAACCTAACCCAACCTAACATCTCGGCGGTAATATTTGACCACATTCCTGGCTTGTTGGCCTCTACGTCTCCGTGGGACCTTTATATACTTCAATAACGTAATATAACCTAACCTAACCCAACCTAACATCTCGGCGGTAATATTTGATATCATTCCTGGCGAGATGGCCTCTACGTCACCGTTTGACCTTCGTATACACCAATAACGTAATATAACGTAACCTAACCCAACCTATCATCTCGGCGGTAATATTTGACAACATTCCTGGCGAGTTGGCATCTACGTCTCCGTGGGAACTTTATATATATCAGTGACGTAATATAACCTAACCTAACCCAACCTAACATATCGGCGGTAATATTTGACAATATTCCTGGCGAGTTGGCCTCTAGGTCTCCGTTTGACCTTTATATACATCAATAACGTAATATAACCTAACCCAACTCAACCTAACATCTCGGCGGTAATATTTGACAACATTCCTGGCGAGTTGGCCTCTACGTCTCCGTTTGACCTTCATATACATCAATAACGGAATATAACGTAACCTAACCCAACCTATCATCTCGACGGTAATATTTGACATCATTCCTGGCGAGTTGGCCTCTACGTCTCCGTGGGTGCCTTATATATAAATAACGTAATATAACATAACCTAACCGAATCTAACATCTCGGCGGTAATATTTGACAACATTACTGGCGAGTTGGCTTCTCCGTCTCCGTGGGACCCTTATATACATCAATAACGTAATATAACCTAACCTAAACCAACCTATCATCTCGGCGGTAATATTTGACAACATTCCTGGCTTGTTGGCCTCACCGTCTCCGTGGGACCTTTATATACAACAATAACGTAATATAACCTAACCTAACCCAACCTAACATCTCGGGGGTAATATCTGACATCATTCCTGGCGAGTTAGCCTCTACGTCTCAGTTTGACCTTCATATTCATCAATAACGTAATATAACGTAACCTAACCCAACCTATCATCTCGGCGGTAATATTTGACAACATTCCTGGCGAGTTGGCCTCTACGTCTCCGTGGGACGTTTATATACATCAATAACATAATATAAGCTAGCCTATCCCATTCTAACATCTCGGCGGTAATATTTGACAACATTCCTGGCGAGTTGGCCTCTACGTGTCCGTGGGACCTTTATATACATCCATAACATAATATAAGCCAGCCTATCCCAATCTAACATCTCGGCGGTAATATTTGACCTCATTCCTGGCTTGTTGGCCTCTACGTCTCCGTGGGACCTTTATATACATCAATAACGTAATATTACCTAACCTAACCCAACCTAACATCTCGGCGGTAATATTTGACCACATTCCTGGCTTGTTGGCCTCTACGTCTCCGTGGGACCTTTATATACTTCAATAACGTAATATAACCTAACCTAACCCAACCTAACATCTCGGCGGTAATATTTGATATCATTCCTGGCGAGTTGGCCTCTACGTCACCGTTTGACCTTCGTATACACCAATAACGTAATATAACGTAACCTAACCCAACCAATCATCTCGGCGGTAATATTTGACAACATTCCTGGCGAGTTGGCATCTACGTCTCCGTGGGAACTTTATATACATCAGTGACGTAATATAACCTAACCTAACCCAACCTAACATATCGGCGGTAATGTTTGACAATATTCCTGGCGAGTTGGCCTCTAGGTCTCCGTTTGACCTTTATATACATCAATAACGTAATATAACCTAACCCAACTCAACCTAACATCTCGGCGGTAATATTTGACAACATTCCTGGCGAGTTGGCCTCTACGTCTCCGTTTGACCTTCATATACATCAATAACGGAATATAACGTAACCTAACCCAACCTATCATCTCGACGGTAATATTTGACAACATTACTGGCGAGTTGGCTTCTCCGTCTCCGTGGGACCTTTATATACATCAATAACGTAATATAACCTAACCTAATCCAACCTAACATCTCGGCGGTAATATTTGAAAACATACCTGGCGAGTTGGCCTCTACGTCTCCGTGGGACCTTTATATACATCCATAACATAATATAAGCTAGCCAATCCCAATCTAACATCTCGGCGGTAATATTTGACCACATTCCAGGCTTGTTGGCTTCCACGTCTCCGTGGGACATTTATATACATCAATAACGTAATATAACCTAACCTAACCCAACCAAACATCTCGGCGGTAATATTTGACCACATTCCTGGCTTGTTGGCCTCTACGTCTCCGTTTGACCTTCATATACATCAATAACGTAATATAACATAACCTAACCCAACCTATCATCTCGGCGGTAATATTTGACAACATTCCTGGCGAGTTGGCCTCTACGTGTCCGTGGGACCTTTATATACATCCATAACATAATATAAGCCAGCCTATCCCAATCTAACATCTCGGCGGTAATATTTGACAACATTCCTGGCGAGTTGGCCTCTACGTGTCCGTGGGACCTTTATATACATCCATAACATAATATAAGCCAGCCTATCCCAATCTAACATCTCGGCGGTAATATTTGACCACATTCCTGGCTTGTTGGCCTCTACGTCTCCGTGGGACCTTTATATACATCAATAACGTAATATTACCTAACCTAACCCAACCTAACATCTCGGCGGTAATATTTGACATCATTCCTGGCGAGTTCGCCTCTACGTCTCCGTGGGACCTTTATATACACCAATAACGTAATATAACCTAACATAACCCAACCTAACATCTCGGCGGTAATATTTGACCACATTCCTAGCTTGTTGGCCTCTACGTCTCCGTGGGACGTTTATATACATCAATAACATAATATAAGCTAGCCTATCCCATTCTAACATCTCGGCGGTAATATTTGACAACATTCCTGGCGAGTTGGCCTCTACGTGTCCGTGGGACCTTTATATACATCCATAACATAATATAAGCCAGCCTATCCCAATCTAACATCTCGGCGGTAATATTTGACCACATTCCTGGCTTGTTGGCCTCTACGTCTCCGTGGGACCTTTATATACATCAATAACGTAATATTACCTAACCTAACCCAACCTAACATCTCGGCGGTAATATTTGACATCATTCCTGGCGAGTTGGCCTCTACGTCACCGTTTGACCTTCGTATACATCAATAACGTAATATAACGTAACCTAACCCAACCTATCATCTCGGCGGTAATATTTGACAACATTCCTGGCGAGTTGGCCTCTACGTCTCCGTGGGACCTTTATATACATCAGTGACGTAATATAACCTAACCTAACCCAACCTAACATATCGGCGGTAATATTTGACAATATTCCTGGCGAGTTGGCCTCTAGGTCTCCGTTTGACCTTCATATACATCAGTGACGTAATATAACCTAACCTAACCCAACCTAACATATCGGCGGTAATATTTGACAATATTCCTGGCGAGTTGGCCTCTAGGTCTCCGTTTGACCTTCATATACATCAATAACGTAATATAACCTAACCTTACCTTACCTATCATCTCGGCGGTAATATTTGAAAACATACCTGGCGAGTTGGCCTCTACGTCTCCGTGGGACCTTTATATACATCCATAACATAATATAAGCTAGCCAATCCCAATCTAACATCTCGGCGGTAATATTTGACCACATTCCAGGCTTGTTGGCCTCCACGTCTCCGTGGGACATTTATATACATCAATAACGTAATATAACCGAAACTAACCCAACCAAACATCTCGACGGTAATATTTGACCACATTCCTGGCTTGTTGGCCTCTACGTCTCCGTTTGACCTTCATATACATCAATAACGTAATACAACCTAACCTAACCCAACCTATCATCTCGGCGGTAATATTTGACAACATTCCTGGCGAGTTGGCCTCTACGTCTCCGTGGGACGTTTATATACATCAATAACATAATATAAGCTAGCCTATCCCATTCTAACATCTCGGCGGTAATATTTGACAACATTCCTGGCGAGTTGGCCTCTACGTGTCCGTGGGACCTTTATATACATCCATAACATAATATAAGCCAGCCTATCCCAATCTAACATCTCGGCGGTAATATTTGACCACATTCCTGGCTTGTTGGCCTCTACGTCTCCGTGGGACCTTTATATACATCAATAACGTAATATTACCTAACCTAACCCAACCTAACATCTCGGCGGTAATATTTGACATCATTCCTGGCGAGTTGGCCTCTACGTCTCCGTCGGACCTTTATATACACCAATAACGTAATATAACCTAACCTAACCCAACCTAACATCTCGGCGGTAATATTTGACCACATTCCTAGCTTGTTGGCCTCTACGTCTCCGTGGGACCTTTACATACATCCATAACATAATATAAGCCAGCCTATCCCAATCTAACATCTCGGCGGTAATATTTGACCACATTCCTGGCTTGTTGGCCTCTACGTCTCCGTGGGACCTTTATATACTTCAATAACGTAATATAACCTAACCTAACCCAACCTAACATCTCGGCGGTAATATTTGACATCATTCCTGGCGAGTTGGCCTCTACGTCACCGTTTGACCTTCGTATACATCAATAACGTAATATAACGTAACCTAACCCAACCTATCATCTCGGCGGTAATATTTGACAACATTCCTGGCGAGTTGGCATCTACGTCTCCGTGGGACCTTTATATACATCAGTGACGTAATATAACCTAACCTAACCCAACCTAACATATCGGCGGTAATATTTGACAATATTCCTGGCGAGTTGGCCTCAAGGTCTCCGTTTGACCTTTATATACATCAATAACGTAATATAACCTAACCCAACTCAACCTAACATCTCGGCGGTAATATTTGACAACATTCCTGCCGAGTTGGCCTCTACGTCTCCGTTTGACCTTCATATACATCAATAACGGAATATAACGTAACCTAACCCAACCTATCATCTCGGCGGTAATATTTGACCACATTCCTGGCTTGTTGGCCTCTACGTCTCCGTGGGACCTTTATATACAACAATAACGTAATATAACCTAACCTAACCCAACCTAACATCTCGGGGGTAATATCTGACATCATTCCTGGCGAGTTAGCCTCTACGTCTCAGTTTGACCTTCATATACATCAATAACGTAATATAACGTAACCTAACCCAACCTATCATCTCGGCGGTAATATTTGACAACATTCCTGGCGAGTTGGCCTCTACGTCTCCGTGGGACGTTTATATACATCAATAACATAATATAAGCTAGCCTATCCCATTCTAACATCTCGGAGGTAATATTTGACAACATTCCTGGCGAGTTGGCCTCTACGTGTCCGTGGGACCTTTATATACATCCATAACATAATATAAGCCAGCCTATCCCAATCTAACATCTCGGCGGTAATATTTGACCACATTCCTGGCTTGTTGGCCTCTACGTCTCCGTGGGACCTTTATATACATCAATAACGTAATATTACCTAACCTAACCCAACCTAACATCTCGGCGGTAATATTTGACCACATTCCTGGCTTGTTGGCCTCTACGTCTCCGTGGGACCTTTATATACTTCAATAACGTAATATAACCTAACCTAACCCAACCTAACATATCGGCGGTAATATTTGACAATATTCCTGGCGAGTTGGCCTCTAGGTCTCCGTTTGACCTTTATATACATCAATAACGTAATATAACCTAACCCAACTCAACCTAACATCTCGGCGGTTATATTTGACAACATTCCTGGCGAGTTGGCCTCTACGTCTCCGTTTGACCTTCATATACATCAATAACGGAATATAACGTAACCTAACCCAACCTATCATCTCGACGGTAATATTTGACAACATTACTGGCGAGTTGGCTTCTCCGTCTCCGTGGGACCTTTATATACATCAATAACGTAATATAACCTAACCTAATCCAACCTAACATCTCGGCGGTAATATTTGAAAACATACCTGGCGAGTTGGCCTCTACGTCTCCGTGGGACCTTTATATACATCCATAACATAATATAAGCTAGCCAATCCCAATCTAACATCTCGGCGGTAATATTTGACCACATTCCAGGCTTGTTGGCCTCCACGTCTCCGTGGGACATTTATATACATCAATAACGTAATATAACCTAACCTAACCCAACCAAACATCTCGGCGGTAATATTTGACCACATTCCTGGCTTGTTGGCCTCTACGTCTCCGTTTGACCTTCATATACATCAATAACGTAATATAACCTAACCTAACCCAACCTATCATCTCGGCGGTAATATTTGACAACATTCCTGGCGAGTTGGCCTCTACGTCTCCGTGGGACGTTTATATACATCAATAACATAATATAAGCTAGCCTATCCCATTCTAACATCTCGGCGGTAATATTTGACAACATTCCTGGCGAGTTGGCCTCTACGTGTCCGTGGGACCTTTATATACATCCATAACATAATATAAGCCAGCCTATCCCAATCTAACATCTCGGCGGTAATATTTGACCACATTCCTGGCTTGTTGGACTCTACGTCTCCGTGGGACCTTTATATACATCAATAACGTAATATTACCTAACCTAACCCAACCTAACATCTCGGCGGTAATATTTGACATCATTCCTGGCGAGTTGGCCTCTACGTCTCCGTGGGACCTTTATATACACGAATAACGTAATATAACCTAACATAACCCAACCTAACATCTCGGCGGTAATATTTGACCACATTCCTAGCTTGTTGGCCTCTACGTCTCCGTGGGACCTTTACATACATCCATAACATAATATAAGCCAGCCTATCCCAATCTAACATCTCGGCGGTAATATTTGACCACATTCCTGGCTTGTTGGCCTCTACGTCTCCGTGGGACCTTTATATACTTCAATAACGTAATATAACCTAACCTAACCCAACCTAACATCTCGGCGGTAATATTTGACATCATTCCTGGCGAGTTGGCCTCTACGTCACCGTTTGACCTTCGTATACATCAATAACGTAATATAACGTAACCTAACCCAACCTATCATCTCGGCGGTAATATTTGACAACATTCCTGGCGAGTTGGCCTCTACGTCTCCGTGGGACCTTTATATACATCAGTGACGTAATATAACCTAACCTAACCCAACCTAACATATCGGCGGTAATATTTGACAATATTCCTGGCGAGTTGGCCTCTAGGTCTCCGTTTGACCTTCATATACATCAGTGACGTAATATAACCTAACCTAACCCAACCTAACATATCGGCGGTAATATTTGACAATATTCCTGGCGAGTTGGCCTCTAGGTCTCCGTTTGACCTTCATATACATCAATAACGTAATATAACCTAACCTTACCTTACCTATCATCTCGGCGGTAATATTTGAAAACATACCTGGCGAGTTGGCCTCTACGTCTCCGTGGGACCTTTATATACATCCATAACATAATATAAGCTAGCCAATCCCAATCTAACATCTCGGCGGTAATATTTGACCACATTCCAGGCTTGTTGGCCTCTACGTCTCCGTTTGACCTTCATATACATCAATAACGTAATATAACCTAACCTAACCCAACCTATCATCTCGGCGGTAATATTTGACAACATTCCTGGCGAGTTGGCCTCTACGTCTCCGTGGGACGTTTATATACATCAATAACATAATATAAGCTAGCCTATCCCATTCTAACATCTCGGCGGTAATATTTGACAACATTCCTGGCGAGTTGGCCTCTACGTGTCCGTGGGACCTTTATATACATCCATAACATAATATAAGCCAGCCTATCCCAATCTAACATCTCGGCGGTAATATTTGACATCATTCCTGGCGAGTTGGCCTCTACGTCTCCGTGGGACCTTTATATACACCAATAACGTAATATAACCTAACATAACCCAACCTAACATCTCGGCGGTAATATTTGACCACATTCCTAGCTTGTTGGCCTCTACGTCTCCGTGGGACCTTTACATACATCCATAACATAATATAAGCCAGCCTATCCCAATCTAACATCTCGGCGGTAATATTTGACCACATTCCTGGCTTGTTGGCCTCTACGTCTCCGTGGGACCTTTATATACTTCAATAACGTAATATAACCTAACCTAACCCAACCTAACATCTCGGCGGTAATATTTGACATCATTCCTGGCGAGTTGGCCTCTACGTCACCGTTTGACCTTCGTATACATCAATAACGTAATATAACGTAACCTAACCCAACCTATCATCTCGGCGGTAATATTTGACAACATTCCTGGCGAGTTGGCCTCTACGTCTCCGTGGGACCTTTATATACATCAGTGACGTAATATAACCTAACCTAACCCAACCTAACATATCGGCGGTAATATTTGACAATATTCCTGGCGAGTTGGCCTCTAGGTCTCCGTTTGACCTTCATATACATCAGTGACGTAATATAACCTAACCTAACCCAACCTAACATATCGGCGGTAATATTTGACAATATTCCTGGCGAGTTGGCCTCTAGGTCTCCGTTTGACCTTCATATACATCAATAACGTAATATAACCTAACCTTACCTTACCTATCATCTCGGCGGTAATATTTGAAAACATACCTGGCGAGTTGGCCTCTATGTCTCCGTGGGACCTTTATATACATCCATAACATAATATAAGCTAGCCAATCCCAATCTAACATCTCGGCGGTAATATTTGACCACATTCCAGGCTTGTTGGCCTCCACGTCTCCGTGGGACATTTATATACATCAATAACGTAATATAACCTAACCTAACCCAACCAAACATCTCGACGGTAATATTTGACCACATTCCTGGCTTGTTGGCCTCTACGTCTCCGTTTGACCTTCATATACATCAATAACGTAATACAACCTAACCTAACCCAACCTATCATCTCGGCGGTAATATTTGACAACATTCCTGGCGAGTTGGCCTCTACGTCTCCGTGGGACGTTTATATACATCAATAACATAATATTAGCTAGCCTATCCCATTCTAACATCTCGGCGGTAATATTTGACAACATTCCTGGCGAGTTGGCCTCTACGTGTCCGTGGGACCTTTATATACATCCATAACATAATATAACCTAACCTAATCCAACCTAACATCTCGGCGGTAGTATTTGAAAACATACCTGGCGAGTTGGCCTCTACGTCTCCGTGGGACCTTTATATACATCCATAACATAATATAAGCTAGCCAATCCCAATCTAACATCTCGGCGGTAATATTTGACCACATTCCAGGCTTGTTGGCCTCCACGTCTCCGTGGGACATTTATATACATCAATAACGTAATATAACCTAACCTAACCCAACCTAACATCTCGGCGGTAATATTTGACCACATTCCTAGCTTGTTGGCCTCTACGTCTCCGTGGGACCTTTACATACATCCATAACATAATATAAGCCAGCCTATCCCAATCTAACATCTCGGCGGTAATATTTGACCACATTCCTGGCTTGTTGGCCTCTACGTCTCCGTGGGACCTTTATATACTTCAATAACGTAATATAGCCTAACCTAACCCAACCTAACATCTCGGCGGTAATATTTGACATCATTCCTGGCGAGTTGGCCTCTACGTCACCGTTTGACCTTCGTATACATCAATAACGTAATATAACGTAACCTAACCCAACCTATCATCTCGGCGGTAATATTTGACAACATTCCTGGCGAGTTGGCATCTACGTCTCCGTGGGACCTTTATATACATCAGTGACGTAATATAACCTAACCTAACCCAACCTAACATATCGGCGGTAATATTTGACAATATTCCTGGCGAGTTGGCCTCTAGGTCTCCGTTTGACCTTTATATACATCAATAACGTAATATAACCTAACCCAACTCAACCTAACATCTCGGCGGTAATATTTGACAACATTCCTGGCGAGTTGGCCTCTACGTCTCCGTTTGACCTTCATATACATCAATAACGGAATATAACGTAACCTAACCCAACCTATCATCTCGGCGGTAATATTTGACCACATTCCTGGCTTGTTGGCCTCTACGTCTCCGTGGGACCTTTATATACAACAATAACGTAATATAACCTAACCTAACCCAACCTAACATCTCGGGGGTAATATCTGACATCATTCCTGGCGAGTTAGCCTCTACGTCTCAGTTTGACCTTCATATACATCAATAACGTAATATAACGTAACCTAACCCAACCTATCATCTCGGCGGTAATATTTGACAACATTCCTGGCGAGTTGGCCTCTACGTCTCCGTGGGACCTTTATATACACCAATAACGTAATATAACCTAACCTAACCCAACCTAACATCTCGGCGGTAATATTTGACCACATTCCTAGCTTGTTGGCCTCTACGTCTCCGTGGGACCTTTACATACATCCATAACATAATATAAGCCAGCCTATCCCAATCTAACATCTCGGCGGTAATATTTGACCACATTCCTGGCTTGTTGGCCTCTACGTCTCCGTGGGACCTTTATATACTTCAATAACGTAATATAACATAACCTAACCCAACCTAACATCTCGGCGGTAATATTTGACATCATTCCTGGCGAGTTGGCCTCTACGTCACCGTTTGACCTTCGTATACATCAATAACGTAATATAACGTAACCTAACCCAACCTATCATCTCGGCGGTAATATTTGACAACATTCCTGGCGAGTTGGCATCTACGTCTCCGTGGGACCTTTATATACATCAGTGACGTAATATAACCTAACCTAACCCAACCTAACATATCGGCGGTAATAGTTGACAATATTCCTGGCGAGTTGGCCTCTAGGTCTCCGTTTGACCTTTATATACATCAATAACGTAATATAACCTAACCCAACTCAACCTAACATCTCGGCGGTAATATTTGACAACATTCCTGGCGAGTTGGCCTCTACGTCTCCGTTTGACCTTCATATACATCAATAACGGAATATAACGTAACCTAACCCAACCTATCATCTCGACGGTAATATTTGACAACATTACTGGCGAGTTGGCTTCTCCGTCTCCGTGGGACCTTTATATACATCAATAACGTAATATAACCTAACCTAATCCAACCTAACATCTCGGCGGTAATATTTGACCACATTCCTAGCTTGTTGGCCTCTACGTCTCCGTGGGACCTTTACATACTTCAATAACGTAATATAACCTAACCTAACCCAACCTATCATCTCGGCGGTAATATTTGACAACATTCCTGGCGAGTTGGCCTCTACGTCTCCGTGGGACATTTATATACATCCATAACATAATATAAGCCAGCCTATCCCAATCTAACATCTCGGCGGTAATATTTGACCACATTCCTGGCTTGTTGGCCTCTACGTCTCCGTTTGACCTTCATATACATCAATAACGTAATATAACCTAACCTAACCCAACCTAACATCTCGGCGGTAATATTTGACCACATTCCTAGCTTGTTGGCCTCTACGTCTCCGTGGGACCTTTACATACTTCAATAACGTAATATAACCTAACCTAACCCAACCTATCATCTCGGCGGTAATATTTGACATCATTTCCGGCGAGTTGGCCTCTACGTCTCCGTTTGACCTTCATATACATCAATAACGTAATATAACGTAACCTAACCCAACCTATCATCTCGGCGGTAATATTTGACAACATTCCTGGCGAGTTGGCCTCTACGTGTCCGTGGGACCTTTATATACATCAAAACGTAATATAACCTAACCTAACCCAACCTAACATCTCGGCGGTAATATTTGACCACATTCCTGGCTTGTTGGCCTCTACGTCTCCGTGGGACCTTTATATACACCAATAACGTAATATAAACTAACCTAACCCAACCTAACATCTCGGCGGTAATATTTGACCACATTCCTAGCTTGTTGGCCTCTACGTCTCCGTGGGACCTTTACATACTTCAATAACGTAATATAACGTAACCTAACCCAACCTAACATCTCGGCGGTAATATTTGACATCATTCCTGGCGAGTTGGCCTCTACGTCACCGTTTGACCTTCGTATACATCAATAACGTAATATAACGTAACCTAACCCAACCTATCATCTCGGCGGTAATATTTGACAACATTCCTGGCGAGTTGGCATCTACGTCTCCGTGGGACCTTTATATACATCAGTGACGTAATATAACCTAACCTAACCCAACCTAACATATCGGCGGTAATAGTTGACAATATTCCTGGCGAGTTGGCCTCTAGGTCTCCGTTTGACCTTTATATACATCAATAACGTAATATAACCTAACCCAACTCAACCTAACATCTCGGCGGTAATATTTGACAACATTCCTGGCGAGTTGGCCTCTACGTCTCCGTTTGACCTTCATATACATCAATAACGGAATATAACGTAACCTAACCCAACCTATCATCTCGACGGTAATATTTGACAACATTACTGGCGAGTTGGCTTCTCCGTCTCCGTGGGACCTTTATATACATCAATAACGTAATATAACCTAACCTAATCCAACCTAACATCTCGGCGGTAATATTTGACCACATTACTAGCTTGTTGGCCTCTACGTCTCCGTGGGACCTTTACATACTTCAATAACGTAATATAACCTAACCTAACCCAACCTATCATCTCGGCGGTAATATTTGACAACATTCCTGGCGAGTTGGCCTCTACGTCTCCGTGGGACATTTATATACATCCATAACATAATATAAGCCAGCCTATCCCAATCTAACATCTCGGCGGTAATATTTGACCACATTCCTGGCTTGTTGGCCTCTACGTCTCCGTTTGACCTTCATATACATCAATAACGTAATATAACCTAACCTAACCCAACCTAACATCTCGGCGGTAATATTTGACCACATTCCTAGCTTGTTGGCCTCTACGTCTTCGTGGGACCTTTACATACTTCAATAACGTAATATAACCTAACCTAACCCAACCTATCATCTCGGCGGTAATATTTGACATCATTTCCGGCGAGTTGGCCTCTACGTCTCCGTTTGACCTTCATATACATCAATAACGTAATATAACGTAACCTAACCCAACCTATCATCTCGGCGGTAATATTTGACAACATTCCTGGCGAGTTGGCCTCTACGTGTCCGTGGGACCTTTATATACATCAAAACGTAATATAACCTAACCTAACCCAACCTAACATCTCGGCGGTAATATTTGACCACATTCCTGGCTTGTTGGCCTCTACGTCTCCGTGGGACCTTTATATACACCAATAACGTAATATAAACTAACCTAACCCAACCTAACATCTCGGCGGTAATATTTGACCACATTCCTAGCTTGTTGGCCTCTACGTCTCCGTGGGACCTTTACATACTTCAATAACGTAATATAACGTAACCTAACCCAACCTATCATCTCGGCGGTAATATTTGACAACATTCCTGGCGAGTTGGCCTCTACGTCTCCGCGGGAGCTTTATATACATCAATAACATAATATAAGCTAGCCTATCCCAATCTAATATCTCGGCGGTAATATTTGAAAACATTCCTGGCGAGTTGGCATCTACGTCTCCGTGGGACCTTTATATACATCAGTAACGTAATATAACCTAACCTAACCCAACCTAACATATCGGCGGTAATATTTGACAACATTCCTGGCGAGTTGGCCTCTAAATCTCCGTTTGACCTTCATATACATCAATAACGTAATATAACCTAACCTTACCTTACCTATCATCTCGGCGGTAATATTTGACAACATTCCTGGCTTGTTGGCCTCTACGTCTCCGTGGGACCTTTATATACATCAATAACATAATATAACCTAACCTCACCCAACCTAACATCTCGGCGGTAATATTTGACATCATTCCTGGCGAGTTAGCCTCTACGTCTCCGTTTGACCTTCATATACATCAATAACGTAATATAACGTAACCTAACCCAACCTATTATCTCGGCGGTAATATTTGACAACATTCCTGGCGAGTTGGCCTCTACGTCTCCGTTTGACCTCCATATATATCAATAACGTAATATAACGTAACCTAACCCAACCTATGATCTCGGCGGTAATATTTGACAACATTCCTGGCGAGTTGGCCTCTACGTCTCCGTTTGACTTTCATATACATCAATAACGTAATATAACGTAACCTAACCCAACCTAACATATCGGCGGTAATATTTGACAATATTCCTGGCGAGTTGGCCTCTACGTCTCCGTTTGACCTTCATATACATCAATAACGTAATATAACGTAACCTAACCCAACCTATTATCTCGGCGGTAATATTTGACAACATTCCTGGCGAGTTGGCCTCTACGACTCCGTGGGACCTTTATATACATCCATAACATAATATAAGCCAGCCTATCCCAATCTAACATCTCGGCGGTAATATTTGACCACATTCCTGGCTTGTTGGCCTCTACGTCACCGTTTGACCTTCGTATACATCAATAACGTAATATAACGTAACCTAACCCAACCTATCATCTCGGCGGTAATATTTGACAACATTCCTGGCGAGTTGGCATCTACGTCTCCGTGGGACATTTATATACATCAGTGACGTAATATAACCTAACCTAACCCAACCTAACATATCGGCGGTAATATTTGACAATATTCCTGGCGAGTTGGCCTCTAGGTCTCCGTTTGACCTTCATATACATCAATAACGTAATATAACCTAACCTTACCTTACCTATCATCTCGGCGGTAATATTTGAAAACATACCTGGCGAGTTGGCCTCTACGTTTCCGTGGGACCTTTATATACATCCATAACATAATATAAGCTAGCCAATCCCAATCTAACATCTCGGCGGTCATATTTGACCACATTCCAGGCTTGTTGGCCTCCACGTCTCCGTGGGACCTTTATATACATCTATAACATAATATAAGCTAGCCAATCCCAATCTAACATCTCGGCGGTAATATTTGACCACATTCCAGGCTTGTTGGCCTCCACGTCTCCGTGGGACCTTTATATACATCTATAACATAATATAAGCTATCCAATCCCAATCTAACATCTCGGCGGTAATATTTGACCACATTCCAGGCTTGTTGGCCTCCACGTCTCCGTGGGACCTTTATATACATCAATAACGTAATATAACCTAACCTAACCCAACCAAACATCTCGGCGGTAATATTTGACCACATTCCTGGCTTGTTGGCCTGTACGTCTCCGTGGGACCTTTACATACTTCATTAACGTAATATAACCTAACCTAACCCAACCTAACATCTCGGCGGTAATATTTGACATTATTTCCGGCGAGTTGACCTCTACGTCTCCGTTTGACCGTCATATACGTAAGTAACGTAATATAACGTAACCTAACCCAACCTATCATCTCCGCGGTAATATTTGACAACATTCCTGGCGAATTGGCCTCTACTTCTCCGTGGGACATTTACATACTTCAATAACGTAATATAACCTAACCTAACCCAACCTAACATTTCGGCGGTAATATTTGACATCATTCCTGGCGAGTTGGCCTCTACTTCTCCGTTTGACCTTCATATACATCAATAACGTAATATAACGTAACCTAACCCAACCTATCATCTCGGCGGTAATATTTGACAACATTCCTGGCGAGTTGGCCTCTACGTGTCCGTGGGACGTTTATATACATCAAAACGTAATATAACCTAACCTAACCCAACCTAACATCTCGGCGCTAATATTTGACTACATTCCTGGCTTGTTGGCCTGTACGTCTCCGTGGGACCTTTATATACACCAATAACGTAATATAACCTAACCTAACCCAACCTAACATCTCGGCGGTAATATTTGACCACATTCCTAGCTTGTTGGCCTCTACGTCTCCGTGGGACCTTTACATACTTCAATAACGTAATATAACCTAACCTAACCCAACCTATCATCTCGGCGGTAATATTTGACAACATTCCTGGCGAGTTGGCCTCTACGTCTCCGCGGGAGCTTTATATACATCAAAAACATAATATAAGCTAGCCTATCCCAATCTAATATCTCGGCGGTAATATTTGAAAACATTCCTGGCGAGTTGGCATCTACGTCTCCGTGGGACCTTTATATACATCAGTAACGTAATATAACCTAACCTAACCCAACCTAACATATCGGCGGTAATATTTGACAACATTCCTGGCGAGTTGGCCTCTAAATCTCCGTTTGACCTTCATATACATCAATAACGTAATATAACCTAACCTTACCTTACCTATCATCTCGGCGGTAATATTTGAAAACAAACCTGGCGAGTTGGCCTCTACGTCTCCGTGGGACCTTTATATACATCAATAACGTAATATAACCTAACCTAACCCAACCTATCATCTCGGCGGTAATATTTGACAACATTCCTGGCGAGTTGGCCTCTACGTCTCCGCGGGAGCTTTATATACATCAAAAACATAATATAAGCTAGCCTATCCCAATCTAATATCTCGGCGGTAATATTTGAAAACATTCCTGGCGAGTTGGCATCTACGTCTCCGTGGGACCTTTATATACATCAGTAACGTAATATAACCTAACCTAACCCAACCTAACATATCGGCGGTAATATTTGACAACATTCCTGGCGAGTTGGCCTCTAAATCTCCGTTTGACCTTCATATACATCAATAACGTAATATAACCTAACCTTACCTTACCTATCATCTCGGCGGTAATATTTGAAAACAAACCTGGCGAGTTGGCCTCTACGTCTCCGTGGGACCTTTATATACATCAATAACGTAATATAACCTAACCTAACCCAACCTAACATCTGGGCGGTAATATTTGACATCATTCCTGGCGAGTTGGCCTCTACGTCTCCGTTTGACCTTCATATACATCAATAACGTAATATAACGTAACCTAACCCAACCTATTATCCCGGCTGTAATATTTGACAACATTCCTGGCGAGTTGGCCTCTACGTCTCCGTGGGACCTTTATATACATCCATAACATAATATAAGCCAGCCTATCCGAATCTAACATCTCGGCGGTAATATTTGACCACATTCCTGGCTTGTTGGCCTCTACGTCTCCGTGGGACCTTTATATACATCAATAACGTAATATTACCTAACCTAACCCAACCTAACATCTCGGCGGTAATATTTGACATCATTCGTGGCGAGTTGGCTTCTACGTCTCCGTTTGACCTTCATATACATCAATAACGTAATATAACGTAACCTAACCCAACCTATCATCTCGGCGGTAAGATTTGACAACATTCCTGGCGAGTTGGCCTCTACGCCTCCGTGGGACCTTTATATACATCCATAACATTATACTAGCCAGCCTATCCCAATCTAACATCTCGGCGGTAATATTTGACCACATTCCTGGCTTGTTGGCCTCCACGTCTCCGTGGGACCTTTATATACATCAATAACGTAATATAACCTAACCTAACCCAACCAAACATCTCGGCGGTAATATTTGACATCATTCCTGGCGAGTTGGCTTCTACGTCTCCGTTTGACCTTCATATACATCAATAACGTAATATAACGTAACCTAACCCAACCTATCATCTCGGCGGTAATATTTGACAACATTACTGGCGAGTTGGCTTCTCCGTCTCCGTGGGACCTTTATATACATCAATAACGTAATATAACCTAACCTAATCCAAACTAACATTTCGGCGGTAATATTTGACAACGTACATGGCGAGTTGGGCTCTACGTCTCCGTGGGAGCCTTATATATAAATAACGTAATATAACATAACCTAACCGAATCTAACATCTCGGCGGTAATATTTGACAACATTACTGGCGAGTTGGCTTCTCCGTCTCCGTGGGTCCTTTATATACATCAATAACGTAATATAACCTAACCTAAACCAACCTATCATCTCGGCGGTAATATTTGACAACATTCCTGGCTTGTTGGACTCACCGTCTCCGTGGGACCTTTATATACATCAATAACGTAATATAACCTAACCTAACCCAACCTAACATCTCGGGGGTAATATTTGACATCATTCCTGGCGAGTTAGCCTCTACGTCTCAGTTTGACCTTCATATACATCAATAACGTAATATAACGTAACCTAACCCAACCTATCATCTCGGCGGTAATATTTGACAACATTACTGGCGAGTTGGCCTCTACGTCTCCGTGGGACCTTTATATACATCAATAACATAATATAAGCTAGCCTATCACATTCTAACATCTCGGCGGTAATATTTGACAACATTCCTGGCGAGTTGGCCTCTACGTGTCCGTGGGACCTTTATATACATCCATAACATAATATAAGCCAGCCTATCCCAATCTAACATCTCGGAGGTAATATTTGACCACATTCCTGGCTTGTTGGCCTCTACGTCTCCGTGGGACCTTTATATTCATCAATAACGTAATATAACCTAACCTAACCCAACCTAACATCTGGGCGGTAATATTTGACATCATTCCTGGCGAGTTGGCCTCTACGTCTCCGTTTGACCTTCATATACATCAATAACGTAATATAACGTAACCTAACCCAACCTATTATCTCGGCGGTAATATTTGACAACATTCCTGGCGAGTTGGCCTCTACGTCTCCGTTTGACCTCCATATACGTCAATGACGTAATATAACGTAACCTAACCCAACCTATGATCTCGGCGGTAATATTTGACAACATTCCTGGCTTGTTGGCCTCTACGTCTCCGTTTGACCTTCATATACATCAATAACGTAATATAACGTAACCTAACCCAACCAATCATCTCGGCGGTAATATTTGACATCATTCCTGGCGAGTTGGACTCACCGTCTCCGTGGGACCTTTATATACATCAATAACGTAATATAACCTAACCTATCACATTCTAACATCTCGGCGGTAATATTTGACAACATTCCTGGCGAGTTGGCCTCTACGTGTCCGTGGGACCTTTATATACATCCATAACATAATATAAGCCAGCCTATCCCAATCTAACATCTCGGAGGTAATATTTGAACACATTCGTGGCTTGTTGGCCTCTACGTCTCCGTGGGACCTTTATATTCATCAATAACGTGATATAACCTAACCTAACCCAACCTAACATCTGGGCGGTAATATTTGACATCATTCCTGGCGAGTTGGCCTCTACGTCTCCGTTTGACCTTCATATACATCAATAACGTAATATAACGTAACCTAACCCAACCTATTATCTCGGCGGTAATATTTGACAACATTCCTGGCGAGTTGGCCTCTACGTCTCCGTTTGACCTCCATATACGTCAATGACGTAATATAACGTAACCTAACCCAACCTATGATCTCGGCGGTAATATTTGACAACATTCCTGGCTTGTTGGCCTCTACGTCTCCGTTTGACCTTCATATACATCAATAACGTAATATAACGTAACCTAACCCAACCTATCATCTCGGCGGTAATATTTGACAACATTATTGGCGAGTTGGCCTCTACGTCTCCGTGGGACATTTATATACATCCATAACATAATATAAGCCAGCCTATCCCAATCTAACATCTCGGCGGTAATATTTGACCACATTCCTGGCTTGTTGGCCTCTACGTCTCCGTTTGACCTTCATATACATCAATAACGTAATATAACCTAACCTAACCCAACCTAACATCTCGGCGGTAATATTTGACCACATTCCTAGCTTGTTGGCCTCTACGTCTCCGTGGGACCTTTACATACTTCAATAACGTAATATAACCTAACCTAACCCAACCTATCATCTCGGCGGTAATATTTGACATCATTTCCGGCGAGTTGGCCTCTACGTCTCCGTTTGACCTTCATATACATCAATAACGTAATATAACGTAACCTAACCCAACCTATCATCTCGGCGGTAATATTTGACAACATTCCTGGCGAGTTGGCCTCTAGGTCTCCGTTTGACCTTCATATACATCAATAACGTAATATAACCTAACCTTACCTTACCTATCATCTCGGCGGTAATATTTGAAAACATACCTGGCGAGTTGGCCTCTACGTTTCCGTGGGACCTTTATATACATCCATAACATAATATAAGCTAGCCAATCCCAATCTAACATCTCGGCGGTCATATTTGACCACATTCCAGGCTTGTTGGCCTCCACGTCTCCGTGGGACCTTTATATACATCTATAACATAATATAAGCTAGCCAATCCCAATCTAACATCTCGGCGGTAATATTTGACCACATTCCAGGCTTGTTGGCCTCCACGTCTCCGTGGGACCTTTATATACATCTATAACATAATATAAGCTATCCAATCCCAATCTAACATCTCGGCGGTAATATTTGACCACATTCCAGGCTTGTTGGCCTCCACGTCTCCGTGGGACCTTTATATACATCAATAACGTAATATAACCTAACCTAACCCAACCAAACATCTCGGCGGTAATATTTGACCACATTCCTGGCTTGTTGGCCTGTACGTCTCCGTGGGACCTTTACATACTTCATTAACGTAATATAACCTAACCTAACCCAACCTAACATCTCGGCGGTAATATTTGACATTATTTCCGGCGAGTTGACCTCTACGTCTCCGTTTGACCGTCATATACGTAAGTAACGTAATATAACGTAACCTAACCCAACCTATCATCTCCGCGGTAATATTTGACAACATTCCTGGCGAATTGGCCTCTACTTCTCCGTGGGACATTTACATACTTCAATAACGTAATATAACCTAACCTAACCCAACCTAACATTTCGGCGGTAATATTTGACATCATTCCTGGCGAGTTGGCCTCTACTTCTCCGTTTGACCTTCATATACATCAATAACGTAATATAACGTAACCTAACCCAACCTATCATCTCGGCGGTAATATTTGACAACATTCCTGGCGAGTTGGCCTCTACGTGTCCGTGGGACGTTTATATACATCAAAACGTAATATAACCTAACCTAACCCAACCTAACATCTCGGCGCTAATATTTGACTACATTCCTGGCTTGTTGGCCTGTACGTCTCCGTGGGACCTTTATATACACCAATAACGTAATATAACCTAACCTAACCCAACCTAACATCTCGGCGGTAATATTTGACCACATTCCTAGCTTGTTGGCCTCTACGTCTCCGTGGGACCTTTACATACTTCAATAACGTAATATAACCTAACCTAACCCAACCTATCATCTCGGCGGTAATATTTGACAACATTCCTGGCGAGTTGGCCTCTACGTCTCCGCGGGAGCTTTATATACATCAAAAACATAATATAAGCTAGCCTATACCAATCTAATATCTCGGCGGTAATATTTGAAAACATTCCTGGCGAGTTGGCATCTACGTCTCCGTGGGACCTTTATATACATCAGTAACGTAATATAACCTAACCTAACCCAACCTAACATATCGGCGGTAATATTTGACCACATTCCTGGCTTGTTGGCCTCCACGTCTCCGTGGGACCTTTATATACATCAATAACGTAATATAACCTAACCTAACCCAACCAAACATCTCGGCGGTAATATTTGACATCATTCCTGGCGAGTTGGCTTCTACGTCTCCGTTTGACCTTCATATACATCAATAACGTAATATAACGTAACCTAACCCAACCTATCATCTCGGCGTTAATATTTGACAACATTACTGGCGAGTTGGCTTCTCCGTCTCCGTGGGACCTTTATATACATCAATAACGTAATATTACCTAACCTAATCCAACCTAACATTTCGATGGTAATATTTGACAACGTACATGGCGAGTTGGGCTCTACGTCTCCGTGCGAGCCTTATATATAAATAACGTAATATAACATAACCTAACCGAATCTAACATCTCGGCGGTAATATTTGACAATATTACTGGCGAGTTTGCTTCTCCGTCTCCGTGGGACCTTTATATACATCAATAACGTAATATAACCTAACCTAAACCAACCTATCATCTCGGCGGTAATATTTGACAACATTCCTGGCTTGTTGGACTCACCGTCTCCGTGGGACCTTTATATACATCAATAACGTAATATAACCTAACCTAACCCAACCTAACATCTCGGGGGTAATATTTGACATCATTCCTGGCGAGTTAGCCTCTACGTCTCAGTTTGACCTTCATATACATCAATAACGTAATATAACGTAACCTAACCCAACCAATCATCTCGGCGGTAATATTTGACATCATTCCTGGCGAGTTGGACTCACCGTCTCCGTGGGACCTTTATATACATCAATAACGTAATATAACCTAACCTAACCCAACCTAACATCTCGGGGGTAATATTTGACATCATTCCTGGCGAGTTAGCCTCTACGTCTCAGTTTGACCTTCATATACATCAATAACGTAATATAACGTAACCTAACCCAACCTATCATCTCGGCGGTAATATTTGACAACATTCCTGGCTTGTTGGCCTCTACGTCTCCGTGGGACCTTTATATACATCAATAACATAATATAACCTAACTTCACCCAACCTAACATCTCGGCGGTAATATTTGACATCATTCCTGGCGAGTTGGCCTCTACGTCTCCGTTTGACCTTCATATACATCAATAACGTAATATAACGTAACCTAACCCAACCTATTATCTCGGCGGTAATATTTGACAACATTCCTGGCGAGTTGGCCTCTACGTGTCCGTGGGACCTTTATATACATCCATAACATAATATAAGCCAGCCTATCCCAATCTAACATCTCGGCGGTAATATTTGACCACATTCCTGGCTTGTTGGCCTCTACGTCTCCGTGGGACCTTTATATACTTCAATAACGTAATATAACCTAACCTAACCCAACCTAACATCTCGGCGGTAATATTTGACATCATTCCTGGCGAGATGGCCTCTACGTCACCGTTTGACCTTCGTATACATCAATAACGTAATATAACGTAACCTAACCCAACCTATCATCTCGGCGGTAATATTTGACAACATTCCTGGCGAGTTGGCTTCTACGTCTCCGTTTGACCTTCATATACATCAATAACGTAATATAACGTAACCTAACCCAACCTATCATCTCGGCGGTAATATTTGACAACATTACTGGCGAGTTGGCTTCTCCGTCTCCGTGGGACCTTTATATACATCAATAACGTAATATAACCTAACCTAATCCAAACTAACATTTCGGCGGTAATATTTGACAACGTACATGGCGAGTTGGGCTCTACGTCTCCGTGGGAGCCTTATATATAAATAACGTAATATAACATAACCTAACCGAATCTAACATCTCGGCGGTAATATTTGACAACATTACTGGCGAGTTGGCTTCTCCGTCTCCGTGGGACCTTTATATACATCAATAACGTAATATAACCTAACCTAAACCAACCTACCATCTCGGCGGTAATATTTGACAACATTCCTGGCTTGTTGGACTCACCGTCTCCGTGGGACCTTTATATACATCAATAACGTAATATAACCTAACCTAACCCAACCTAACATCTCGGGGGTAATATTTGACATCATTCCTGGCGAGTTAGCCTCTACGTCTCAGTTTGACCTTCATATACATCAATAACGTAATATAACGTAACCTAACCCAACCTATCATCTCGGCGGTAATATTTGACAACATTCCTGGCGAGTTGGCCTCTACGACTCCGTTTGACCTCCATATACGTCAATGACGTAATATAACGTAACCTAACCCAACCTATGATCTCGGCGGTAATATTTGACAACATTCCTGGCTTGTTGGCCTCTACGTCTCCGTTTGACCTTCATATACATCAATAACGTAATATAACGTAACCTAACCCAACCTATCATCTCGGCGGTAAGATTTGACAACATTCCTGGCGAGTTGGCCTCTACGCCTCCGTGGGACCTTTATATACATCAATAACGTAATATAACCTAACCTAACCCAACCTAACATCTCGGCGGTAATATTTGACCACATTCCTAGCTTGTTGGCCTCTACGTCTCCGTGGGACCTTTACATACTTCAATAACGTAATATAACCTAACCTAACCCAACCTATCATCTCGGCGGTAATATTTGACAACATTCCTGGCGAGTTGGCCTCTACGTCTCCGCGGGAGCTTTATATACATCAATAACATAATATAAGCTAGCCTATCCCAATCTAATATCTCGGCGGTAATATTTGACAACATTCCTGGCTTGTTGGCCTCTACGTCTCCGTTTGACCTTCATATACATCAATAACGTAATATAACGTAACCTAACCCAACCTAACATATCGGCGGTAATATTTGACAACATTCCTGGCGAGTTGGATTCTAAATCTCCGTTTGACCTTCATATACATCAATAACGTAATATAACCTAACCTTACCTTACCTATCATCTCGGCGGTAATATTTGAAAACAAACCTGGCGAGTTGGCCTCTACGTCTCCGTGGGACCTTTATATACATCAATAACGTAATATAACCTAACCTAACCCAACCTAACATCTGGGCGGTAACATTTGACATCATTCCTGGCTTGTTGGCCTCTACGTCTCCGTGGGACCTTTATATACATCAATAACGTAATATAACCTAACCCAACTCAACCTAACATCTCGGCGGTAATATTTGACAACATTCCTGGCGAGTTGGCCTCTACGTCTCCGTTTGACCTTCATATACATCAATAACGTAATATAACGTGACCTAACCCAACCTATCATCTCGGCGGTAATATTTGACAACATTACTGGCGAGTTGGCTTCTCCGTCTCCGTGGGACCTTTATATACATCAATAACGTAATATTACCTAACCTAATCCAACCTAACATTTCGATGGTAATATTTGACAACGTACATGGCGAGTTGGGCTCTACGTCTCCGTGGGAGCCTTATATATAAATAACGTAATATAACATAACCTAACCGAATCTAACATCTCGGCGGTAATATTTGACAACATTACTGGCGAGTTGGCTTCTCCGTCTCCGTGGGACCTTTATATACATCAATAACGTAATATAACCTAACCTAAACCAACCTATCATCTCGGCGGTAATATTTGACAACATTCCTGGCTTGTTGGACTCACCGTCTCCGTGGGACCTTTATATACATCAATAACGTAATATAACCTAACCTAACCCAACCTAACATTTCGGGGGTAATATTTGACATCATTCCTGGCGAGTTAGCCTCTACGTCTCAGTTTGACCTTCATATACATCAATAACGTAATATAACGTAACCTAACCCAACCTATCATCTCGGCGGTAATATTTGACAACATTACTGGCGAGTTGGCCTCTACGTCTCCGTGGGACCTTTATATACATCAATAACATAATATAAGCTAGCCTATCACATTCTAACATCTCGGCGGTAATATTTGACAACATTCCTGGCGAGTCGGCCTCTACGTGTCCGTGGGACCTTTATATACATCCATAACATAATATAAGCCAGCCTATCCCAATCTAACATCTCGGAGGTAATATTTGACCACATTCCTGGCTTGTTGGCCTCTACGTCTCCGTGGGACCTTTATATTCATCAATAACGTAACATAACCTAACCTAACCCAACCTAACATCTGGGCGGTAATATTTGACATCATTCCTGGCGAGTTGGCCTCTACGTCTCCGTTTGACCTTCATATACATCAATAACGTAATATAACGTAACCTAACCCAACCTATTATCTCGGCGGTAATATTTGACAACATTCCTGGCGAGTTGGCCTCTACGTCTCCGTTTGACCTCCATATACGTCAATGACGTAATATAACCTAACCTAACCCAACCTATGATCTCGGCGGTAATATTTGACAACATTCCTGGCTTGTTGGCCTCTACGTCTCCGTTTGACCTTCATATACATCAATAACGTAATATAACGTAACCTAACCCAACCTATCATCTCGGCGGTAATATTTGACAACATTACTGGCGAGTTGGCCTCTACGTCTCCGTGGGACCTTTATATACATCAATAACATAATATAAGCTAGCCTATCACATTCTAACATCTCGGCGGTAATATTTGACAACATTCCTGGCGAGTTGGCCTCTACGTGTCCGTGGGACCTTTATATACATCCATAACATAATATAAGCCAGCCTATCCCAATCTAACATCTCGGAGGTAATATTTGAACACATTCGTGGCTTGTTGGCCTCTACGTCTCCGTGGGACCTTTATATTCATCAATAACGTGATATAACCTAACCTAACCCAACCTAACATCTGGGCGGTAATATTTGACATCATTCCTGGCGAGTTGGCCTCTACGTCTCCGTTTGACCTTCATATACATCAATAACGTAATATAACGTAACCTAACCCAACCTATTATCTCGGCGGTAATATTTGACAACATTCCTGGCGAGTTGGCCTCTACGTCTCCGTTTGACCTCCATATACGTCAATGACGTAATATAACGTAACCTAACCCAACCTATGATCTCGGCGGTAATATTTGACAACATTCCTGGCTTGTTGGCCTCTACGTCTCCGTTTGACCTTCATATACATCAATAACGTAATATAACGTAACCTAACCCAACCTATCATCTCGGCGGTAATATTTGACAACATTATTGGCGAGTTGGCCTCTACGTCTCCGTGGGACCTTTATATACATCCATAACATAATATAAGCCAGCCTATCCCAATCTAACATCTCGGAGGTAATATTTGACCACATTCCTGGCTTGTTGGCCTCTACGTCTCCGTGGGACCTTTATATTCATCAATAACGTAATATAACCTAACCTAACCCAACCTAACATCTGGGCGGTAATATTTGACATCATTCCTGGCGAGTTGGCCTCTACGTCTCCGTTTGACCTTCATATACATCAATAACGTAATATAACGTAACCTAACCCAACCTATTATCTCGGCGGTAATATTTGACAACATTCCTGGCGAGTTGGCCTCTACGTCTCCGTTTGACCTCCATATACGTCAATGACGTAATATAACGTAACCTAACCCAACCTATGATCTCGGCGGTAATATTTGACAACATTCCTGGCGAGTTGGCCTCTACGTCTCCGTTTGACCTTCATATACATCAATAACGTAATATAACGTAACCTAACCCAACCTATCATCTCGGCGGTAATATTTGACAACATTCCTGGCTTGTTGGACTCACCGTCTCCGTGGGACCTTTATATACATCAATAACGTAATATAACCTAACCTAACCCAACCTAACATTTCGGGGGTAATATTTGACATCATTCCTGGCGAGTTAGCCTCTACGTCTCAGTTTGACCTTCATATACATCAATAACGTAATATAACGTAACCTAACCCAACCTATCATCTCGGCGGTAATATTTGACAACATTACTGGCGAGTTGGCCTCTACGTCTCCGTGGGACCTTTATATACATCAATAACATAATATAAGCTAGCCTATCACATTCTAACATCTCGGCGGTAATATTTGACAACATTCCTGGCGAGTTGGCCTCTACGTGTCCGTGGGACCTTTATATACATCCATAACATAATATAAGCCAGCCTATCCCAATCTAACATCTCGGAGGTAATATTTGACCACATTCCTGGCTTGTTGGCCTCTACGTCTCCGTGGGACCTTTATATTCATCAATAACGTAATATAACCTAACCTAACATAACCTAACATCTGGGCGGTAATATTTGACATCATTCCTGGCGAGTTGGCCTCTACGTCTCCGTTTGACCTTCATATACATCAATAACGTAATATAACGTAACCTAACCCAACCTATTATCTCGGCGGTAATATTTGACAACATTCCTGGCGAGTTGGCCTCTACGTCTCCGTTTGACCTCCATATACGTCAATGACGTAATATAACGTAACCTAACCCAACCTATGATCTCGGCGGTAATATTTGACAACATTCCTGGCTTGTTGGCCTCTACGTCTCCGTTTGACCTTCATATACATCAATAACGTAATATAACGTAACCTAACCCAACCAATCATCTCGGCGGTAATATTTGACATCATTCCTGGCGAGTTGGACTCACCGTCTCCGTGGGACCTTTATATACATCAATAACGTAATATAACCTAACCTATCACATTCTAACATCTCGGCGGTAATATTTGACAACATTCCTGGCGAGTTGGCCTCTACGTGTCCGTGGGACCTTTATATACATCCATAACATAATATAAGCCAGCCTATCCCAATCTAACATCTCGGAGGTAATATTTGAACACATTCGTGGCTTGTTGGCCTCTACGTCTCCGTGGGACCTTTATATTCATCAATAACGTGATATAACCTAACCTAACCCAACCTAACATCTGGGCGGTAATATTTGACATCATTCCTGGCGAGTTGGCCTCTACGTCTCCGTTTGACCTTCATATACATCAATAACGTAATATAACGTAACCTAACCCAACCTATTATCTCGGCGGTAATATTTGACAACATTCCTGGCGAGTTGGCCTCTACGTCTCCGTTTGACCTCCATATACGTCAATGACGTAATATAACGTAACCTAACCCAACCTATGATCTCGGCGGTAATATTTGACAACATTCCTGGCTTGTTGGCCTCTACGTCTCCGTTTGACCTTCATATACATCAATAACGTAATATAACGTAACCTAACCCAACCTAACATATCGGCGGTAATATTTGACAACATTCCTGGCGAGTTGGATTCTAAATCTCCGTTTGACCTTCATATACATCAATAACGTAATATAACCTAACCTTACCTTACCTATCATCTCGGCGGTAATATTTGAAAACAAACCTGGCGAGTTGGCCTCTACGTCTCCGTGGGACCTTTATATACATCAATAACGTAATATAACCTAACCTAACCCAACCTAACATCTGGGCGGTAACATTTGACATCATTCCTGGCTTGTTGGCCTCTACGTCTCCGTGGGACCTTTATATACATCAATAACGTAATATAACCTAACCCAACTCAACCTAACATCTCGGCGGTAATATTTGACAACATTCCTGGCGAGTTGGCCTCTACGTCTCCGTTTGACCTTCATATACATCAATAACGTAATATAACGTGACCTAACCCAACCTATCATCTCGGCGGTAATATTTGACAACATTACTGGCGAGTTGGCTTCTCCGTCTCCGTGGGACCTTTATATACATCAATAACGTAATATTACCTAACCTAATCCAACCTAACATTTCGATGGTAATATTTGACAACGTACATGGCGAGTTGGGCTCTACGTCTCCGTGGGAGCCTTATATATAAATAACGTAATATAACATAACCTAACCGAATCTAACATCTCGGCGGTAATATTTGACAACATTACTGGCGAGTTGGCTTCTCCGTCTCCGTGGGACCTTTATATACATCAATAACGTAATATAACCTAACCTAAACCAACCTATCATCTCGGCGGTAATATTTGACAACATTCCTGGCTTGTTGGACTCACCGTCTCCGTGGGACCTTTATATACATCAATAACGTAATATAACCTAACCTAACCCAACCTAACATTTCGGGGGTAATATTTGACATCATTCCTGGCGAGTTAGCCTCTACGTCTCAGTTTGACCTTCATATACATCAATAACGTAATATAACGTAACCTAACCCAACCTATCATCTCGGCGGTAATATTTGACAACATTACTGGCGAGTTGGCCTCTACGTCTCCGTGGGACCTTTATATACATCAATAACATAATATAAGCTAGCCTATCACATTCTAACATCTCGGCGGTAATATTTGACAACATTCCTGGCGAGTCGGCCTCTACGTGTCCGTGGGACCTTTATATACATCCATAACATAATATAAGCCAGCCTATCCCAATCTAACATCTCGGAGGTAATATTTGACCACATTCCTGGCTTGTTGGCCTCTACGTCTCCGTGGGACCTTTATATTCATCAATAACGTAATATAACCTAACCTAACCCAACCTAACATCTGGGCGGTAATATTTGACATCATTCCTGGCGAGTTGGCCTCTACGTCTCCGTTTGACCTTCATATACATCAATAACGTAATATAACGTAACCTAACCCAACCTATTATCTCGGCGGTAATATTTGACAACATTCCTGGCGAGTTGGCCTCTACGTCTCCGTTTGACCTCCATATACGTCAATGACGTAATATAACGTAACCTAACCCAACCTATGATCTCGGCGGTAATATTTGACAACATTCCTGGCTTGTTGGCCTCTACGTCTCCGTTTGACCTTCATATACATCAATAACGTAATATAACGTAACCTAACCCAACCAATCATCTCGGCGGTAATATTTGACATCATTCCTGGCGAGTTGGACTCACCGTATCCGTGGGACCTTTATATACATCAATAACGTAATATAACCTAACCTATCACATTCTAACATCTCGGCGGTAATATTTGACAACATTCCTGGCGAGTTGGCCTCTACGTGTCCGTGGGACCTTTATATACATCCATAACATAATATAAGCCAGCCTATCCCAATCTAACATCTCGGAGGTAATATTTGAACACATTCGTGGCTTGTTGGCCTCTACGTCTCCGTGGGACCTTTATATTCATCAATAACGTGATATAACCTAACCTAACCCAACCTAACATCTGGGCGGTAATATTTGACATCATTCCTGGCGAGTTGGCCTCTACGTCTCCGTTTGACCTTCATATACATCAATAACGTAATATAACGTAACCTAACCCAACCTATTATCTCGGCGGTAATATTTGACAACATTCCTGGCGAGTTGGCCTCTACGTCTCCGTTTGACCTCCATATACGTCAATGACGTAATATAACGTAACCTAACCCAACCTATGATCTCGGCGGTAATATTTGACAACATTCCTGGCTTGTTGGCCTCTACGTCTCCGTTTGACCTTCATATACATCAATAACGTAATATAACGTAACCTAACCCAACATATCATCTCGGCGGTAATATTTGACAACATTATTGGCGAGTTGGCCTCTACGTCTCCGTGGGACCTTTATATACATCCATAACATAATATAAGCCAGCCTATCCCAATCTAACATCTCGGAGGTAATATTTGACCACATTCCTGGCTTGTTGGCCTCTACGTCTCCGTGGGACCTTTATATTCATCAATAACGTAATATAACCTAACCTAACCCAACCTAACATCTGGGCGGTAATATTTGACATCATTCCTGGCGAGTTGGCCTCTACGTCTCCGTTTGACCTTCATATACATCAATAACGTAATATAACGTAACCTAACCCAACCTATTATCTCGGCGGTAATATTTGACAACATTCCTGGCGAGTTGGCCTCTACGTCTCCGTTTGACCTCCATATACGTCAATGACGTAATATAACGTAACCTAACCCAACCTATGATCTCGGCGGTAATATTTGACAACATTCCTGGCGAGTTGGCCTCTACGTCTCCGTTTGACCTTCATATACATCAATAACGTAATATAACGTAACCTAACCCAACCTATCATCTCGGCGGTAATATTTGACAACATTCCTGGCTTGTTGGACTCACCGTCTCCGTGGGACCTTTATATACATCAATAACGTAATATAACCTAACCTAACCCAACCTAACATTTCGGGGGTAATATTTGACATCATTCCTGGCGAGTTAGCCTCTACGTCTCAGTTTGACCTTCATATACATCAATAACGTAATATAACGTAACCTAACCCAACCTATCATCTCGGCGGTAATATTTGACAACATTACTGGCGAGTTGGCCTCTACGTCTCCGTGGGACCTTTATATACATCAATAACATAATATAAGCTAGCCTATCACATTCTAACATCTCGGCGGTAATATTTGACAACATTCCTGGCGAGTTGGCCTCTACGTGTCCGTGGGACCTTTATATACATCCATAACATAATATAAGCCAGCCTATCCCAATCTAACATCTCGGAGGTAATATTTGACCACATTCCTGGCTTGTTGGCCTCTACGTCTCCGTGGGACCTTTATATTCATCAATAACGTAATATAACCTAACCTAACCCAACCTAACATCTGGGCGGTAATATTTGACATCATTCCTGGCGAGTTGGCCTCTACGTCTCCGTTTGACCTTCATATACATCAATAACGTAATATAACGTAACCTAACCCAACCTATTATCTCGGCGGTAATATTTGACAACATTCCTGGCGAGTTGGCCTCTACGTCTCCGTTTGACCTCCATATACGTCAATGACGTAATATAACGTAACCTAACCCAACCTATGATCTCGGCGGTAATATTTGACAACATTCCTGGCTTGTTGGCCTCTACGTCTCCGTTTGACCTTCATATACATCAATAACGTAATATAACGTAACCTAACCCAACCAATCATCTCGGCGGTAATATTTGACATCATTCCTGGCGAGTTGGACTCACCGTCTCCGTGGGACCTTTATATACATCAATAACGTAATATAACCTAACCTATCACATTCTAACATCTCGGCGGTAATATTTGACAACATTCCTGGCGAGTTGGCCTCTACGTGTCCGTGGGACCTTTATATACATCCATAACATAATATAAGCCAGCCTATCCCAATCTAACATCTCGGAGGTAATATTTGAACACATTCGTGGCTTGTTGGCCTCTACGTCTCCGTGGGACCTTTATATTCATCAATAACGTGATATAACCTAACCTAACCCAACCTAACATCTGGGCGGTAATATTTGACATCATTCCTGGCGAGTTGGCCTCTACGTCTCCGTTTGACCTTCATATACATCAATAACGTAATATAACGTAACCTAACCCAACCTATTATCTCGGCGGTAATATTTGACAACATTCCTGGCGAGTTGGCCTCTACGTCTCCGTTTGACCTCCATATACGTCAATGACGTAATATAACGTAACCTAACCCAACCTATGATCTCGGCGGTAATATTTGACAACATTCCTGGCTTGTTGGCCTCTACGTCTCCGTTTGACCTTCATATACATCAATAACGTAATATAACGTAACCTAACCCAACCTATCATCTCGGCGGTAATATTTGACAACATTATTGGCGAGTTGGCCTCTACGTCTCCGTGGGACCTTTATATACATCCATAACATAATATAAGCCAGCCTATCCCAATCTAACATCTCGGAGGTAATATTTGACCACATTCCTGGCTTGTTGGCCTCTACGTCTCCGTGGGACCTTTATATTCATCAATAACGTAATATAACCTAACCTAACCCAACCTAACATCTGGGCGGTAATATTTGACATCATTCCTGGCGAGTTGGCCTCTACGTCTCCGTTTGACCTTCATATACATCAATAACGTAATATAACGTAACCTAACCCAACCTATTATCTCGGCGGTAATATTTGACAACATTCCTGGCGAGTTGGCCTCTACGTCTCCGTTTGACCTCCATATACGTCAATGACGTAATATAACGTAACCTAACCCAACCTATGATCTCGGCGGTAATATTTGACAACATTCCTGGCGAGTTGGCCTCTACGTCTCCGTTTGACCTTCATATACATCAATAACGTAATATAACGTAACCTAACCCAACCAATCATCTCGGCGGTAATATTTGACATCATTCCTGGCGAGTTGGCCTCTACGTCTCCATTTGACCTTCATATACATCAATAACGTAATATAACGTAACCTAACCCAACCTATCATCTCGGCGGTAATATTTGACAACATTCCTGGCTTGTTGGCCTCTACGTCTCCGTGGGACCTTTATATACATCAATAACATAATATAACCTAACTTCACACAACCTAACATCTCGGCGGTAATATTTGACATCATTCCTGGCGAGTTGGCCTCTACGTCTCCGTTTGACCCCCATATACATCAATAACGTAATATAACGTAACCTAACCCAACCTATGATCTCGGCGGTAATATTTGACAACATTCCTCGCGAGTTGGCCTCTACGTCTCCGTTTGACCTTCATATACATCAATAACGTAATATAACGTAACCTAACCCAACCTATCACCTCGGCGGTAATATTTGACCACATTCCTGGCTTGTTGGCCTCTACGTCTCCGTGTTACCTTTATATACATCAATAACGTAATATAACCTAAACTAACCCAACCAAACATCTCGGCGGTAATATTTGACATCATTCCTGGCGAGTTGGCCTCTACGTCTCCGTTTGACCTTCATATACATCAATAACGTAATATAACGTAACCTAACCCAACCTATCATCTCGGCGGTAATATTTGACAACATTCCTGGCTTGTTGGCCTCTACGTCTCCGTGGGACCTTTATATACATCAATAACATAATATAACCTAACTTCACCCAACCTAACATCTCGGCGGTAATATTTGACATCATTCCTGGCGAGTTGGCCTCTACGTCTCCGTTTGACCTTCATATACATCAATAACGTAATATAACGTAACCTAACCCAACCTATTATCCCGGCTGTAATATTTGACAACATTCCTGGCGAGTTGGCCTCTACGTCTCCGTGGGACCTTTATATACATCCATAACATAATATAAGCCAGCCTATCCGAATCTAACATCTCGGCGGTAATATTTGACCACATTCCTGGCTTGTTGGCCTCTACGTCTCCGTGGGACCTTTATATACATCAATAACGTAATATTACCTAACCTAACCCAACCTAACATCTCGGCGGTAATATTTGACATCATTCCTGGCGAGTTGGCCTCTACGTCTCCGTTTGACCTTCATATACATCAATAACGTAATATAACGTAACCTAACCCAACCTATCATCTCGGTGGTAAGATTTGACAACATTCCTGGCGAGTTGGCCTCTACGCATCCGTGGGACCTTTATATACATCCATAACATTATATTAGCCAGCCTATCCCAATCTAACATCTCGGCGGTAATATTTGACCACATTCCTGGCTTGTTGGCCTCCACGTCTCCGTGGGACCTTTATATACATCAATAACGTAATATAACCTAACCTAACCCAACCAAACATCTCGGCGGTAATATTTGACATCATTCCTGGCGAGTTGGCTTCTACGTCTCCGTTTGACCTTCATATACATCAATAACGTAATATAACGTAACCTAACCCAACCTATCATCTCGGCGGTAATATTTGACAACATTACTGGCGAGTTGGCTTCTCCGTCTCCGTGGGACCTTTATATACATCAATAACGTAATATTACCTAACCTAATCCAACCTAACATTTCGATGGTAATATTTGACAACGTACATGGCGAGTTGGGCTCTACGTCTCCGTGGGCGCCTTATATATAAATAACGTAATATAACATAACCTAACCGAATCTAACATCTCGGCGGTAATATTTGACAACATTACTGGCGAGTTTGCTTCTCCGTCTCCGTGGGACCTTTATATACATCAATAACGTAATATAACCTAACCTAAACCAACCTATCATCTCGGCGGTAATATTTGACAACATTCCTGGCTTGTTGGACTCACCGTCTCCGTGGGACCTTTATATACATCAATAACGTAATATAACCTAACCTAACCCAACCTAACATCTCGGGGGTAATATTTGACATCATTCCTGGCGAGTTAGCCTCTACGTCTCAGTTTGACCTTCATATACATCAATAACGTAATATAACGTAACCTAACCCAACCAATCATCTCGGCGGTAATATTTGACATCATTCCTGGCGAGTTGGCCTCTACGTCTCCGTTTGACCTTCATATACATCAATAACGTAATATAACGTAACCTAACCCAACCTATTATCTCGGCGGTAATATTTGACAACATTCCTGGCGAGTTGGCCTCTACGTGTCCGTGGGACCTTTATATACATCCATAACATAATATAAGCCAGCCTATCCCAATCTAACATCTCGGCGGTAATATTTGACCACATTCCTGGCTTGTTGGCCTCTACGTCTCCGTGGGACCTTTATATACTTCAATAACGTAATATAACCTAACCTAACCCAACCTAACATCTCGGCGGTAATATTTGACATCATTCCTGGCGAGATGGCCTCTACGTCACCGTTTGACCTTCGTATACATCAATAACGTAATATAACGTAACCTAACCCAACCTATCATCTCGGCGGTAATATTTGACAACATTCCTGGCGAGTTGGCATCTACGTGTCCGTGGGACCTTTATATACATCAGTGACGTAATATAACCTAACCTAACCCAACCTAACATCTCGGCGCTAATATTTGACCACATTCCTGGCTTGTTGGCCTCTACGTCTCCGTGGGACCTTTATATACACCAATAACGTAATATAACTTAACCTAACCGAACCTAACATCTCGGCGGTAATATTTGACCACATTCCTAGCTTGTTGGCCTCTACGTCTCCGTGGGACATTTACATACTTCAATAACGTAATATAACCTAACCTAACCCAACCTATCATCTCGGCGGTAATATTTGACAACATTCCTGGCGAGTTGGCCTCTACGTCTCCGCGGGAGCTTTATATACATCAATAACATAATATAAGCTAGCCTATCCCAATCTAATATCTCGGCGGTAATATTTGAAAACATTCCTGGCGAGTTGGCATCTACGTCTCCGTGGGACCTTTATATACATCAGTAACGTAATATAACCTAACCTAACCCAACCTAACATATCGGCGGTAATATTTGACAACATTCCTGGCGAGTTGGCCTCTACGTCTCCGCGGGAGCTTTATATACATCAATAACATAATATAAGCTAGCCTATCCCAATCTAACATCTCGGCGGTAATATTTGACATCATTCCTGGCGAGTTGGCATCTACTTCTCCGTTTGACCTTCATATACATCAATAACGTAATATAACGTAACCTAACCCAACCTATCATCTCGGCGGTAATATTTGACAACATTTCTGGCGAGTTGGCCTCTACGTCTCCGTGGGACCTTTATATACATCAATAACGTAATATAACCTAACCTAACTCAACCTAACATCTCGGCGGTAATATTTGACAACATTCCTGGCGAGTTGGCCTCTATGTCTCCGTTTGACCTTCATATACATCAATAACGTAATATAACGTAACCTAACCCAACCTATCATCACGACGGTAATATTTGACAACATTTCTGGCGAGTTGGCCTCTACGTCTCCGTGGGACCTTTATATACATCAATAACGTAATATAACCTAACCTAACTCAACCTACCATCTCGGCGGTAATATTTGACAACATTCCTGGCGAGTTGGCCTCTAGGTCTCCCTTTGACCTTCATATACATCAATAACGTAATATAACCTAACCTTACCTTACCTATCATCTCGGCGGTAATATTTGAAAACATACCTGGCGAGTTGGCCTCTACGTCTCCGTGGGACCTTTATATACATCCATAACATAATATAAGCTAGCCAATCCCAATCTAACATCTCGGCGGTAATATTTGACCACATTCCAGGCTTGTTGGCCTCCACGTCTCCGTGGGACCTTTATATACATCAATAACGTAATATAACCTAACCTAACGCAACCTAACATCTCGGGGGTAATATTTGACATCATTCCTGGCGAGTTAGCCTCTACGTCTCAGTTTGACCTTCATATACATCAACAACGTAATATAACGTAACCTAACCCAACCTATCATCTCGGCGGTAATATTTGACAACATTCCTGGCGAGTTGGCCTCTACGTCTCCGTGGGACCTTTATATACATCAATAACATAATATAAGCTAGCCTATCCCATTCTAACATCTCGGCGGTAATATTTGACAAGATTCCTGGCGAGTTGGCCTCTACGTGTCCGTGGGACCTTTATATACATCCATAACATAATATAAGCCAGCCTATCCCAATCTAACATCTCGGCGGTAATATTTGACCACATTCCTGGCTTGTTTGCCTCTACGTCTCCGTGGGACCTTTATATACGTCAATAACGTAATATAACCTAACCTAACCCAACCTAACATCTCGGCGGTAATATTTGACAACATTCCTGGCGAGTTGGCCTCTACGTCTCCGTGGGACCTTTATATACATCCATAACATAATATAAGCCAGCCTATCCGAATCTAACATCTCGGCGGTAATATTTGACCACATTTCTGGCTTGTTGGCCTCTACGTCTCCGTGGGACCTTTATATACATCAATAACGTAATATTACCTAACCTAACCCAACCTAACATCTCGGCGGTAATATTTGACATCATTCCTGGCGAGTTGGCCTCTACGTCTCCGTTTGACCTTCATATACATCAATAACGTAATATAACGTAACCTAACCCAACCTATCATCTCGGCGGTAAGATTTGACAACATTCCTGGCGAGTTGGCCTCTACGCATCCGTGGGACCTTTATATACATCCATAACATTATATTAGCCAGCCTATCCCAATCTAACATCTCGGCGGTAATATTTGACCACATTCCTGGCTTGTTGGCCTCCACGTCTCCGTGGGACCTTTATATACATCAATAACGTAATATAACCTAACCTAACCCAACCAAACATCTCGGCGGTAATATTTGACATCATTCCTGGCGAGTTGGCTTCTACGTCTCCGTTTGACCTTCATATACATCAATAACGTAATATAACGTAACCTAACCCAACCTATCATCTCGGCGGTAATATTTGACAACATTACTGGCGAGTTGGCTTCTCCGTCTCCGTGGGACCTTTATATACATCAATAACGTAATATTACCTAACCTAATCCAACCTAACATTTCGATGGTAATATTTGACAACGTACATGGCGAGTTGGGCTCTACGTCTCCGTGGGAGCCTTATATATAAATAACGTAATATAACATAACCTAACCGAATCTAACATCTCGGCGGTAATATTTGACAACATTACTGGCGAGTTTGCTTCTCCGTCTCCGTGGGACCTTTATATACATCAATAACGTAATATAACCTAACCTAAACCAACCTATCATCTCGGCGGTAATATTTGACAACATTCCTGGCTTGTTGGACTCACCGTCTCCGTGGGACCTTTATATACATCAATAACGTAATATAACCTAACCTAACCCAACCTATCATCTCGGCGGTAATATTTGACAACATTCCTGGCGAGTTGGCCTCTACGTCTCCGCGGGAGCTTTATATACATCAATAACATAATATAAGCTAGCCTATCCCAATCTAATATCTCGGCGGTAATATTTGAAAACATTCCTGGCGAGTTGGCATCTACGTCTCCGTGGGACCTTTATATACATCAGTAACGTAATATAACCTAACCTAACCCAACCTAACATATCGGCGGTAATATTTGACAACATTCCTGGCGAGTTGGCCTCTACGTCTCCGCGGGAGCTTTATATACATCAATAACATAATATAAGCTAGCCTATCCCAATCTAACATCTCGGCGGTAATATTTGACATCATTCCTGGCGAGTTGGCATCTACTTCTCCGTTTGACCTTCATATACATCAATAACGTAATATAACGTAACCTAACCCAACCTATCATCTCGGCGGTAATATTTGACAACATTTCTGGCGAGTTGGCCTCTACGTCTCCGTGGGACCTTTATATACATCAATAACGTAATATAACCTAACCTAACTCAACCTAACATCTCGGCGGTAATATTTGACAACATTCCTGGCGAGTTGGCCTCTATGTCTCCGTTTGACCTTCATATACATCAATAACGTAATATAACGTAACCTAACCCAACCTATCATCACGACGGTAATATTTGACAACATTTCTGGCGAGTTGGCCTCTACGTCTCCGTGGGACCTTTATATACATCAATAACGTAATATAACCTAACCTAACTCAACCTACCATCTCGGCGGTAATATTTGACAACATTCCTGGCGAGTTGGCCTCTAGGTCTCCCTTTGACCTTCATATACATCAATAACGTAATATAACCTAACCTTACCTTACCTATCATCTCGGCGGTAATATTTGAAAACATACCTGGCGAGTTGGCCTCTACGTCTCCGTGGGACCTTTATATACATCCATAACATAATATAAGCTAGCCAATCCCAATCTAACATCTCGGCGGTAATATTTGACCACATTCCAGGCTTGTTGGCCTCCACGTCTCCGTGGGACCTTTATATACATCAATAACGTAATATAACCTAACCTAACCCAACCTAACATCTCGGGGGTAATATTTGACATCATTCCTGGCGAGTTAGCCTCTACGTCTCAGTTTGACCTTCATATACATCAACAACGTAATATAACGTAACCTAACCCAACCTATCATCTCGGCGGTAATATTTGACAACATTCCTGGCGAGTTGGCCTCTACGTCTCCGTGGGACCTTTATATACATCAATAACATAATATAAGCTAGCCTATCCCATTCTAACATCTCGGCGGTAATATTTGACAAGATTCCTGGCGAGTTGGCCTCTACGTGTCCGTGGGACCTTTATATACATCCATAACATAATATAAGCCAGCCTATCCCAATCTAACATCTCGGCGGTAATATTTGACAACATTCCTGGCGAGTTGGCATCTACGTGTCCGTGGGACCTTTATATACATCAGTGACGTAATATAACCTAACCTAACCCAACCTAACATCTCGGCGCTAATATTTGACCACATTCCTGGCTTGTTGGCCTCTACGTCTCCGTGGGACCTTTATATACACCAATAACGTAATATAACTTAACCTAACCGAACCTAACATCTCGGCGGTAATATTTGACCACATTCCTAGCTTGTTGGCCTCTACGTCTCCGTGGGACATTTACATACTTCAATAACGTAATATAACCTAACCTAACCCAACCTATCATCTCGGCGGTAATATTTGACAACATTCCTGGCGAGTTGGCCTCTACGTCTCCGCGGGAGCTTTATATACATCAATAACATAATATAAGCTAGCCTATCCCAATCTAATATCTCGGCGGTAATATTTGAAAACATTCCTGGCGAGTTGGCATCTACGTCTCCGTGGGACCTTTATATACATCAGTAACGTAATATAACCTAACCTAACCCAACCTAACATATCGGCGGTAATATTTGACAACATTCCTGGCGAGTTGGCCTCTACGTCTCCGCGGGAGCTTTATATACATCAATAACATAATATAAGCTAGCCTATCCCAATCTAACATCTCGGAGGTAATATTTGACCACATTCCTGGCTTGTTGGCCTCTACGTCTCCGTGGGACCTTTATATTCATCAATAACGTAATATAACCTAACCTAACCCAACCTAACATCTGGGCGGTAATATTTGACATCATTCCTGGCGAGTTGGCCTCTACGTCTCCGTTTGACCTTCATATACATCAATAACGTAATATAACGTAACCTAACCCAACCTATTATCTCGGCGGTAATATTTGACAACATTCCTGGCGAGTTGGCCTCTACGTCTCCGTTTGACCTCCATATACGTCAATGACGTAATATAACGTAACCTAACCCAACCTATGATCTCGGCGGTAATATTTGACAACATTCCTGGCGAGTTGGCCTCTACGTCTCCGTTTGACCTTCATATACATCAATAACGTAATATAACGTAACCTAACCCAACCTATCATCTCGGCGGTAATATTTGACAACATTCCCGGCTTGTTGGACTCACCGTCTCCGTGGGACCTTTATATACATCAATAACGTAATATAACCTAACCTAACCCAACCTAACATTTCGGGGGTAATATTTGACATCATTCCTGGCGAGTTAGCCTCTACGTCTCAGTTTGACCTTCATATACATCAATAACGTAATATAACGTAACCTAACCCAACCTATCATCTCGGCGGTAATATTTGACAACATTACTGGCGAGTTGGCCTCTACGTCTCCGTGGGACCTTTATATACATCAATAACATAATATAAGCTAGCCTATCACATTCTAACATCTCGGCGGTAATATTTGACAACATTCCTGGCGAGTTGGCCTCTACGTGTCCGTGGGACCTTTATATACATCCATAACATAATATAAGCCAGCCTATCCCAATCTAACATCTCGGAGGTAATATTTGACCACATTCCTGGCTTGTTGGCCTCTACGTCTCCGTGGGACCTTTATATTCATCAATAACGTAATATAACCTAACCTAACCCAACCTAACATCTGGGCGGTAATATTTGACATCATTCCTGGCGAGTTGGCCTCTACGTCTCCGTTTGACCTTCATATACATCAATAACGTAATATAACGTAACCTAACCCAACCTATTATCTCGGCGGTAATATTTGACAACATTCCTGGCGAGTTGGCCTCTACGTCTCCGTTTGACCTCCATATACGTCAATGACGTAATATAACGTAACCTAACCCAACCTATGATCTCGGCGGTAATATTTGACAACATTCCTGGCTTGTTGGCCTCTACGTCTCCGTTTGACCTTCATATACATCAATAACGTAATATAACGTAACCTAACCCAACCAATCATCTCGGCGGTAATATTTGACATCATTCCTGGCGAGTTGGACTCACCGTCTCCGTGGGACCTTTATATACATCAATAACGTAATATAACCTAACCTATCACATTCTAACATCTCGGCGGTAATATTTGACAACATTCCTGGCGAGTTGGCCTCTACGTGTCCGTGGGACCTTTATATACATCCATAACATAATATAAGCCAGCCTATCCCAATCTAACATCTCGGAGGTAATATTTGAACACATTCGTGGCTTGTTGGCCTCTACGTCTCCGTGGGACCTTTATATTCATCAATAACGTGATATAACCTAACCTAACCCAACCTAACATCTGGGCGGTAATATTTGACATCATTCCTGGCGAGTTGGCCTCTACGTCTCCGTTTGACCTTCATATACATCAATAACGTAATATAACGTAACCTAACCCAACCTATTATCTCGGCGGTAATATTTGACAACATTCCTGGCGAGTTGGCCTCTACGTCTCCGTTTGACCTCCATATACGTCAATGACGTAATATAACGTAACCTAACCCAACCTATGATCTCGGCGGTAATATTTGACAACATTCCTGGCTTGTTGGCCTCTACGTCTCCGTTTGACCTTCATATACATCAATAACGTAATATAACGTAACCTAACCCAACCTATCATCTCGGCGGTAATATTTGACAACATTATTGGCGAGTTGGCCTCTACGTCTCCGTGGGACCTTTATATACATCCATAACATAATATAAGCCAGCCTATCCCAATCTAACATCTCGGAGGTAATATTTGACCACATTCCTGGCTTGTTGGCCTCTACGTCTCCGTGGGACCTTTATATTCATCAATAACGTAATATAACCTAACCTAACCCAACCTAACATCTGGGCGGTAATATTTGACATCATTCCTGGCGAGTTGGCCTCTACGTCTCCGTTTGACCTTCATATACATCAATAACGTAATATAACGTAACCTAACCCAACCTATTATCTCGGCGGTAATATTTGACAACATTCCTGGCGAGTTGGCCTCTACGTCTCCGTTTGACCTCCATATACGTCAATGACGTAATATAACGTAACCTAACCCAACCTATGATCTCGGCGGTAATATTTGACAACATTCCTGGCGAGTTGGCCTCTACGTCTCCGTTTGACCTTCATATACATCAATAACGTAATATAACGTAACCTAACCCAACCAATCATCTCGGCGGTAATATTTGACATCATTCCTGGCGAGTTGGCCTCTACGTCTCCATTTGACCTTCATATACATCAATAACGTAATATAACGTAACCTAACCCAACCTATCATCTCGGCGGTAATATTTGACAACATTCCTGGCTTGTTGGCCTCTACGTCTCCGTGGGACCTTTATATACATCAATAACATAATATAACCTAACTTCACACAACCTAACATCTCGGCGGTAATATTTGACATCATTCCTGGCGAGTTGGCCTCTACGTCTCCGTTTGACCCCCATATACATCAATAACGTAATATAACGTAACCTAACCCAACCTATGATCTCGGCGGTAATATTTGACAACATTCCTCGCGAGTTGGCCTCTACGTCTCCGTTTGACCTTCATATACATCAATAACGTAATATAACGTAACCTAACCCAACCTATCACCTCGGCGGTAATATTTGACCACATTCCTGGCTTGTTGGCCTCTACGTCTCCGTGTTACCTTTATATACATCAATAACGTAATATAACCTAAACTAACCCAACCAAACATCTCGGCGGTAATATTTGACATCATTCCTGGCGAGTTGGCCTCTACGTCTCCGTTTGACCTTCATATACATCAATAACGTAATATAACGTAACCTAACCCAACCTATCATCTCGGCGGTAATATTTGACAACATTCCTGGCTTGTTGGCCTCTACGTCTCCGTGGGACCTTTATATACATCAATAACATAATATAACCTAACTTCACCCAACCTAACATCTCGGCGGTAATATTTGACATCATTCCTGGCGAGTTGGCCTCTACGTCTCCGTTTGACCTTCATATACATCAATAACGTAATATAACGTAACCTAACCCAACCTATTATCCCGGCTGTAATATTTGACAACATTCCTGGCGAGTTGGCCTCTACGTCTCCGTGGGACCTTTATATACATCCATAACATAATATAAGCCAGCCTATCCGAATCTAACATCTCGGCGGTAATATTTGACCACATTCCTGGCTTGTTGGCCTCTACGTCTCCGTGGGACCTTTATATACATCAATAACGTAATATTACCTAACCTAACCCAACCTAACATCTCGGCGGTAATATTTGACATCATTCCTGGCGAGTTGGCCTCTACGTCTCCGTTTGACCTTCATATACATCAATAACGTAATATAACGTAACCTAACCCAACCTATCATCTCGGCGGTAAGATTTGACAACATTCCTGGCGAGTTGGCCTCTACGCATCCGTGGGACCTTTATATACATCCATAACATTATATTAGCCAGCCTATCCCAATCTAACATCTCGGCGGTAATATTTGACCACATTCCTGGCTTGTTGGCCTCCACGTCTCCGTGGGACCTTTATATACATCAATAACGTAATATAACCTAACCTAACCCAACCAAACATCTCGGCGGTAATATTTGACATCATTCCTGGCGAGTTGGCTTCTACGTCTCCGTTTGACCTTCATATACATCAATAACGTAATATAACGTAACCTAACCCAACCTATCATCTCGGCGGTAATATTTGACAACATTACTGGCGAGTTGGCTTCTCCGTCTCCGTGGGACCTTTATATACATCAATAACGTAATATTACCTAACCTAATCCAACCTAACATTTCGATGGTAATATTTGACAACGTACATGGCGAGTTGGGCTCTACGTCTCCGTGGGAGCCTTATATATAAATAACGTAATATAACATAACCTAACCGAATCTAACATCTCGGCGGTAATATTTGACAACATTACTGGCGAGTTTGCTTCTCCGTCTCCGTGGGACCTTTATATACATCAATAACGTAATATAACCTAACCTAAACCAACCTATCATCTCGGCGGTAATATTTGACAACATTCCTGGCTTGTTGGACTCACCGTCTCCGTGGGACCTTTATATACATCAATAACGTAATATAACCTAACCTAACCCAACCTAACATCTCGGGGGTAATATTTGACATCATTCCTGGCGAGTTAGCCTCTACGTCTCAGTTTGACCTTCATATACATCAATAACGTAATATAACGTAACCTAACCCAACCAATCATCTCGGCGGTAATATTTGACATCATTCCTGGCGAGTTGGCCTCTACGTCTCCGTTTGACCTTCATATACATCAATAACGTAATATAACGTAACCTAACCCAACCTATTATCTCGGCGGTAATATTTGACAACATTCCTGGCGAGTTGGCCTCTACGTGTCCGTGGGACCTTTATATACATCAATAACATAATATAACCTAACTTCACCCAACCTAACATCTCGGCGGTAATATTTGACATCATTCCTGGCGAGTTGGCCTCTACGTCTCCGTTTGACCTTCATATACATCAATAACGTAATATAACGTAACCTAACCCAACCTATCATCTCGGCGGTAATATTTGACAACATTCCTGGCTTGTTGGCCTCTACGTCTCCGTGGGACCTTTATATACATCAATAACATAATATAACCTAACTTCACCCAACCTAACATCTCGGCGGTAATATTTGACATCATTCCTGGCGAGTTGGCCTCTACGTCTCCGTTTGACCTTCATATACATCAATAACGTAATATAACGTAACCTAACCCAACCTATTATCCCGGCTGTAATATTTGACAACATTCCTGGCGAGTTGGCCTCTACGTCTCCGTGGGACCTTTATATACATCCATAACATAATATAAGCCAGCCTATCCGAATCTAACATCTCGGCGGTAATATTTGACCACATTCCTGGCTTGTTGGCCTCTACGTCTCCGTGGGACCTTTATATACATCAATAACGTAATATTACCTAACCTAACCCAACCTAACATCTCGGCGGTAATATTTGACATCATTCCTGGCGAGTTGGCCTCTACGTCTCCGTTTGACCTTCATATACATCAATAACGTAATATAACGTAACCTAACCCAACCTATCATCTCGGCGGTAATATTTGACAACATTACTGGCGAGTTGGCTTCTCCGTCTCCGTGGGACCTTTATATACATCAATAACGTAATATTACCTAACCTAATCCAACCTAACATTTCGATGGTAATATTTGACAACGTACATGGCGAGTTGGGCTCTACGTCTCCGTGGGAGCCTTATATATAAATAACGTAATATAACATAACCTAACCGAATCTAACATCTCGGCGGTAATATTTGACAACATTACTGGCGAGTTTGCTTCTCCGTCTCCGTGGGACCTTTATATACATCAATAACGTAATATAACCTAACCTAAACCAACCTATCATCTCGGCGGTAATATTTGACAACATTCCTGGCTTGTTGGACTCACCGTCTCCGTGGGACCTTTATATACATCAATAACGTAATATAACCTAACCTAACCCAACCTAACATCTCGGGGGTAATATTTGACATCATTCCTGGCGAGTTAGCCTCTACGTCTCAGTTTGACCTTCATATACATCAATAACGTAATATAACGTAACCTAACCCAACCAATCATCTCGGCGGTAATATTTGACATCATTCCTGGCGAGTTGGCCTCTACGTCTCCGTTTGACCTTCATATACATCAATAACGTAATATAACGTAACCTAACCCAACCTATTATCTCGGCGGTAATATTTGACAACATTCCTGGCGAGTTGGCCTCTACGTGTCCGTGGGACCTTTATATACATCCATAACATAATATAAGCCAGCCTATCCCAATCTAACATCTCGGCGGTAATATTTGACCACATTCCTGGCTTGTTGGCCTCTACGTCTCCGTGGGACCTTTATATACTTCAATAACGTAATATAACCTAACCTAACCCAACCTAACATCTCGGCGGTAATATTTGACATCATTCCTGGCGAGATGGCCTCTACGTCACCGTTTGACCTTCGTATACATCAATAACGTAATATAACGTAACCTAACCCAACCTATCATCTCGGCGGTAATATTTGACAACATTCCTGGCGAGTTGGCATCTACGTGTCCGTGGGACCTTTATATACATCAGTGACGTAATATAACCTAACCTAACCCAACCTAACATCTCGGCGCTAATATTTGACCACATTCCTGGCTTGTTGGCCTCTACGTCTCCGTGGGACCTTTATATACACCAATAACGTAATATAACTTAACCTAACCGAACCTAACATCTCGGCGGTAATATTTGACCACATTCCTAGCTTGTTGGCCTCTACGTCTCCGTGGGACATTTACATACTTCAATAACGTAATATAACCTAACCTAACCCAACCTATCATCTCGGCGGTAATATTTGACAACATTCCTGGCGAGTTGGCCTCTAGGTCTCCCTTTGACCTTCATATACATCAATAACGTAATATAACCTAACCTTACCTTACCTATCATCTCGGCGGTAATATTTGAAAACATACCTGGCGAGTTGGCCTCTACGTCTCCGTGGGACCTTTATATACATCCATAACATAATATAAGCTAGCCAATCCCAATCTAACATCTCGGCGGTAATATTTGACCACATTCCAGGCTTGTTGGCCTCCACGTCTCCGTGGGACCTTTATATACATCAATAACGTAATATAACCTAACCTAACCCAACCTAACATCTCGGGGGTAATATTTGACATCATTCCTGGCGAGTTAGCCTCTACGTCTCAGTTTGACCTTCATATACATCAACAACGTAATATAACGTAACCTAACCCAACCTATCATCTCGGCGGTAATATTTGACAACATTCCTGGCGAGTTGGCCTCTACGTCTCCGTGGGACCTTTATATACATCAATAACATAATATAAGCTAGCCTATCCCATTCTAACATCTCGGCGGTAATATTTGACAAGATTCCTGGCGAGTTGGCCTCTACGTGTCCGTGGGACCTTTATATACATCCATAACATAATATAAGCCAGCCTATCCCAATCTAACATCTCGGCGGTAATATTTGACCACATTCCTGGCTTGTTTGCCTCTACGTCTCCGTGGGACCTTTATATACGTCAATAACGTAATATAACCTAACCTAACCCAACCTAACATCTCGGCGGTAATATTTGACAACATTCCTGGCGAGTTGGCCTCTACGTCTCCGTGGGACCTTTATATACATCCATAACATAATATAAGCCAGCCTATCCGAATCTAACATCTCGGCGGTAATATTTGACCACATTCCTGGCTTGTTGGCCTCTACGTCTCCGTGGGACCTTTATATACATCAATAACGTAATATTACCTAACCTAACCCAACCTAACATCTCGGCGGTAATATTTGACATCATTCCTGGCGAGTTGGCCTCTACGTCTCCGTTTGACCTTCATATACATCAATAACGTAATATAACGTAACCTAACCCAACCTATCATCTCGGCGGTAAGATTTGACAACATTCCTGGCGAGTTGGCCTCTACGCATCCGTGGGACCTTTATATACATCCATAATATTATATTAGCCAGCCTATCCCAATCTAACATCTCGGCGGTAATATTTGACCACATTCCTGGCTTGTTGGCCTCCACGTCTCCGTGGGACCTTTATATACATCAATAACGTAATATAACCTAACCTAACCCAACCAAACATCTCGGCGGTAATATTTGACATCATTCCTGGCGAGTTGGCTTCTACGTCTCCGTTTGACCTTCATATACATCAATAACGTAATATAACGTAACCTAACCCAACCTATCATCTCGGCGGTAATATTTGACAACATTACTGGCGAGTTGGCTTCTCCGTCTCCGTGGGACCTTTATATACATCAATAACGTAATATTACCTAACCTAATCCAACCTAACATTTCGATGGTAATATTTGACAACGTACATGGCGAGTTGGGCTCTACGTCTCCGTGGGAGCCTTATATATAAATAACGTAATATAACATAACCTAACCGAATCTAACATCTCGGCGGTAATATTTGACAACATTACTGGCGAGTTTGCTTCTCCGTCTCCGTGGGACCTTTATATACATCAATAACGTAATATAACCTAACCTAAACCAACCTATCATCTCGGCGGTAATATTTGACAACATTCCTGGCTTGTTGGACTCACCGTCTCCGTGGGACCTTTATATACATCAATAACGTAATATAACCTAACCTAACCCAACCTATCATCTCGGCGGTAATATTTGACAACATTCCTGGCGAGTTGGCCTCTACGTCTCCGCGGGAGCTTTATATACATCAATAACATAATATAAGCTAGCCTATCCCAATCTAATATCTCGGCGGTAATATTTGAAAACATTCCTGGCGAGTTGGCATCTACGTCTCCGTGGGACCTTTATATACATCAGTAACGTAATATAACCTAACCTAACCCAACCTAACATATCGGCGGTAATATTTGACAACATTCCTGGCGAGTTGGCCTCTACGTCTCCGCGGGAGCTTTATATACATCAATAACATAATATAAGCTAGCCTATCCCAATCTAACATCTCGGCGGTAATATTTGACATCATTCCTGGCGAGTTGGCATCTACTTCTCCGTTTGACCTTCATATACATCAATAACGTAATATAACGTAACCTAACCCAACCTATCATCTCGGCGGTAATATTTGACAACATTTCTGGCGAGTTGGCCTCTACGTCTCCGTGGGACCTTTATATACATCAATAACGTAATATAACCTAACCTAACTCAACCTAACATCTCGGCGGTAATATTTGACAACATTCCTGGCGAGTTGGCCTCTATGTCTCCGTTTGACCTTCATGTACATCAATAACGTAATATAACGTAACCTAACCCAACCTATCATCACGACGGTAATATTTGACAACATTTCTGGCGAGTTGGCCTCTACGTCTCCGTGGGACCTTTATATACATCAATAACGTAATACAACCTAACCTAACTCAACCTACCATCTCGGCGGTAATATTTGACAACATTCCTGGCGAGTTGGCCTCTAGGTCTCCCTTTGACCTTCATATACATCAATAACGTAATATAACCTAACCTTACCTTACCTATCATCTCGGCGGTAATATTTGAAAACATACCTGGCGAGTTGGCCTCTACGTCTCCGTGGGACCTTTATATACATCCATAACATAATATAAGCTAGCCAATCCCAATCTAACATCTCGGCGGTAATATTTGACCACATTCCAGGCTTGTTGGCCTCCACGTCTCCGTGGGACCTTTATATACATCAATAACGTAATATAACCTAACCTAACCCAACCTAACATCTCGGGGGTAATATTTGACATCATTCCTGGCGAGTTAGCCTCTACGTCTCAGTTTGACCTTCATATACATCAACAACGTAATATAACGTAACCTAACCCAACCTATCATCTCGGCGGTAATATTTGACAACATTCCTGGCGAGTTGGCCTCTACGTCTCCGTGGGACCTTTATATACATCAATAACATAATATAAGCTAGCCTATCCCATTCTAACATCTCGGCGGTAATATTTGACAAGATTCCTGGCGAGTTGGCCTCTACGTGTCCGTGGGACCTTTATATACATCCATAACATAATATAAGCCAGCCTATCCCAATCTAACATCTCGGCGGTAATATTTGACCACATTCCTGGCTTGTTTGCCTCTACGTCTCCGTGGGACCTTTATATACGTCAATAACGTAATATAACCTAACCTAACCCAACCTAACATCTCGGCGGTAATATTTGACAACATTCCTGGCGAGTTGGCCTCTACGTCTCCGTGGGACCTTTATATACATCCATAACATAATATAAGCCAGCCTATCCGAATCTAACATCTCGGCGGTAATATTTGACCACATTCCTGGCTTGTTGGCCTCTACGTCTCCGTGGGACCTTTATATACATCAATAACGTAATATTACCTAACCTAACCCAACCTAACATCTCGGCGGTAATATTTGACATCATTCCTGGCGAGTTGGCCTCTACGTCTCCGTTTGACCTTCATATACATCAATAACGTAATATAACGTAACCTAACCCAACCTATCATCTCGGCGGTAAGATTTGACAACATTCCTGGCGAGTTGGCCTCTACGCATCCGTGGGACCTTTATATACATCCATAACATTATATTAGCCAGCCTATCCCAATCTAACATCTCGGCGGTAATATTTGACCACATTCCTGGCTTGTTGGCCTCCACGTCTCCGTGGGACCTTTATATACATCAATAACGTAATATAACCTAACCTAACCCAACCAAACATCTCGGCGGTAATATTTGACATCATTCCTGGCGAGTTGGCTTCTACGTCTCCGTTTGACCTTCATATACATCAATAACGTAATATAACGTAACCTAACCCAACCTAACATCTGGGCGGTAATATTTGACATCATTCCTGGCGAGTTGGCCTCTACGTCTCCGTTTGACCTTCATATACATCAATAACGTAATATAACGTAACCTAACCCAACCTATTATCTCGGCGGTAATATTTGACAACATTCCTGGCGAGTTGGCCCCTACGTCTCCGTTTGACCTCCATATACGTCAATGACGTAATATAACGTAACCTAACCCAACCTATGATCTCGGCGGTAATATTTGACAACATTCCTGGCTTTTTGGCCTCTACGTCTCCGTTTGACCTTCATATACATCAATAACGTAATATAACGTAACCTAACCCAACCAATCATCTCGGCGGTAATATTTGACATCATTCCTGGCGAGTTGGACTCACCGTCTCCGTGGGACCTTTATATACATCAATAACGTAATATAACCTAACCTAACCCAACCTAACATCTCGGGGGTAATATTTGACATCATTCCTGGCGAGTTAGCCTCTACGTCTCAGTTTGACCTTCATATACATCAATAACGTAATATAACGTAACCTAACCCAACCTATCATCTCGGCGGTAATATTTGACAACATTCCTGGCTTGTTGGCCTCTACGTCTCCGTGGGACCTTTATATACATCAATAACATAATATAACCTAACTTCACCCAACCTAACATCTCGGCGGTAATATTTGACATCATTCCTGGCGAGTTGGCCTCTACGTCTCCGTTTGACCTTCATATACATCAATAACGTAATATAACGTAACCTAACCCAACCTATTATCTCGGCGGTAATATTTGACAACATTCCTGGCGAGTTGGCCTCTACGTGTCCGTGGGACCTTTATATACATCCATAACATAATATAAGCCAGCCTATCCCAATCTAACATCTCGGCGGTAATATTTGACCACATTCCTGGCTTGTTGGCCTCTACGTCTCCGTGGGACCTTTATATACTTCAATAACGTAATATAACCTAACCTAACCCAACCTAACATCTCGGCGGTAATATTTGACATCATTCCTGGCGAGATGGCCTCTACGTCACCGTTTGACCTTCGTATACATCAATAACGTAATATAACGTAACCTAACCCAACCTATCATCTCGGCGGTAATATTTGACAACATTCCTGGCGAGTTGGCATCTACGTGTCCGTGGGACCTTTATATACATCAGTGACGTAATATAACCTAACCTAACCCAACCTAACATCTCGGCGCTAATATTTGACCACATTCCTGGCTTGTTGGCCTCTACGTCTCCATGGGACCTTTATATACACCAATAACGTAATATAACTTAACCTAACCGAACCTAACATCTCGGCGGTAATATTTGACCACATTCCTAGCTTGTTGGCCTCTACGTCTCCGTGGGACATTTACATACTTCAATAACGTAATATAACCTAACCTAACCCAACCTATCATCTCGGCGGTAATATTTGACAACATTCCTGGCGAGTTGGCCTCTACGTCTCCGCGGGAGCTTTATATACATCAATAACATAATATAAGCTAGCCTATCCCAATCTAATATCTCGGCGGTAATATTTGAAAACATTCCTGGCGAGTTGGCATCTACGTCTCCGTGGGACCTTTATATACATCAGTAACGTAATATAACCTAACCTAACCCAACCTAACATATCGGCGGTAATATTTGACAACATTCCTGGCGAGTTGGCCTCTACGTCTCCGCGGGAGCTTTATATACATCAATAACATAATATAAGCTAGCCTATCCCAATCTAACATCTCGGCGGTAATATTTGACCACATTCCTGGCTTGTTGGCCTCTACGTCTCCTAGGGACCTTTATATACATCAATATCGTAATATAACCTAACCTAACCCAACCTAACATCTGGGCGGTAATAAGTGACATCATTCCTGGCGAGTTGGCCTCTACGTCTCCGTTTGACCTTCATATACATCAATAACGTAATATAGCGTAACCTAACCCAACCTATAATTTCGGCGGTAATATTTGACCACATTCCTGGCGAGTTGGCCTCTACGTCTCCGTTTGACCTTCATATACATCAATAACGTAATATAACGTAACCTAACCCAACCAATCATCTCGACGGTAATATTTGACAACATTTCTGTCGAGTTGGCTTCTCCGTCTCCTTGGGACTTTTATATACGTCAATAACGTAATATAACCTAACCTAACCCAACCTATCATCTCGGCGGTAATATTTGACATCTTTCCTGGCGAGCTGGCCTCTACGTCTCCGTTTGACATTCATATACATCATTAACGCAATATAACGTAACCTAACCAATCCTATCATGTCGGCGGTAATATTTGACAACATTCCTGGCGAGTTGGCCTCTACGTGTCCGTGGGACCTTTATATACATCAAAACGTAATATAACCTAACCTAACCCAACCTAACATCTCGGCGCTAATATTTGACCACATTCCTGGCTTGTTGGCCTCTACGTCACCGTGGGACCTTTATATACACCAATAACGTAATATAACCTAACCTAACCCAACCTAACATCTCGGCGGTAATATTTGACCACATTCCTAGCTTGTTGGCCTCTACGTCTCCGTGGGACCTTTACATACTTCAATAACGTAATATAACCTAACCTCACCCAACCTAACATCTCGGCGGTAATATTTGACAACATTCCTGGCGAGTTGGCCTCTACGTCTCCGTTTGACCTTCATATACATCAATAACGTAATATAACGTAACCTAACCCAACCTATAATTTCGGCGGTAATATTTGACCACATTCCTGGCGAGTTGGCCTCTACGTCACCGTTTGACCTTCATATACATCAATAACGTAATATAACGTAACCTAACCCAACATATCATCTCGGCGGTAATATTTGACAACATTCCTGGCGAGTTGGCCTCTACGTCTCCGTGGGACCTTTATATACATCAATAACATAATATAAGCTAGCCTATCCCAATCTAACATCTCGGCGGTAATATTTGACCACATTCCTGGCTTGTTGGCCTCTACGTCTCCGTGGGACCTTTATATACATCAAAATGTAATATAACCTAACCTAACCCAACCTAACATCGCGGCGCTAATATTTGACATCATTCCTGGCGAGTTGGATTCTACGTCTCCGTTTGACATTCATATACATCACTAACGCAATATAACGTAACCTAACCCATCGTATCATCTCGGCGGTAATATTTGACAACATTCCTGGCGAGTTGGCCTCTACGTGTCCGTGGGACCTTTATATACATCAAAATGTAATATAACCTAACCTAACCCAACCTAACATCGCGGCGCTAATATTTGACCACATTCCTGGCTTGTTGGCCTCTACGTCTCCGTGGGACATTCATATACATCAATAACGTAATATAACCTAACCTAACCCAACCTATCATCTCGGCGCTAATATTTGACCACATTCCTGGCTTGTTGGCCTCTACGTCTCCGTGGGACCTTCATATACATCAATAACGTAATATAACCTAACCTAACCCAACCTATCATCTCGGCGGTAATATTTGACAACATTTCTGGCGAGTTGGCTTCTCCGTCTCCGTGGGACCTTTATATACGTCAATAACGTAATATAACCTAACCTAACCCAACCTAACATCTCGGCGGTAATATTTGACATCTTTCCTGGCGAGTTGGCCTCTACGTCTCCGTTTGACATTCATATACATCAATAACGCAATATAACGTAACCTAACCAATCCTATCATGTCGGCGGTAATATTTGACAACATTCCTGGCGAGTTGGCCTCTACGTGTCCGTGGGACCTTTATATACATCAAAACGTAATATAACCTAACCTAACCCAACCTAACATCTCGGCGCTAATATTTGACCACATTCCTTTCTTGTTGGCCTCTACGTCTCCGTGGGACCTTTATATACACCAATAACGTAATATAACCTAACCTAACCCAACCTAACATCTCGGCGGTAATATTTGACAACATTCCTAGCTTGTTGGTCTCTGCGTCTCCGTGGGACCTTTACATACTTCAATAACGTAATATAACCTAACCTCACCCAACCTAACATCTCGGCGGTAATATTTGACATCATTCCTGGCGAGTTGGCATCTACTTCTCCGTTTGACCTTCATATACATAAATAACGTAATATAACGAAACCTAACCCAACCAGTCATCTCGGCGGTAATATTTGACAACATTCCTAGCTTGTTGGTCTCTACGTGTCCGTGGGACCTTTATATACATCAAAATGTAATATAACCTAACCTAACCCAACCTAACATCTCGGCGCTAATATTTGACCACATTCCTGGCGTGTTGGCCTCTACGTCTCCGTGGGACATTCATATACATCAATAACGTAATATAACGTAACCTAACCCAACCAATCATCTCGGCGGTAATATATGACAACATTCCTGGCGAGTTGGCCTCTACGTCTCCGTGGGACCTTTATATACATCAATAACATAATATAAGCTAGCCTATCCCAATCTAACATCTCGGCGGTAATATTTGACCACATTCCTGGCTTGTTGGCCTCTACGTCTCCGTGGGACCTTTATATACATCAATAACGTAATATTACCTAACCTAACCCAACCTAACATCTCGGCGGTAATATTTGACATCATTCCTGGCGAGTTGGCCTCTATGTCTCCGTTTGACCTTCATATACATCAATAACTTAATATAACGTAACCTAACCCAACCTATTATCTCGGCGGTAATATTTGACAACATTCCTGGCGAGTTGGCCTCTACGTCTCCGCTTGACCTTCATATACATCAATAACGTAAGATAACGTAACCTAACCCAACCTATCATCTCGGCGGTAATATTTGACATCATTCCTGGCGAGTTGGCCTCTACGTCACCGTTTGACCTTCATATACATCAATAACGTAATATAACGTAACCTAACCCAACATATCATCTCGGCGGTAATATTTGACAACATTCCTGGCGAGTTGGCCTCTACGTCTCCGTGGGACCTTTATATACATCAAAAACATAGTATAAGCTAGCCTATCCCAATCTAACATCTCGGCGGTAATATTTGACCACATTCCTGGCTTGTTGGCCTCTACGTCTCCGTGGGACCTTTATATACATCAAAATGTAATATAACCTAACCTAACCCAACCTAACATCGCGGCGCTAATATTTGACATCATTCCTGGCGAGTTGGATTCTACGTCTCCGTTTGACATTCATATACATCACTAACGCAATATAACGTAACCTAACCCATCGTATCATCTCGGCGGTAATATTTGACAACATTCCTGGCGAGTTGGCCTCTACGTCTCCGTGGGACCTTTATATACATCAATAACATAATATAAGCTAGCCTATCCCATTCTAACATCTCGGCGGTAATATTTGACAAGATTCCTGGCGAGTTGGCCTCTACGTGTCCGTGGGACCTTTATATACATCCATAACATAATATAAGCCAGCCTATCCCAATCTAACATCTCGGCGGTAATATTTGACCACATTCCTGGCTTGTTTGCCTCTACGTCTCCGTGGGACCTTTATATACGTCAATAACGTAATATAACCTAACCTAACCCAACCTAACATCTCGGCGGTAATATTTGACAACATTCCTGGCGAGTTGGCCTCTACGTCTCCGTGGGACCTTTATATACATCCATAACATAATATAAGCCAGCCTATCCGAATCTAACATCTCGGCGGTAATATTTGACAACATTCCTGGCGAGTTGGCCTCTACGTGTCCGTGGGACCTTTATATACATCCATAACATAATATAAGCCAGCCTATCCCAATCTAACATCTCGGAGGTAATATTTGACCACATTCCTGGCTTGTTGGCCTCTACGTCTCCGCGGGACCTTTATATTCATCAATAACGTAATATAACCTAACCTAACCCAACCTATTATCTCGGCGGTAATATTTGACAACATTCCTGGCGAGTTGGCCCCTACGTCTCCGTTTGACCTCCATATACGTCAATGACGTAATATAACCTAACCTAACCCAACCTAACATCTGGGCGGTAATATTTGACATCATTCCTGGCGAGTTGGCCTCTACGTCTCCGTTTGACCTTCATATACATCAATAACGTAATATAACGTAACCTAACCCAACCTATTATCTCGGCGGTAATATTTGACAACATTCCTGGCGAGTTGGCCCCTACGTCTCCGTTTGACCTCCATATACGTCAATGACGTAATATAACGTAACCTAACCCAACCTATGATCTCGGCGGTAATATTTGACAACATTCCTGGCTTTTTGGCCTCTACGTCTCCGTTTGACCTTCATATACATCAATAACGTAATATAACGTAACCTAACCCAACCAATCATCTCGGCGGTAATATTTGACATCATTCCTGGCGAGTTGGACTCACCGTCTCCGTGGGACCTTTATATACATCAATAACGTAATATAACCTAACCTAACCCAACCTAACATCTCGGGGGTAATATTTGACATCATTCCTGGCGAGTTAGCCTCTACGTCTCAGTTTGACCTTCATATACATCAATAACGTAATATAACGTAACCTAACCCAACCTATCATCTCGGCGGTAATATTTGACAACATTCCTGGCTTGTTGGCCTCTACGTCTCCGTGGGACCTTTATATACATCAATAACATAATATAACCTAACTTCACCCAACCTAACATCTCGGCGGTAATATTTGACATCATTCCTGGCGAGTTGGCCTCTACGTCTCCGTTTGACCTTCATATACATCAATAACGTAATATAACGTAACCTAACCCAACCTATTATCTCGGCGGTAATATTTGACAACATTCCTGGCGAGTTGGCCTCTACGTGTCCGTGGGACCTTTATATACATCCATAACATAATATAAGCCAGCCTATCCCAATCTAACATCTCGGCGGTAATATTTGACCACATTCCTGGCTTGTTGGCCTCTACGTCTCCGTGGGACCTTTATATACTTCAATAACGTAATATAACCTAACCTAACCCAACCTAACATCTCGGCGGTAATATTTGACATCATTCCTGGCGAGATGGCCTCTACGTCACCGTTTGACCTTCGTATACATCAATAACGTAATATAACGTAACCTAACCCAACCTATCATCTCGGCGGTAATATTTGACAACATTCCTGGCGAGTTGGCATCTACGTGTCCGTGGGACCTTTATATACATCAGTGACGTAATATAACCTAACCTAACCCAACCTAACATCTCGGCGCTAATATTTGACCACATTCCTGGCTTGTTGGCCTCTACGTCTCCGTGGGACCTTTATATACACCAATAACGTAATATAACTTAACCTAACCGAACCTAACATCTCGGCGGTAATATTTGACCACATTCCTAGCTTGTTGGCCTCTACGTCTCCGTGGGACATTTACATACTTCAATAACGTAATATAACCTAACCTAACCCAACCTATCATCTCGGCGGTAATATTTGACAACATTCCTGGCGAGTTGGCCTCTACGTCTCCGCGGGAGCTTTATATACATCAATAACATAATATAAGCTAGCCTATCCCAATCTAATATCTCGGCGGTAATATTTGAAAACATTCCTGGCGAGTTGGCATCTACGTCTCCGTGGGACCTTTATATACATCAGTAACGTAATATAACCTAACCTAACCCAACCTAACATATCGGCGGTAATATTTGACAACATTCCTGGCGAGTTGGCCTCTACGTCTCCGCGGGAGCTTTATATACATCAATAACATAATATAAGCTAGCCTATCCCAATCTAACATCTCGGCGGTAATATTTGACATCATTCCTGGCGAGTTGGCATCTACTTCTCCGTTTGACCTTCATATACATAAATAACGTAATATAACGTAACCTAACCCAACCTATCATCTCGGCGGTAATATTTGACAACATTTCTGGCGAGTTGGCCTCTACGTCTCCGTGGGACCTTTATATACATCAATAACGTAATATAACCTAACCTAACTCAACCTAACATCTCGGCGGTAATATTTGACAACATTCCTGGCGAGTTGGCCTCTATGTCTCCGTTTGACCTTCATATACATCAATAACGTAATATAACGTAACCTAACCCAACCTATCATCACGACGGTAATATTTGACCACATTCCAGGCTTGTTGGCCTCTACGTCTCCGTGGGACCTTTATATACATCAATAACGTAATATAACCTAACCTAACCCAACCTAACATCTCGGGGGTAATATTTGACATCATTCCTGGCGAGTTAGCCTCTACGTCTCAGTTTGACCTTCATATACATCAACAACGTAATATAACGTAACCTAACCCAACCTATCATCTCGGCGGTAATATTTGACAACATTCCTGGCGAGTTGGCCTCTACGTCTCCGTGGGACCTTTATATACATCAATAACATAATATAAGCTAGCCTATCCCATTCTAACATCTCGGCGGTAATATTTGACAAGATTCCTGGCGAGTTGGCCTCTACGTGTCCGTGGGACCTTTATATACATCCATAACATAATATAAGCCAGCCTATCCCAATCTAACATCTCGGCGGTAATATTTGACCACATTCCTGGCTTGTTGGCCTCTACGTCTCCGTGGGACCTTTATATACGTCAATAACGTAATATAACCTAACCTAACCCAACCTAACATCTCGGCGGTAATATTTGACAACATTCCTGGCGAGTTGGCCTCTACGTCTCCGTGGGACCTTTATATACATCCATAACATAATATAAGCCAGCCTATCCCAATCTAACATCTCGGCGGTAATATTTGACCACATTCCTGGCTTGTTGGCCTCTACGTCTCCTAGTGACCTTTATATACATCAATATCGTAATATAACCTAACCTAACCCAACCTAACATCTGGGCGGTAATAAGTGACATCATTCCTGGCGAGTTGGCCTCTACGTCTCCGTTTGACCTTCATATACATCAATAACGTAATATAGCGTAACCTAACCCAACCTATAATTTCGGCGGTAATATTTGACCACATTCCTGGCGAGTTGGCCTCTACGTCTCCGTTTGACCTTCATATACATCAATAACGTAATATAACGTAACCTAACCCAACCAATCATCTCGACGGTAATATTTGACAACATTTCTGTCGAGTTGGCTTCTCCGTCTCCTTGGGACTTTTATATACGTCAATAACGTAATATAACCTAACCTAACCCAACCTAACATCTCGGCGGTAATATTTGACAACATTCCTGGCGAGTTGGCCTCTACGTCTCCGTTTGACCTTCATATACATCAATAACGTAATATAACGTAACCTAACCCAACCTATAATTTCGGCGGTAATATTTGACCACATTCCTGGCGAGTTGGCCTCTACGTCACCGTTTGACCTTCATATACATCAATAACGTAATATAACGTAACCTAACCCAACATATCATCTCGGCGGTAATATTTGACAACATTCCTGGCGAGTTGGCCTCTACGTCTCCGTGGGACCTTTATATACATCAATAACATAATATAAGCTAGCCTATCCCAATCTAACATCTCGGCGGTAATATTTGACCACATTCCTGGCTTGTTGGCCTCTACGTCTCCGTGGGACCTTTATATACATCAAAATGTAATATAACCTAACCTAACCCAACCTAACATCGCGGCGCTAATATTTGACATCATTCCTGGCGAGTTGGATTCTACGTCTCCGTTTGACATTCATATACATCACTAACGCAATATAACGTAACCTAACCCATCGTATCATCTCGGCGGTAATATTTGACAACATTCCTGGCGAGTTGGCCTCTACGTGTCCGTGGGACCTTTATATACATCAAAATGTAATATAACCTAACCTAACCCAACCTAACATCGCGGCGCTAATATTTGACCACATTCCTGGCTTGTTGGCCTCTACGTCTCCGTGGGACATTCATATACATCAATAACGTAATATAACCTAACCTAACCCAACCTATCATCTCGGCGCTAATATTTGACCACATTCCTGGCTTGTTGGCCTCTACGTCTCCGTGGGACCTTCATATACATCAATAACGTAATATAACCTAACCTAACCCAACCTATCATCTCGGCGGTAATATTTGACAACATTTCTGGCGAGTTGGCTTCTCCGTCTCCGTGGGACCTTTATATACGTCAATAACGTAATATAACCTAACCTAACCCAACCTAACATCTCGGCGGTAATATTTGACATCTTTCCTGGCGAGTTGGCCTCTACGTCTCCGTTTGACATTCATATACATCAATAACGCAATATAACGTAACCTAACCAATCCTATCATGTCGGCGGTAATATTTGACAACATTCCTGGCGAGTTGGCCTCTACGTGTCCGTGGGACCTTTATATACATCAAAACGTAATATAACCTAACCTAACCCAACCTAACATCTCGGCGCTAATATTTGACCACATTCCTTTCTTGTTGGCCTCTACGTCTCCGTGGGACCTTTATATACACCAATAACGTAATATAACCTAACCTAACCCAACCTAACATCTCGGCGGTAATATTTGACAACATTCCTAGCTTGTTGGTCTCTGCGTCTCCGTGGGACCTTTACATACTTCAATAACGTAATATAACCTAACCTCACCCAACCTAACATCTCGGCGGTAATATTTGACATCATTCCTGGCGAGTTGGCATCTACTTCTCCGTTTGACCTTCATATACATAAATAACGTAATATAACGAAACCTAACCCAACCAGTCATCTCGGCGGTAATATTTGACAACATTCCTAGCTTGTTGGTCTCTACGTGTCCGTGGGACCTTTATATACATCAAAATGTAATATAACCTAACCTAACCCAACCTAACATCTCGGCGCTAATATTTGACCACATTCCTGGCGTGTTGGCCTCTACGTCTCCGTGGGACATTCATATACATCAATAACGTAATATAACGTAACCTAACCCAACCAATCATCTCGGCGGTAATATATGACAACATTCCTGGCGAGTTGGCCTCTACGTCTCCGTGGGACCTTTATATACATCAATAACATAATATAAGCTAGCCTATCCCAATCTAACATCTCGGCGGTAATATTTGACCACATTCCTGGCTTGTTGGCCTCTACGTCTCCGTGGGACCTTTATATACATCAATAACGTAATATTACCTAACCTAACCCAACCTAACATCTCGGCGGTAATATTTGACATCATTCCTGGCGAGTTGGCCTCTATGTCTCCGTTTGACCTTCATATACATCAATAACTTAATATAACGTAACCTAACCCAACCTATTATCTCGGCGGTAATATTTGACAACATTCCTGGCGAGTTGGCCTCTACGTCTCCGCTTGACCTTCATATACATCAATAACGTAAGATAACGTAACCTAACCCAACCTATCATCTCGGCGGTAATATTTGACATCATTCCTGGCGAGTTGGCCTCTACGTCTCCGTTTGACCTTCATATACATCAATAACGTAATATAACGTAACCTAACCCAACCTATTATCTCGGCGGTAATATTTGACAACATTCCTGGCGAGTTGGCCTCTACGTCTCCGCTTGACCTTCATATACATCAATAACGTAAGATAACGTAACCTAACCCAACCTATCATCTCGGCGGTAATATTTGACAACATTCCTGGCGAGTTGGCCTCTACGTGTCCGTGGGACCTTTATATACATCAAAATGTAATATAACCTAACCTAACCCAACCTAACATCGCGGCGCTAATATTTGACCACATTCCTGGCTTGTTGGCCTCTACGTCTCCGTGGGACATTCATATACATCAATAACGTAATATAACCTAACCTAACCCAACCTATCATCTCGGCGCTAATATTTGACGACATTCCTGGCTTGTTGGCCTCTACGTCTCCGTGGGACCTTCATATACATCAATAACGTAATATAACGTAACCTAACCCAACCAATCACCTCGGCTGTAATATTTGACAACATTTCTGGCGAGTTGGCTTCTCCGTCTCCGTGGGACCTTTATATACGTCAATAACGTAATATAACCTAACCTAACCCAACCTAACATCTCGGCGGCAATATTTGACATCATTCCTGGCGAGTTGGACTCTACGTCTCCGTTTGACATTCATATACATCACTAACGCAATATAACGTAACCTAACCCATCGTATCACCTCGGCGGTAATATTTGACAACATTCCTGGCGAGTTGGCCTCTACGTGTCCGTGGGACCTTTATATACATCAAAATGTAATATAACCTAACCAAACCCAACCTGACATCGCGGCGCTAATATTTGACCACATTCCTGGCTTGTTGGCCTCTACGTCTCCGTGGGACATTCATATACATCAATAACGTAATATAACCTAACCTAACCCAACCTATCATCTCGGCGCTAATATTTGACCACATTCCTGGCTTGTTGGCCTCTACGTCTCCGTGGGACCTTCATATACATCAATAACGTAATATAACCTAACCTAACCCAACCTATCATCTCGGCGGTAATATTTGACAACGTTCCTGGCGAGTTGGCTTCTCCGTCTCCGTGGGACCTTTATATACGTCAATAACGTAATATAACCTAACCTAACCCAACCTAACATCTCGGCGGTAATATTTGACATCATTCCTGGCGAGTTGGCCTCTACGTCTCCGTGGGACCTTTATATACATCCATAACATAATATAAGCCAGCCTATCCGAATCTAACATCTCGGCGGTAATATTTGACCACATTCCTGGCTTGTTGGCCTCTACGTCTCCGTGGGACCTTTATATACATCAATAACGTAATATTACCTAACCTAATCCAACCTAACATCTCGGCGGTAATATTTGACATCATTCCTGGCGAGTTGGCCTCTACGTCTCCGTTTGACCTTCATATACATCAATAACGTAATATAACGTAACCTAACCCAACCAATCATCTCGACGGTAATATTTGACAACATTTCTGGCGAGTTGGCTTCTCCGTCTCCTTGGGACCTTTATATACGTCAATAACGTAATATAACCTAACCTAACCCAACCTAACATCTCGGCGGTAATATTTGACATCTTTCCTGGCGAGTTGGCCTCTACGTCTCCGTTTGACATTCATATACATCATTAACGCAATATAACGTAACCTAACCAATCCTATCATGTCGGCGGTAATATTTGACAACATTCCTGGCGAGTTGGCCTCTACGTGTCCGTGGGACCTTTATATACATCAAAACGTAATATAACCTAACCTAACCCAACCTAACATCTCGGCGCTAATATTTGACCACATTCCTGGCTTGTTGGCCTCTACGTCACCGTGGGACCTTTATATACACCAATAACGTAATATAACCTAACCTAACCCAACCTAACATCTCGGCGGTAATATTTGACATCATTCCTGGCGAGTTGGCCTCTACGTCTCCGTGGGACCTTTATATACATCCATAACATAATATAAGCCAGCCTATCCGAATCTAACATCTCGGCGGTAATATTTGACCACATTCCTGGCTTGTTGGCCTCTACGTCTCCGTGGGACCTTTATATACATCAATAACGTAATATTACCTAACCTAATCCAACCTAACATCTCGGCGGTAATATTTGACATCATTCCTGGCGAGTTGGCCTCTACGTCTCCGTTTGACCTTCATATACATCAATAACGTAATATAACGTAACCTAACCCAACATATCATCTCGGCGGTAATATTTGACCACATTCCTGGCTTGTTGGCCTCTACGTCTCCGTGGGACCTTTATATACATCAAAATGTAATATAACCTAACCTAACCCAACCTAACATCGCGGCGCTAATATTTGACATCATTCCTGGCGAGTTGGATTCTACGTCTCCGTTTGACATTCATATACATCACTAACGCAATATAACGTAACCTAACCCATCGTATCATCGCGGCGGTAATATTTGACAACATTCCTGGCGAGTTGGCCTCTACGTGTCCGTGGGACCTTTATATACATCAAAATGTAATATAACCTAACCTAACCCAACCTAACATCGCGGCGCTAATATTTGACCACATTCCTGGCTTGTTGGCCTCTACGTCTCCGTGGGACATTCATATACATCAATAACGTAATATAACCTAACCTAACCCAACCTATCATCTCGGCGCTAATATTTGACCACATTCCTGGCTTGTTGGCCTCTACGTCTCCGTGGGACCTTCATATACATCAATAACGTAATATAACCTAACCTAACCCAACCTATCATCTCGGCGGTAATATTTGACAACATTTCTGGCGAGTTGGCTTCTCCGTCTCCGTGGGACCTTTATATACGTCAATAACGTAATATAACCTAACCTAACCCAACCTAACATCTCGGCGGTAATATTTGACATCTTTCCTGGCGAGTTGGCCTCTACGTCTCCGTTTGACATTCATATACATCAATAACGCAATATAACGTAACCTAACCAATCCTATCATGTCGGCGGTAATATTTGACAACATTCCTGGCGAGTTGGCCTCTACGTGTCCGTGGGACCTTTATATACATCAAAACGTAATATAACCTATCCTAACCCAACCTAACATCTCGGCGCTAATATTTGACCACATTCCTGGCTTGTTGGCCTCTACGTCTCCGTGGGACCTTTATATACACCAATAACGTAATATAACCTAACCTAACCCAACCTAACATCTCGGCGGTAATATTTGACAACATTCCTAGCTTGTTGGTCTCTGCGTCTCCGTGGGACCTTTACATACTTCAATAACGTAATATAACCTAACCTCACCCAACCTAACATCTCGGCGGTAATATTTGACATCATTCCTGGCGAGTTGGCATCTACTTCTCCGTTTGACCTTCATATACATAAATAACGTAATATAACGAAACCTAACCCAACCAGTCATCTCGGCGGTAATATTTGACAACATTCCTAGCTTGTTGGTCTCTACGTGTCCGTGGGACCTTTATATACATCAAAATGTAATATAACCTAACCTAACCCAACCTAACATCTCGGCGCTAATATTTGACCACATTCCTGGCGTGTTGGCCTCTACGTCTCCGTGGGACATTCATATACATCAATAACGTAATATAACGTAACCTAACCCAACCAATCATCTCGGCGGTAATATATGACAACATTCCTGGCGAGTTGGCCTCTACGTCTCCGTGGGACCTTTATATACATCAATAACATAATATAAGCTAGCCTATCCCAATCTAACATCTCGGCGGTAATATTTGACCACATTCCTGGCTTGTTGGCCTCTACGTCTCCGTGGGACCTTTATATACATCAATAACGTAATATTACCTAACCTAACCCAACCTAACATCTCGGCGGTAATATTTGACATCATTCCTGGCGAGTTGGCCTCTACGTCTCCGTTTGACCTTCATATACATCAATAACGTAATATAACGTAACCTAACCCAACCTATCATCTCGGCGGTAAGATTTGACAACATTCCTGGCGAGTTGGCCTCTACGCATCCGTGGGACCTTTATATACATCCATAACATTATATTAGCCAGCCTATCCCAATCTAACATCTCGGCGGTAATATTTGACCACATTCCTGGCTTGTTGGCCTCCACGTCTCCGTGGGACCTTTATATACATCAATAACGTAATATAACCTAACCTAACCCAACCAAACATCTCGGCGGTAATATTTGACATCATTCCTGGCGAGTTGGCTTCTACGTCTCCGTTTGACCTTCATATACATCAATAACGTAATATAACGTAACCTAACCCAACCTATCATCTCGGCGGTAATATTTGACAACATTACTGGCGAGTTGGCTTCTCCGTCTCCGTGGGACCTTTATATACATCAATAACGTAATATTACCTAACCTAATCCAACCTAACATTTCGATGGTAATATTTGACAACGTACATGGCGAGTTGGGCTCTACGTCTCCGTGGGAGCCTTATATATAAATAACGTAATATAACATAACCTAACCGAATCTAACATCTCGGCGGTAATATTTGACAACATTACTGGCGAGTTTGCTTCTCCGTCTCCGTGGGACCTTTATATACATCAATAACGTAATATAACCTAACCTAAACCAACCTATCATCTCGGCGGTAATATTTGACAACATTCCTGGCTTGTTGGACTCACCGTCTCCGTGGGACCTTTATATACATCAATAACGTAATATAACCTAACCTAACCCAACCTAACATCTCGGGGGTAATATTTGACATCATTCCTGGCGAGTTAGCCTCTACGTCTCAGTTTGACCTTCATATACATCAATAACGTAATATAACGTAACCTAACCCAACCAATCATCTCGGCGGTAATATTTGACATCATTCCTGGCGAGTTGGCCTCTACGTCTCCGTTTGACCTTCATATACATCAATAACGTAATATAACGTAACCTAACCCAACCTATTATCTCGGCGGTAATATTTGACAACATTCCTGGCGAGTTGGCCTCTACGTGTCCGTGGGACCTTTATATACATCAATAACATAATATAACCTAACTTCACCCAACCTAACATCTCGGCGGTAATATTTGACATCATTCCTGGCGAGTTGGCCTCTACGTCTCCGTTTGACCTTCATATACATCAATAACGTAATATAACGTAACCTAACCCAACCTATCATCTCGGCGGTAATATTTGACAACATTCCTGGCTTGTTGGCCTCTACGTCTCCGTGGGACCTTTATATACATCAATAACATAATATAACCTAACTTCACCCAACCTAACATCTCGGCGGTAATATTTGACATCATTCCTGGCGAGTTGGCCTCTACGTCTCCGTTTGACCTTCATATACATCAATAACGTAATATAACGTAACCTAACCCAACCTATTATCCCGGCTGTAATATTTGACAACATTCCTGGCGAGTTGGCCTCTACGTCTCCGTGGGACCTTTATATACATCCATAACATAATATAAGCCAGCCTATCCGAATCTAACATCTCGGCGGTAATATTTGACCACATTCCTGGCTTGTTGGCCTCTACGTCTCCGTGGGACCTTTATATACATCAATAACGTAATATTACCTAACCTAACCCAACCTAACATCTCGGCGGTAATATTTGACATCATTCCTGGCGAGTTGGCCTCTACGTCTCCGTTTGACCTTCATATACATCAATAACGTAATATAACGTAACCTAACCCAACCTATCATCTCGGCGGTAATATTTGACAACATTACTGGCGAGTTGGCTTCTCCGTCTCCGTGGGACCTTTATATACATCAATAACGTAATATTACCTAACCTAATCCAACCTAACATTTCGATGGTAATATTTGACAACGTACATGGCGAGTTGGGCTCTACGTCTCCGTGGGAGCCTTATATATAAATAACGTAATATAACATAACCTAACCGAATCTAACATCTCGGCGGTAATATTTGACAACATTACTGGCGAGTTTGCTTCTCCGTCTCCGTGGGACCTTTATATACATCAATAACGTAATATAACCTAACCTAAACCAACCTATCATCTCGGCGGTAATATTTGACAACATTCCTGGCTTGTTGGACTCACCGTCTCCGTGGGACCTTTATATACATCAATAACGTAATATAACCTAACCTAACCCAACCTAACATCTCGGGGGTAATATTTGACATCATTCCTGGCGAGTTAGCCTCTACGTCTCAGTGTGACCTTCATATACATCAATAACGTAATATAACGTAACCTAACCCAACCAATCATCTCGGCGGTAATATTTGACATCATTCCTGGCGAGTTGGCCTCTACGTCTCCGTTTGACCTTCATATACATCAATAACGTAATATAACGTAACCTAACCCAACCTATTATCTCGGCGGTAATATTTGACAACATTCCTGGCGAGTTGGCCTCTACGTGTCCGTGGGACCTTTATATACATCCATAACATAATATAAGCCAGCCTATCCCAATCTAACATCTCGGCGGTAATATTTGACCACATTCCTGGCTTGTTGGCCTCTACGTCTCCGTGGGACCTTTATATACTTCAATAACGTAATATAACCTAACCTAACCCAACCTAACATCTCGGCGGTAATATTTGACATCATTCCTGGCGAGATGGCCTCTACGTCACCGTTTGACCTTCGTATACATCAATAACGTAATATAACGTAACCTAACCCAACCTATCATCTCGGCGGTAATATTTGACAACATTCCTGGCGAGTTGGCATCTACGTGTCCGTGGGACCTTTATATACATCAGTGACGTAATATAACCTAACCTAACCCAACCTAACATCTCGGCGCTAATATTTGACCACATTCCTGGCTTGTTGGCCTCTACGTCTCCGTGGGACCTTTATATACACCAATAACGTAATATAACTTAACCTAACCGAACCTAACATCTCGGCGGTAATATTTGACCACATTCCTAGCTTGTTGGCCTCTACGTCTCCGTGGGACATTTACATACTTCAATAACGTAATATAACCTAACCTAACCCAACCTATCATCTCGGCGGTAATATTTGACAACATTCCTGGCGAGTTGGCCTCTAGGTCTCCCTTTGACCTTCATATACATCAATAACGTAATATAACCTAACCTTACCTTACCTATCATCTCGGCGGTAATATTTGAAAACATACCTGGCGAGTTGGCCTCTACGTCTCCGTGGGACCTTTATATACATCCATAACATAATATAAGCTAGCCAATCCCAATCTAACATCTCGGCGGTAATATTTGACCACATTCCAGGCTTGTTGGCCTCCACGTCTCCGTGGGACCTTTATATACATCAATAACGTAATATAACCTAACCTAACCCAACCTAACATCTCGGGGGTAATATTTGACATCATTCCTGGCGAGTTAGCCTCTACGTCTCAGTTTGACCTTCATATACATCAACAACGTAATATAACGTAACCTAACCCAACCTATCATCTCGGCGGTAATATTTGACAACATTCCTGGCGAGTTGGCCTCTACGTCTCCGTGGGACCTTTATATACATCAATAACATAATATAAGCTAGCCTATCCCATTCTAACATCTCGGCGGTAATATTTGACAAGATTCCTGGCGAGTTGGCCTCTACGTGTCCGTGGGACCTTTATATACATCCATAACATAATATAAGCCAGCCTATCCCAATCTAACATCTCGGCGGTAATATTTGACCACATTCCTGGCTTGTTTGCCTCTACGTCTCCGTGGGACCTTTATATACGTCAATAACGTAATATAACCTAACCTAACCCAACCTAACATCTCGGCGGTAATATTTGACAACATTCCTGGCGAGTTGGCCTCTACGTCTCCGTGGGACCTTTATATACATCCATAACATAATATAAGCCAGCCTATCCGAATCTAACATCTCGGCGGTAATATTTGACCACATTCCTGGCTTGTTGGCCTCTACGTCTCCGTGGGACCTTTATATACATCAATAACGTAATATTACCTAACCTAACCCAACCTAACATCTCGGCGGTAATATTTGACATCATTCCTGGCGAGTTGGCCTCTACGTCTCCGTTTGACCTTCATATACATCAATAACGTAATATAACGTAACCTAACCCAACCTATCATCTCGGCGGTAAGATTTGACAACATTCCTGGCGAGTTGGCCTCTACGCATCCGTGGGACCTTTATATACATCCATAATATTATATTAGCCAGCCTATCCCAATCTAACATCTCGGCGGTAATATTTGACCACATTCCTGGCTTGTTGGCCTCCACGTCTCCGTGGGACCTTTATATACATCAATAACGTAATATAACCTAACCTAACCCAACCAAACATCTCGGCGGTAATATTTGACATCATTCCTGGCGAGTTGGCTTCTACGTCTCCGTTTGACCTTCATATACATCAATAACGTAATATAACGTAACCTAACCCAACCTATCATCTCGGCGGTAATATTTGACAACATTACTGGCGAGTTGGCTTCTCCGTCTCCGTGGGACCTTTATATACATCAATAACGTAATATTACCTAACCTAATCCAACCTAACATTTCGATGGTAATATTTGACAACGTACATGGCGAGTTGGGCTCTACGTCTCCGTGGGAGCCTTATATATAAATAACGTAATATAACATAACCTAACCGAATCTAACATCTCGGCGGTAATATTTGACAACATTACTGGCGAGTTTGCTTCTCCGTCTCCGTGGGACCTTTATATACATCAATAACGTAATATAACCTAACCTAAACCAACCTATCATCTCGGCGGTAATATTTGACAACATTCCTGGCTTGTTGGACTCACCGTCTCCGTGGGACCTTTATATACATCAATAACGTAATATAACCTAACCTAACCCAACCTATCATCTCGGCGGTAATATTTGACAACATTCCTGGCGAGTTGGCCTCTACGTCTCCGCGGGAGCTTTATATACATCAATAACATAATATAAGCTAGCCTATCCCAATCTAATATCTCGGCGGTAATATTTGAAAACATTCCTGGCGAGTTGGCATCTACGTCTCCGTGGGACCTTTATATACATCAGTAACGTAATATAACCTAACCTAACCCAACCTAACATATCGGCGGTAATATTTGACAACATTCCTGGCGAGTTGGCCTCTACGTCTCCGCGGGAGCTTTATATACATCAATAACATAATATAAGCTAGCCTATCCCAATCTAACATCTCGGCGGTAATATTTGACATCATTCCTGGCGAGTTGGCATCTACTTCTCCGTTTGACCTTCATATACATCAATAACGTAATATAACGTAACCTAACCCAACCTATCATCTCGGCGGTAATATTTGACAACATTTCTGGCGAGTTGGCCTCTACGTCTCCGTGGGACCTTTATATACATCAATAACGTAATATAACCTAACCTAACTCAACCTAACATCTCGGCGGTAATATTTGACAACATTCCTGGCGAGTTGGCCTCTATGTCTCCGTTTGACCTTCATGTACATCAATAACGTAATATAACGTAACCTAACCCAACCTATCATCACGACGGTAATATTTGACAACATTTCTGGCGAGTTGGCCTCTACGTCTCCGTGGGACCTTTATATACATCAATAACGTAATATAACCTAACCTAACTCAACCTACCATCTCGGCGGTAATATTTGACAACATTCCTGGCGAGTTGGCCTCTAGGTCTCCCTTTGACCTTCATATACATCAATAACGTAATATAACCTAACCTTACCTTACCTATCATCTCGGCGGTAATATTTGAAAACATACCTGGCGAGTTGGCCTCTACGTCTCCGTGGGACCTTTATATACATCCATAACATAATATAAGCTAGCCAATCCCAATCTAACATCTCGGCGGTAATATTTGACCACATTCCAGGCTTGTTGGCCTCCACGTCTCCGTGGGACCTTTATATACATCAATAACGTAATATAACCTAACCTAACCCAACCTAACATCTCGGGGGTAATATTTGACATCATTCCTGGCGAGTTAGCCTCTACGTCTCAGTTTGACCTTCATATACATCAACAACGTAATATAACGTAACCTAACCCAACCTATCATCTCGGCGGTAATATTTGACAACATTCCTGGCGAGTTGGCCTCTACGTCTCCGTGGGACCTTTATATACATCAATAACATAATATAAGCTAGCCTATCCCATTCTAACATCTCGGCGGTAATATTTGACAAGATTCCTGGCGAGTTGGCCTCTACGTGTCCGTGGGACCTTTATATACATCCATAACATAATATAAGCCAGCCTATCCCAATCTAACATCTCGGCGGTAATATTTGACCACATTCCTGGCTTGTTTGCCTCTACGTCTCCGTGGGACCTTTATATACGTCAATAACGTAATATAACCTAACCTAACCCAACCTAACATCTCGGCGGTAATATTTGACAACATTCCTGGCGAGTTGGCCTCTACGTCTCCGTGGGACCTTTATATACATCCATAACATAATATAAGCCAGCCTATCCGAATCTAACATCTCGGCGGTAATATTTGACCACATTCCTGGCTTGTTGGCCTCTACGTCTCCGTGGGACCTTTATATACATCAATAACGTAATATTACCTAACCTAACCCAACCTAACATCTCGGCGGTAATATTTGACATCATTCCTGGCGAGTTGGCCTCTACGTCTCCGTTTGACCTTCATATACATCAATAACGTAATATAACGTAACCTAACCCAACCTATCATCTCGGCGGTAAGATTTGACAACATTCCTGGCGAGTTGGCCTCTACGCATCCGTGGGACCTTTATATACATCCATAACATTATATTAGCCAGCCTATCCCAATCTAACATCTCGGCGGTAATATTTGACCACATTCCTGGCTTGTTGGCCTCCACGTCTCCGTGGGACCTTTATATACATCAATAACGTAATATAACCTAACCTAACCCAACCAAACATCTCGGCGGTAATATTTGACATCATTCCTGGCGAGTTGGCTTCTACGTCTCCGTTTGACCTTCATATACATCAATAACGTAATATAACGTAACCTAACCCAACCTATCATCTCGGCGGTAGTATTTGACAACATTACTGGCGAGTTGGCTTCTCCGTCTCCGTGGGACCTTTATATACATCAATAACGTAATATTACCTAACCTAATCCAACCTAACATTTCGATGGTAATATTTGACAACGTACATGGCGAGTTGGGCTCTACGTCTCCGTGGGAGCCTTATATATAAATAACGTAATATAACATAACCTAACCGAATCTAACATCTCGGCGGTAATATTTGACAACATTACTGGCGAGTTTGCTTCTCCGTCTCCGTGGGACCTTTATATACATCAATAACGTAATATAACCTAACCTAAACCAACCTATCATCTCGGCGGTAATATTTGACAACATTCCTGGCTTGTTGGACTCACCGTCTCCGTGGGACCTTTATATACATCAATAACGTAATATAACCTAACCTAACCCAACCTAACATCTCGGGGGTAATATTTGACATCATTCCTGGCGAGTTAGCCTCTACGTCTCAGTTTGACCTTCATATACATCAATAACGTAATATAACGTAACCTAACCCAACCTATCATCTCGGCGGTAATATTTGACAACATTACTGGTGAGTTGGCCTCTACGTCTCCGTGGGACCTTTATATACATCAATAACATAATATAAGCTAGCCTATCACATTCTAACATCTCGGCGGTAATATTTGACAACATTCCTGGCGAGTTGGCCTCTACGTGTCCGTGGGACCTTTATATACATCCATAACATAATATAAGCCAGCCTATCCCAATCTAACATCTCGGAGGTAATATTTGACCACATTCCTGGCTTGTTGGCCTCTACGTCTCCGCGGGACCTTTATATTCATCAATAACGTAATATAACCTAACCTAACCCAACCTAACATCTGGGCGGTAATATTTGACATCATTCCTGGCGAGTTGGCCTCTACGTCTCCGTTTGACCTTCATATACATCAATAACGTAATATAACGTAACCTAACCCAACCTATTATCTCGGCGGTAATATTTGACAACATTCCTGGCGAGTTGGCCCCTACGTCTCCGTTTGACCTCCATATACGTCAATGACGTAATATAACGTAACCTAACCCAACCTATGATCTCGGCGGTAATATTTGACAACATTCCTGGCTTTTTGGCCTCTACGTCTCCGTTTGACCTTCATATACATCAATAACGTAATATAACGTAACCTAACCCAACCAATCATCTCGGCGGTAATATTTGACATCATTCCTGGCGAGTTGGACTCACCGTCTCCGTGGGACCTTTATATACATCAATAACGTAATATAACCTAACCTAACCCAACCTAACATCTCGGGGGTAATATTTGACATCATTCCTGGCGAGTTAGCCTCTACGTCTCAGTTTGACCTTCATATACATCAATAACGTAATATAACGTAACCTAACCCAACCTATCATCTCGGCGGTAATATTTGACAACATTCCTGGCTTGTTGGCCTCTACGTCTCCGTGGGACCTTTATATACATCAATAACATAATATAACCTAACTTCACCCAACCTAACATCTCGGCGGTAATATTTGACATCATTCCTGGCGAGTTGGCCTCTACGTCTCCGTTTGACCTTCATATACATCAATAACGTAATATAACGTAACCTAACCCAACCTATTATCTCGGCGGTAATATTTGACAACATTCCTGGCGAGTTGGCCTCTACGTGTCCGTGGGACCTTTATATACATCCATAACATAATATAAGCCAGCCTATCCCAATCTAACATCTCGGCGGTAATATTTGACCACATTCCTGGCTTGTTGGCCTCTACGTCTCCGTGGGACCTTTATATACTTCAATAACGTAATATAACCTAACCTAACCCAACCTAACATCTCGGCGGTAATATTTGACATCATTCCTGGCGAGATGGCCTCTACGTCACCGTTTGACCTTCGTATACATCAATAACGTAATATAACGTAACCTAACCCAACCTATCATCTCGGCGGTAATATTTGACAACATTCCTGGCGAGTTGGCATCTACGTGTCCGTGGGACCTTTATATACATCAGTGACGTAATATAACCTAACCTAACCCAACCTAACATCTCGGCGCTAATATTTGACCACATTCCTGGCTTGTTGGCCTCTACGTCTCCGTGGGACCTTTATATACACCAATAACGTAATATAACTTAACCTAACCGAACCTAACATCTCGGCGGTAATATTTGACCACATTCCTAGCTTGTTGGCCTCTACGTCTCCGTGGGACATTTACATACTTCAATAACGTAATATAACCTAACCTAACCCAACCTATCATCTCGGCGGTAATATTTGACAACATTCCTGGCGAGTTGGCCTCTACGTCTCCGCGGGAGCTTTATATACATCAATAACATAATATAAGCTAGCCTATCCCAATCTAATATCTCGGCGGTAATATTTGAAAACATTCCTGGCGAGTTGGCATCTACGTCTCCGTGGGACCTTTATATACATCAGTAACGTAATATAACCTAACCTAACCCAACCTAACATATCGGCGGTAATATTTGACAACATTCCTGGCGAGTTGGCCTCTACGTCTCCGCGGGAGCTTTATATACATCAATAACATAATATAAGCTAGCCTATCCCAATCTAACATCTCGGCGGTAATATTTGACATCATTCCTGGCGAGTTGGCATCTACTTCTCCGTTTGACCTTCATATACATCAATAACGTAATATAACGTAACCTAACCCAACCTATCATCTCGGCGGTAATATTTGACAACATTTCTGGCGAGTTGGCCTCTACGTCTCCGTGGGACCTTTATATACATCAATAACGTAATATAACCTAACCTAACTCAACCTAACATCTCGGCGGTAATATTTGACAACATTCCTGGCGAGTTGGCCTCTATGTCTCCGTTTGACCTTCATATACATCAATAACGTAATATAACGTAACCTAACCCAACCTATCATCACGACGGTAATATTTGACAACATTTCTGGCGAGTTGGCCTCTACGTCTCCGTGGGACCTTTATATACATCAATAACGTAATATAACCTAACCTAACTCAACCTACCATCTCGGCGGTAATATTTGACCACATTCCAGGCTTGTTGGCCTCCACGTCTCCGTGGGACCTTTATATACATCAATAACGTAATATAACCTAACCTAACCCAACCTAACATCTCGGGGGTAATATTTGACATCATTCCTGGTGAGTTAGCCTCTACGTCTCAGTTTGACCTTCATATACATCAACAACGTAATATAACGTAACCTAACCCAACCTATCATCTCGGCGGTAATATTTGACAACATTCCTGGCGAGTTGGCCTCTACGTCTCCGTGGGACCTTTATATACATCAATAACATAATATAAGCTAGCCTATCCCATTCTAACATCTCGGCGGTAATATTTGACAAGATTCCTGGCGAGTTGGCCTCTACGTGTCCGTGGGACCTTTATATACATCCATAACATAATATAAGCCAGCCTATCCCAATCTAACATCTCGGCGGTAAAATTTGACCACATTCCTGGCTTGTTGGCCTCTACGTCTCCGTGGGACCTTTATATACGTCAATAACGTAATATAACCTAACCTAACCCAACCTAACATCTCGGCGGTAATATTTGACAACATTCCTGGCGAGTTGGCCTCTACGTCTCCGTGGGACCTTTATATACATCCATAACATAATATAAGCCAGCCTATCCCAATCTAACATCTCGGCGGTAATATTTGACCACATTCCTGGCTTGTTGGCCTCTACGTCTCCTAGGGACCTTTATATACATCAATATCGTAATATAACCTAACCTAACCCAACCTAACATCTGGGCGGTAATAAGTGACATCATTCCTGGCGAGTTGGCCTCTACGTCTCCGTTTGACCTTCATATACATCAATAACGTAATATAGCGTAACCTAACCCAACCTATAATTTCGGCGGTAATATTTGACCACATTCCTGGCGAGTTGGCCTCTACGTCTCCGTTTGACCTTCATATACATCAATAACGTAATATAACGTAACCTAACCCAACCAATCATCTCGACGGTAATATTTGACAACATTTCTGTCGAGTTGGCTTCTCCGTCCCCTTGGGACTTTTATATACGTCAATAACGTAATATAACCTAACCTAACCCAACCTAACATCTCGGCGGTAATATTTGACATCTTTCCTGGCGAGCTGGCCTCTACGTCTCCGTTTGACATTCATATACATCATTAACGCAATATAACGTAACCTAACCAATCCTATCATGTCGGCGGTAATATTTGACAACATTCCTGGCGAGTTGGCCTCTACGTGTCCGTGGGACCTTTATATACATCAAAACGTAATATAACCTAACCTAACCCAACCTAACATCTCGGCGCTAATATTTGACCACATTCCTGGCTTGTTGGCCTCTACGTCACCGTGGGACCTTTATATACACCAATAACGTAATATGACCTAACCTAACCCAACCTAACATCTCGGCGGTAATATTTGACCACATTCCTAGCTTGTTGGCCTCTACGTCTCCGTGGGACCTTTACATACTTCAATAACGTAATATAACCTAACCTCACCCAACCTAACATCTCGGCGGTAATATTTGACAACATTCCTGGCGAGTTGGCCTCTACGTCTCCGTTTGACCTTCATATACATCAATAACGTAATATAACGTAACCTAACCCAACCTATAATTTCGGCGGTAATATTTGACCACATTCCTGGCGAGTTGGCCTCTACGTCACCGTTTGACCTTCATATACATCAATAACGTAATATAACGTAACCTAACCCAACATATCATCTCGGCGGTAATATTTGACAACATTCCTGGCGAGTTGGCCTCTACGTCTCCGTGGGACCTTTATATACATCAAAAACATAATATAAGCTAGCCTATCCCAATCTAACATCTCGGCGGTAATATTTGACCACATTCCTGGCTTGTTGGCCTCTACGTCTCCGTGGGACCTTTATATACATCAAAATGTAATATAACCTAACCTAACCCAACCTAACATCGCGGCGCTAATATTTGACATCATTCCTGGCGAGTTGGATTCTACGTCTCCGTTTGACATTCATATACATCACTAACGCAATATAACGTAACCTAACCCATCGTATCATCTCGGCGGTAATATTTGACAACATTCCTGGCGAGTTGGCCTCTACGTCTCCGTGGGACCTTTATATACATCAATAACATAATATAAGCTAGCCTATCCCATTCTAACATCTCGGCGGTAATATTTGACAAGATTCCTGGCGAGTTGGCCTCTACGTGTCCGTGGGACCTTTATATACATCCATAACATAATATAAGCCAGCCTATCCCAATCTAACATCTCGGCGGTAATATTTGACCACATTCCTGGCTTGTTTGCCTCTACGTCTCCGTGGGACCTTTATATACGTCAATAACGTAATATAACCTAACCTAACCCAACCTAACATCTCGGCGGTAATATTTGACAACATTCCTGGCGAGTTGGCCTCTACGTCTCCGTGGGACCTTTATATACATCCATAACATAATATAAGCCAGCCTATCCGAATCTAACATCTCGGCGGTAATATTTGACAACATTCCTGGCGAGTTGGCCTCTACGTGTCCGTGGGACCTTTATATACATCCATAACATAATATAAGCCAGCCTATCCCAATCTAACATCTCGGAGGTAATATTTGACCACATTCCTGGCTTGTTGGCCTCTACGTCTCCGCGGGACCTTTATATTCATCAATAACGTAATATAACCTAACCTAACCCAACCTAACATCTGGGCGGTAATATTTGACATCATTCCTGGCGAGTTGGCCTCTACGTCTCCGTTTGACCTTCATATACATCAATAACGTAATATAACGTAACCTAACCCAACCTATTATCTCGGCGGTAATATTTGACAACATTCCTGGCGAGTTGGCCCCTACGTCTCCGTTTGACCTCCATATACGTCAATGACGTAATATAACGTAACCTAACCCAACCTATGATCTCGGCGGTAATATTTGACAACATTCCTGGCTTTTTGGCCTCTACGTCTCCGTTTGACCTTCATATACATCAATAACGTAATATAACGTAACCTAACCCAACCAATCATCTCGGCGGTAATATTTGACATCATTCCTGGCGAGTTGGACTCACCGTCTCCGTGGGACCTTTATATACATCAATAACGTAATATAACCTAACCTAACCCAACCTAACATCTCGGGGGTAATATTTGACATCATTCCTGGCGAGTTAGCCTCTACGTCTCAGTTTGACCTTCATATACATCAATAACGTAATATAACGTAACCTAACCCAACCTATCATCTCGGCGGTAATATTTGACAACATTCCTGGCTTGTTGGCCTCTACGTCTCCGTGGGACCTTTATATACATCAATAACATAATATAACCTAACTTCACCCAACCTAACATCTCGGCGGTAATATTTGACATCATTCCTGGCGAGTTGGCCTCTACGTCTCCGTTTGACCTTCATATACATCAATAACGTAATATAACGTAACCTAACCCAACCTATTATCTCGGCGGTAATATTTGACAACATTCCTGGCGAGTTGGCCTCTACGTGTCCGTGGGACCTTTATATACATCCATAACATAATATAAGCCAGCCTATCCCAATCTAACATCTCGGCGGTAATATTTGACCACATTCCTGGCTTGTTGGCCTCTACGTCTCCGTGGGACCTTTATATACTTCAATAACGTAATATAACCTAACCTAACCCAACCTAACATCTCGGCGGTAATATTTGACATCATTCCTGGCGAGATGGCCTCTACGTCACCGTTTGACCTTCGTATACATCAATAACGTAATATAACGTAACCTAACCCAACCTATCATCTCGGCGGTAATATTTGACAACATTCCTGGCGAGTTGGCATCTACGTGTCCGTGGGACCTTTATATACATCAGTGACGTAATATAACCTAACCTAACCCAACCTAACATCTCGGCGCTAATATTTGACCACATTCCTGGCTTGTTGGCCTCTACGTCTCCGTGGGACCTTTATATACACCAATAACGTAATATAACTTAACCTAACCGAACCTAACATCTCGGCGGTAATATTTGACCACATTCCTAGCTTGTTGGCCTCTACGTCTCCGTGGGACATTTACATACTTCAATAACGTAATATAACCTAACCTAACCCAACCTATCATCTCGGCGGTAATATTTGACAACATTCCTGGCGAGTTGGCCTCTACGTCTCCGCGGGAGCTTTATATACATCAATAACATAATATAAGCTAGCCTATCCCAATCTAATATCTCGGCGGTAATATTTGAAAACATTCCTGGCGAGTTGGCATCTACGTCTCCGTGGGACCTTTATATACATCAGTAACGTAATATAACCTAACCTAACCCAACCTAACATATCGGCGGTAATATTTGACAACATTCCTGGCGAGTTGGCCTCTACGTCTCCGCGGGAGCTTTATATACATCAATAACATAATATAAGCTAGCCTATCCCAATCTAACATCTCGGCGGTAATATTTGACATCATTCCTGGCGAGTTGGCATCTACTTCTCCGTTTGACCTTCATATACATAAATAACGTAATATAACGTAACCTAACCCAACCTATCATCTCGGCGGTAATATTTGACAACATTTCTGGCGAGTTGGCCTCTACGTCTCCGTGGGACCTTTATATACATCAATAACGTAATATAACCTAACCTAACTCAACCTAACATCTCGGCGGTAATATTTGACAACATTCCTGGCGAGTTGGCCCCTACGTCTCCGTTTGACCTCCATATACGTCAATGACGTAATATAACGTAACCTAACCCAACCTATCATCACGACGGTAATATTTGACAACATTTCTGGCGAGTTGGCCTCTACGTCTCCGTGGGACCTTTATATACATCAATAACGTAATATAACCTAACCTAACTCAACCTACCATCTCGGCGGTAATATTTGACAACATTCCTGGCGAGTTGGCCTCTAGGTCTCCCTTTGACCTTCATATACATCAATAACGTAATATAACCTAACCTTACCTTACCTATCATCTCGGCGGTAATATTTGAAAACATACCTGGCGAGTTGGCCTCTACGTCTCCGTGGGACCTTTATATACATCCATAACATAATATAAGCTAGCCAATCCCAATCTAACATCTCGGCGGTAATATTTGACCACATTCCAGGCTTGTTGGCCTCCACGTCTCCGTGGGACCTTTATATACATCAATAACGTAATATAACCTAACCTAACCCAACCTAACATCTCGGGGGTAATATTTGACATCATTCCTGGCGAGTTAGCCTCTACGTCTCAGTTTGACCTTCATATACATCAACAACGTAATATAACGTAACCTAACCCAACCTATCATCTCGGCGGTAATATTTGACAACATTCCTGGCGAGTTGGCCTCTACGTCTCCGTGGGACCTTTATATACATCAATAACATAATATAAGCTAGCCTATCCCATTCTAACATCTCGGCGGTAATATTTGACAAGATTCCTGGCGAGTTGGCCTCTACGTGTCCGTGGGACCTTTATATACATCCATAACATAATATAAGCCAGCCTATCCCAATCTAACATCTCGGCGGTAATATTTGACCACATTCCTGGCTTGTTGGCCTCTACGTCTCCGTGGGACCTTTATATACGTCAATAACGTAATATAACCTAACCTAACCCAACCTAACATCTCGGCGGTAATATTTGACAACATTCCTGGCGAGTTGGCCTCTACGTCTCCGTGGGACCTTTATATACATCCATAACATAATATAAGCCAGCCTATCCCAATCTAACATCTCGGCGGTAATATTTGACCACATTCCTGGCTTGTTGGCCTCTACGTCTCCTAGGGACCTTTATATACATCAATATCGTAATATAACCTAACCTAACCCAACCTAACATCTGGGCGGTAATAAGTGACATCATTCCTGGCGAGTTGGCCTCTACGTCTCCGTTTGACCTTCATATACATCAATAACGTAATATAGCGTAACCTAACCCAACCTATAATTTCGGCGGTAATATTTGACCACATTCCTGGCGAGTTGGCCTCTACGTCTCCGTTTGACCTTCATATACATCAATAACGTAATATAACGTAACCTAACCCAACCAATCATCTCGACGGTAATATTTGACAACATTTCTGTCGAGTTGGCTTCTCCGTCTCCTTGGGACTTTTATATACGTCAATAACGTAATATAACCTAACCTAACCCAACCTATCATCTCGGCGGTAATATTTGACATCTTTCCTGGCGAGCTGGCCTCTACGTCTCCGTTTGACATTCATATACATCATTAACGCAATATAACGTAACCTAACCAATCCTATCATGTCGGCGGTAATATTTGACAACATTCCTGGCGAGTTGGCCTCTACGTGTCCGTGGGACCTTTATATACATCAAAACGTAATATAACCTAACCTAACCCAACCTAACATCTCGGCGCTAATATTTGACCACATTCCTGGCTTGTTGGCCTCTACGTCACCGTGGGACCTTTATATACACCAATAACGTAATATAACCTAACCTAACCCAACCTAACATCTCGGCGGTAATATTTGACCACATTCCTAGCTTGTTGGCCTCTACGTCTCCGTGGGACCTTTACATACTTCAATAACGTAATATAACCTAACCTCACCCAACCTAACATCTCGGCGGTAATATTTGACAACATTCCTGGCGAGTTGGCCTCTACGTCTCCGTTTGACCTTCATATACATCAATAACGTAATATAACGTAACCTAACCCAACCTATAATTTCGGCGGTAATATTTGACCACATTCCTGGCGAGTTGGCCTCTACGTCACCGTTTGACCTTCATATACATCAATAACGTAATATAACGTAACCTAACCCAACATATCATCTCGGCGGTAATATTTGACAACATTCCTGGCGAGTTGGCCTCTACGTCTCCGTGGGACCTTTATATACATCAATAACATAATATAAGCTAGCCTATCCCAATCTAACATCTCGGCGGTAATATTTGACCACATTCCTGGCTTGTTGGCCTCTACGTCTCCTAGGGACCTTTATATACATCAATATCGTAATATAACCTAACCTAACCCAACCTAACATCTGGGCGGTAATAAGTGACATCATTCCTGGCGAGTTGGCCTCTACGTCTCCGTTTGACCTTCATATACATCAATAACGTAATATAGCGTAACCTAACCCAACCTATAATTTCGGCGGTAATATTTGACCACATTCCTGGCGAGTTGGCCTCTACGTCTCCGTTTGACCTTCATATACATCAATAACGTAATATAACGTAACCTAACCCAACCAATCATCTCGACGGTAATATTTGACAACATTTCTGTCGAGTTGGCTTCTCCGTCTCCTTGGGACTTTTATATACGTCAATAACGTAATATAACCTAACCTAACCCAACCTATCATCTCGGCGGTAATATTTGACATCTTTCCTGGCGAGCTGGCCTCTACGTCTCCGTTTGACATTCATATACATCATTAACGCAATATAACGTAACCTAACCAATCCTATCATGTCGGCGGTAATATTTGACAACATTCCTGGCGAGTTGGCCTCTACGTGTCCGTGGGACCTTTATATACATCAAAACGTAATATAACCTAACCTAACCCAACCTAACATCTCGGCGCTAATATTTGACCACATTCCTGGCTTGTTGGCCTCTACGTCTCCGTGGGACCTTTATATACATCAAAAACATAATATAAGCTAGCCTATCCCAATCTAACATCTCGGCGGTAATATTTGACCACATTCCTGGCTTGTTGGCCTCTACGTCTCCGTGGGACCTTTATATACATCAAAATGTAATATAACCTAACCTAACCCAACCTAACATCGCGGCGCTAATATTTGACATCATTCCTGGCGAGTTGGATTCTACGTCTCCGTTTGACATTCATATACATCACTAACGCAATATAACGTAACCTAACCCATCGTATCATCTCGGCGGTAATATTTGACAACATTCCTGGCGAGTTGGCCTCTACGTCTCCGTTTGACCTTCATATACATCAATAACGTAATATAACGTAACCTAACCCAACCTATAATTTCGGCGGTAATATTTGACCACATTCCTGGCGAGTTGGCCTCTACGTCACCGTTTGACCTTCATATACATCAATAACGTAATATAACGTAACCTAACCCAACATATCATCTCGGCGGTAATATTTGACAACATTCCTGGCGAGTTGGCCTCTACGTCTCCGTGGGACCTTTATATACATCAATAACATAATATAAGCTAGCCTATCCCAATCTAACATCTCGGCGGTAATATTTGACCACATTCCTGGCTTGTTGGCCTCTACGTCTCCGTGGGACCTTTATATACATCAAAATGTAATATAACCTAACCTAACCCAACCTAACATCGCGGCGCTAATATTTGACATCATTCCTGGCGAGTTGGATTCTACGTCTCCGTTTGACATTCATATACATCACTAACGCAATATAACGTAACCTAACCCATCGTATCATCTCGGCGGTAATATTTGACAACATTCCTGGCGAGTTGGCCTCTACGTGTCCGTGGGACCTTTATATACATCAAAATGTAATATAACCTAACCTAACCCAACCTAACATCGCGGCGCTAATATTTGACCACATTCCTGGCTTGTTGGCCTCTACGTCTCCGTGGGACATTCATATACATCAATAACGTAATATAACCTAACCTAACCCAACCTATCATCTCGGCGCTAATATTTGACCACATTCCTGGCTTGTTGGCCTCTACGTCTCCGTGGGACCTTCATATACATCAATAACGTAATATAACCTAACCTAACCCAACCTATCATCTCGGCGGTAATATTTGACAACATTTCTGGCGAGTTGGCTTCTCCGTCTCCGTGGGACCTTTATATACGTCAATAACGTAATATAACCTAACCTAACCCAACCTAACATCTCGGCGGTAATATTTGACATCTTTCCTGGCGAGTTGGCCTCTACGTCTCCGTTTGACATTCATATACATCAATAACGCAATATAACGTAACCTAACCAATCCTATCATGTCGGCGGTAATATTTGACAACATTCCTGGCGAGTTGGCCTCTACGTGTCCGTGGGACCTTTATATACATCAAAACGTAATATAACCTAACCTAACCCAACCTAACATCTCGGCGCTAATATTTGACCACATTCCTTTCTTGTTGGCCTCTACGTCTCCGTGGGACCTTTATATACACCAATAACGTAATATAACCTAACCTAACCCAACCTAACATCTCGGCGGTAATATTTGACAACATTCCTAGCTTGTTGGTCTCTGCGTCTCCGTGGGACCTTTACATACTTCAATAACGTAATATAACCTAACCTCACCCAACCTAACATCTCGGCGGTAATATTTGACATCATTCCTGGCGAGTTGGCATCTACTTCTCCGTTTGACCTTCATATACATAAATAACGTAATATAACGAAACCTAACCCAACCAGTCATCTCGGCGGTAATATTTGACAACATTCCTAGCTTGTTGGTCTCTACGTGTCCGTGGGACCTTTATATACATCAAAATGTAATATAACCTAACCTAACCCAACCTAACATCTCGGCGCTAATATTTGACCACATTCCTGGCGTGTTGGCCTCTACGTCTCCGTGGGACATTCATATACATCAATAACGTAATATAACGTAACCTAATCCAACCAATCATCTCGGCGGTAATATATGACAACATTCCTGGCGAGTTGGCCTCTACGTCTCCGTGGGACCTTTATATACATCAATAACATAATATAAGCTAGCCTATCCCAATCTAACATCTCGGCGGTAATATTTGACCACATTCCTGGCTTGTTGGCCTCTACGTCTCCGTGGGACCTTTATATACATCAATAACGTAATATTACCTAACCTAACCCAACCTAACATCTCGGCGGTAATATTTGACATCATTCCTGGCGAGTTGGCCTCTATGTCTCCGTTTGACCTTCATATACATCAATAACTTAATATAACGTAACCTAACCCAACCTATTATCTCGGCGGTAATATTTGACAACATTCCTGGCGAGTTGGCCTCTACGTCTCCGCTTGACCTTCATATACATCAATAACGTAAGATAACGTAACCTAACCCAACCTATCATCTCGGCGGTAATATTTGACATCATTCCTGGCGAGTTGGCCTCTACGTCACCGTTTGACCTTCATATACATCAATAACGTAATATAACGTAACCTAACCCAACATATCATCTCGGCGGTAATATTTGACAACATTCCTGGCGAGTTGGCCTCTACGTCTCCGTGGGACCTTTATATACATCAAAAACATAATATAAGCTAGCCTATCCCAATCTAACATCTCGGCGGTAATATTTGACCACATTCCTGGCTTGTTGGCCTCTACGTCTCCGTGGGACCTTTATATACATCAAAATGTAATATAACCTAACCTAACCCAACCTAACATCGCGGCGCTAATATTTGACATCATTCCTGGCGAGTTGGATTCTACGTCTCCGTTTGACATTCATATACATCACTAACGCAATATAACGTAACCTAACCCATCGTATCATCTCGGCGGTAATATTTGACAACATTCCTGGCGAGTTGGCCTCTACGTCTCCGTGGGACCTTTATATACATCAATAACATAATATAAGCTAGCCTATCCCATTCTAACATCTCGGCGGTAATATTTGACAAGATTCCTGGCGAGTTGGCCTCTACGTGTCCGTGGGACCTTTATATACATCCATAACATAATATAAGCCAGCCTATCCCAATCTAACATCTCGGCGGTAATATTTGACCACATTCCTGGCTTGTTTGCCTCTACGTCTCCGTGGGACCTTTATATACGTCAATAACGTAATATAACCTAACCTAACCCAACCTAACATCTCGGCGGTAATATTTGACAACATTCCTGGCGAGTTGGCCTCTACGTCTCCGTGGGACCTTTATATACATCCATAACATAATATAAGCCAGCCTATCCGAATCTAACATCTCGGCGGTAATATTTGACAACATTCCTGGCGAGTTGGCCTCTACGTGTCCGTGGGACCTTTATATACATCCATAACATAATATAAGCCAGCCTATCCCAATCTAACATCTCGGAGGTAATATTTGACCACATTCCTGGCTTGTTGGCCTCTACGTCTCCGCGGGACCTTTATATTCATCAATAACGTAATATAACCTAACCTAACCCAACCTAACATCTGGGCGGTAATATTTGACATCATTCCTGGCGAGTTGGCCTCTACGTCTCCGTTTGACCTTCATATACATCAATAACGTAATATAACGTAACCTAACCCAACCTATTATCTCGGCGGTAATATTTGACAACATTCCTGGCGAGTTGGCCCCTACGTCTCCGTTTGACCTCCATATACGTCAATGACGTAATATAACGTAACCTAACCCAACCTATGATCTCGGCGGTAATATTTGACAACATTCCTGGCTTTTTGGCCTCTACGTCTCCGTTTGACCTTCATATACATCAATAACGTAATATAACGTAACCTAACCCAACCAATCATCTCGGCGGTAATATTTGACATCATTCCTGGCGAGTTGGACTCACCGTCTCCGTGGGACCTTTATATACATCAATAACGTAATATAACCTAACCTAACCCAACCTAACATCTCGGGGGTAATATTTGACATCATTCCTGGCGAGTTAGCCTCTACGTCTCAGTTTGACCTTCATATACATCAATAACGTAATATAACGTAACCTAACCCAACCTATCATCTCGGCGGTAATATTTGACAACATTCCTGGCTTGTTGGCCTCTACGTCTCCGTGGGACCTTTATATACATCAATAACATAATATAACCTAACTTCACCCAACCTAACATCTCGGCGGTAATATTTGACATCATTCCTGGCGAGTTGGCCTCTACGTCTCCGTTTGACCTTCATATACATCAATAACGTAATATAACGTAACCTAACCCAACCTATTATCTCGGCGGTAATATTTGACAACATTCCTGGCGAGTTGGCCTCTACGTGTCCGTGGGACCTTTATATACATCCATAACATAATATAAGCCAGCCTATCCCAATCTAACATCTCGGCGGTAATATTTGACCACATTCCTGGCTTGTTGGCCTCTACGTCTCCGTGGGACCTTTATATACTTCAATAACGTAATATAACCTAACCTAACCCAACCTAACATCTCGGCGGTAATATTTGACATCATTCCTGGCGAGATGGCCTCTACGTCACCGTTTGACCTTCGTATACATCAATAACGTAATATAACGTAACCTAACCCAACCTATCATCTCGGCGGTAATATTTGACAACATTCCTGGCGAGTTGGCATCTACGTGTCCGTGGGACCTTTATATACATCAGTGACGTAATATAACCTAACCTAACCCAACCTAACATCTCGGCGCTAATATTTGACCACATTCCTGGCTTGTTGGCCTCTACGTCTCCGTGGGACCTTTATATACACCAATAACGTAATATAACTTAACCTAACCGAACCTAACATCTCGGCGGTAATATTTGACCACATTCCTAGCTTGTTGGCCTCTACGTCTCCGTGGGACATTTACATACTTCAATAACGTAATATAACCTAACCTAACCCAACCTATCATCTCGGCGGTAATATTTGACAACATTCCTGGCGAGTTGGCCTCTACGTCTCCGCGGGAGCTTTATATACATCAATAACATAATATAAGCTAGCCTATCCCAATCTAATATCTCGGCGGTAATATTTGAAAACATTCCTGGCGAGTTGGCATCTACGTCTCCGTGGGACCTTTATATACATCAGTAACGTAATATAACCTAACCTAACCCAACCTAACATATCGGCGGTAATATTTGACAACATTCCTGGCGAGTTGGCCTCTACGTCTCCGCGGGAGCTTTATATACATCAATAACATAATATAAGCTAGCCTATCCCAATCTAACATCTCGGCGGTAATATTTGACATCATTCCTGGCGAGTTGGCATCTACTTCTCCGTTTGACCTTCATATACATAAATAACGTAATATAACGTAACCTAACCCAACCTATCATCTCGGCGGTAATATTTGACAACATTTCTGGCGAGTTGGCCTCTACGTCTCCGTGGGACCTTTATATACATCAATAACGTAATATAACCTAACCTAACTCAACCTAACATCTCGGCGGTAATATTTGACAACATTCCTGGCGAGTTGGCCTCTATGTCTCCGTTTGACCTTCATATACATCAATAACGTAATATAACGTAACCTAACCCAACCTATCATCACGACGGTAATATTTGACAACATTTCTGGCGAGTTGGCCTCTACGTCTCCGTGGGACCTTTATATACATCAATAACGTAATATAACCTAACCTAACTCAACCTACCATCTCGGCGGTAATATTTGACAACATTCCTGGCGAGTTGGCCTCTAGGTCTCCCTTTGACCTTCATATACATCAATAACGTAATATAACCTAACCTTACCTTACCTATCATCTCGGCGGTAATATTTGAAAACATACCTGGCGAGTTGGCCTCTACGTCTCCGTGGGACCTTTATATACATCCATAACATAATATAAGCTAGCCAATCCCAATCTAACATCTCGGCGGTAATATTTGACCACATTCCAGGCTTGTTGGCCTCCACGTCTCCGTGGGACCTTTATATACATCAATAACGTAATATAACCTAACCTAACCCAACCTAACATCTCGGGGGTAATATTTGACATCATTCCTGGCGAGTTAGCCTCTACGTCTCAGTTTGACCTTCATATACATCAACAACGTAATATAACGTAACCTAACCCAACCTATCATCTCGGCGGTAATATTTGACAACATTCCTGGCGAGTTGGCCTCTACGTCTCCGTGGGACCTTTATATACATCAATAACATAATATAAGCTAGCCTATCCCATTCTAACATCTCGGCGGTAATATTTGACAAGATTCCTGGCGAGTTGGCCTCTACGTGTCCGTGGGACCTTTATATACATCCATAACATAATATAAGCCAGCCTATCCCAATCTAACATCTCGGCGGTAATATTTGACCACATTCCTGGCTTGTTGGCCTCTACGTCTCCGTGGGACCTTTATATACGTCAATAACGTAATATAACCTAACCTAACCCAACCTAACATCTCGGCGGTAATATTTGACAACATTCCTGGCGAGTTGGCCTCTACGTCTCCGTGGGACCTTTATATACATCCATAACATAATATAAGCCAGCCTATCCCAATCTAACATCTCGGCGGTAATATTTGACCACATTCCTGGCTTGTTGGCCTCTACGTCTCCTAGGGACCTTTATATACATCAATATCGTAATATAACCTAACCTAACCCAACCTAACATCTGGGCGGTAATAAGTGACATCATTCCTGGCGAGTTGGCCTCTACGTCTCCGTTTGACCTTCATATACATCAATAACGTAATATAGCGTAACCTAACCCAACCTATAATTTCGGCGGTAATATTTGACCACATTCCTGGCGAGTTGGCCTCTACGTCTCCGTTTGACCTTCATATACATCAATAACGTAATATAACGTAACCTAACCCAACCAATCATCTCGACGGTAATATTTGACAACATTTCTGTCGAGTTGGCTTCTCCGTCTCCTTGGGACTTTTATATACGTCAATAACGTAATATAACCTAACCTAACCCAACCTATCATCTCGGCGGTAATATTTGACATCTTTCCTGGCGAGCTGGCCTCTACGTCTCCGTTTGACATTCATATACATCATTAACGCAATATAACGTAACCTAACCAATCCTATCATGTCGGCGGTAATATTTGACAACATTCCTGGCGAGTTGGCCTCTACGTGTCCGTGGGACCTTTATATACATCAAAACGTAATATAACCTAACCTAACCCAACCTAACATCTCGGCGCTAATATTTGACCACATTCCTGGCTTGTTGGCCTCTACGTCACCGTGGGACCTTTATATACACCAATAACGTAATATAACCTAACCTAACCCAACCTAACATCTCGGCGGTAATATTTGACCACATTCCTAGCTTGTTGGCCTCTACGTCTCCGTGGGACCTTTACATACTTCAATAACGTAATATAACCTAACCTCACCCAACCTAACATCTCGGCGGTAATATTTGACAACATTCCTGGCGAGTTGGCCTCTACGTCTCCGTTTGACCTTCATATACATCAATAACGTAATATAACGGAACCTAACCCAACCTATAATTTCGGCGGTAATATTTGACCACATTCCTGGCGAGTTGGCCTCTACGTCACCGTTTGACCTTCATATACATCAATAACGTAATATAACGTAACCTAACCCAACATATCATCTCGGCGGTAATATTTGACAACATTCCTGGCGAGTTGGCCTCTACGTCTCCGTGGGACCTTTATATACATCAATAACATAATATAAGCTAGCCTATCCCAATCTAACATCTCGGCGGTAATATTTGACCACATTCCTGGCTTGTTGGCCTCTACGTCTCCGTGGGACCTTTATATACATCAAAATGTAATATAACCTAACCTAACCCAACCTAACATCGCGGCGCTAATATTTGACATCATTCCTGGCGAGTTGGATTCTACGTCTCCGTTTGACATTCATATACATCACTAACGCAATATAACGTAACCTAACCCATCGTATCATCTCGGCGGTAATATTTGACAACATTCCTGGCGAGTTGGCCTCTACGTGTCCGTGGGACCTTTATATACATCAAAATGTAATATAACCTAACCTAACCCAACCTAACATCGCGGCGCTAATATTTGACCACATTCCTGGCTTGTTGGCCTCTACGTCTCCGTGGGACATTCATATACATCAATAACGTAATATAACCTAACCTAACCCAACCTATCATCTCGGCGCTAATATTTGACCACATTCCTGGCTTGTTGGCCTCTACGTCTCCGTGGGACCTTCATATACATCAATAACGTAATATAACCTAACCTAACCCAACCTATCATCTCGGCGGTAATATTTGACAACATTTCTGGCGAGTTGGCTTCTCCGTCTCCGTGGGACCTTTATATACGTCAATAACGTAATATAACCTAACCTAACCCAACCTAACATCTCGGCGGTAATATTTGACATCTTTCCTGGCGAGTTGGCCTCTACGTCTCCGTTTGACATTCATATACATCAATAACGCAATATAACGTAACCTAACCAATCCTATCATGTCGGCGGTAATATTTGACAACATTCCTGGCGAGTTGGCCTCTACGTGTCCGTGGGACCTTTATATACATCAAAACGTAATATAACCTAACCTAACCCAACCTAACATCTCGGCGCTAATATTTGACCACATTCCTTTCTTGTTGGCCTCTACGTCTCCGTGGGACCTTTATATACACCAATAACGTAATATAACCTAACCTAACCCAACCTAACATCTCGGCGGTAATATTTGACAACATTCCTAGCTTGTTGGTCTCTGCGTCTCCGTGGGACCTTTACATACTTCAATAACGTAATATAACCTAACCTCACCCAACCTAACATCTCGGCGGTAATATTTGACATCATTCCTGGCGAGTTGGCATCTACTTCTCCGTTTGACCTTCATATACATAAATAACGTAATATAACGAAACCTAACCCAACCAGTCATCTCGGCGGTAATATTTGACAACATTCCTAGCTTGTTGGTCTCTACGTGTCCGTGGGACCTTTATATACATCAAAATGTAATATAACCTAACCTAACCCAACCTAACATCTCGGCGCTAATATTTGACCACATTCCTGGCGTGTTGGCCTCTACGTCTCCGTGGGACATTCATATACATCAATAACGTAATATAACGTAACCTAACCCAACCAATCATCTCGGCGGTAATATATGACAACATTCCTGGCGAGTTGGCCTCTACGTCTCCGTGGGACCTTTATATACATCAATAACATAATATAAGCTAGCCTATCCCAATCTAACATCTCGGCGGTAATATTTGACCACATTCCTGGCTTGTTGGCCTCTACGTCTCCGTGGGACCTTTATATACATCAATAACGTAATATTACCTAACCTAACCCAACCTAACATCTCGGCGGTAATATTTGACATCATTCCTGGCGAGTTGGCCTCTATGTCTCCGTTTGACCTTCATATACATCAATAACTTAATATAACGTAACCTAACCCAACCTATTATCTCGGCGGTAATATTTGACAACATTCCTGGCGAGTTGGCCTCTACGTCTCCGCTTGACCTTCATATACATCAATAACGTAAGATAACGTAACCTAACCCAACCTATCATCTCGGCGGTAATATTTGACATCATTCCTGGCGAGTTGGCCTCTACGTCTCCGTTTGACCTTCATATACATCAATAACGTAATATAACGTAACCTAACCCAACCTATTATCTCGGCGGTAATATTTGACAACATTCCTGGCGAGTTGGCCTCTACGTCTCCGCTTGACCTTCATATACATCAATAACGTAAGATAACGTAACCTAACCCAACCTATCATCTCGGCGGTAATATTTGACAACATTCCTGGCGAGTTGGCCTCTACGTGTCCGTGGGACCTTTATATACATCAAAATGTAATATAACCTAACCTAACCCAACCTAACATCTCGGCGGTAATATTTGACATCATTCCTGGCGAGTTGGCCTCTACGTCTCCGTGGGACCTTTATATACATCCATAACATAATATAAGCCAGCCTATCCGAATCTAACATCTCGGCGGTAATATTTGACCACATTCCTGGCTTGTTGGCCACTACGTCTCCGTGGGACCTTTATATACATCAATAACGTAATATTACCTAACCTAATCCAACCTAACATCTCGGCGGTAATATTTGACATCATTCCTGGCGAGTTGGCCTCTACGTCTCCGTTTGACCTTCATATACATCAATAACGTAATATAACGTAACCTAACCCAACCAATCATCTCGACGGTAATATTTGACAACATTTCTGGCGAGTTGGCTTCTCCGTCTCCTTGGGACCTTTATATACGTCAATAACGTAATATAACCTAACCTAACCCAACCTAACATCTCGGCGGTAATATTTGACATCTTTCCTGGCGAGTTGGCCTCTACGTCTCCGTTTGACATTCATATACATCATTAACGCAATATAACGTAACCTAACCAATCCTATCATGTCGGCGGTAATATTTGACAACATTCCTGGCGAGTTGGCCTCTACGTGTCCGTGGGACCTTTATATACATCAAAACGTAATATAACCTAACCTAACCCAACCTAACATCTCGGCGCTAATATTTGACCACATTCCTGGCTTGTTGGCCTCTACGTCACCGTGGGACCTTTATATACACCAATAACGTAATATAACCTAACCTAACCCAACCTAACATCTCGGCGGTAATATTTGACCACATTCCTAGCTTGTTGGCCTCTACGTCTCCGTGGGACCTTTACATACTTCAATAACGTAATATAACCTAACCTCACCCAACCTAACATCTCGGCGGTAATATTTGACAACATTCCTGGCGAGTTGGCCTCTACGTCTCCGTTTGACCTTCATATACATCAATAACGTAATATAACGTAACCTAACCCAACCTATAATTTCGGCGGTAATATTTGACCACATTCCTGGCGAGTTGGCCTCTACGTCACCGTTTGACCTTCATATACATCAATAACGTAATATAACGTAACCTAACCCAACATATCATCTCGGCGGTAATATTTGACCACATTCCTGGCTTGTTGGCCTCTACGTCTCCGTGGGACCTTTATATACATCAAAATGTAATATAACCTAACCTAACCCAACCTAACATCGCGGCGCTAATATTTGACATCATTCCTGGCGAGTTGGATTCTACGTCTCCGTTTGACATTCATATACATCACTAACGCAATATAACGTAACCTAACCCATCGTATCATCGCGGCGGTAATATTTGACAACATTCCTGGCGAGTTGGCCTCTACGTGTCCGTGGGACCTTTATATACATCAAAATGTAATATAACCTAACCTAACCCAACCTAACATCGCGGCGCTAATATTTGACCACATTCCTGGCTTGTTGGCCTCTACGTCTCCGTGGGACATTCATATACATCAATAACGTAATATAACCTAACCTAACCCAACCTATCATCTCGGCGCTAATATTTGACCACATTCCTGGCTTGTTGGCCTCTACGTCTCCGTGGGACCTTCATATACATCAATAACGTAATATAACCTAACCTAACCCAACCTATCATCTCGGCGGTAATATTTGACAACATTTCTGGCGAGTTGGCTTCTCCGTCTCCGTGGGACCTTTATATACGTCAATAACGTAATATAACCTAACCTAACCCAACCTAACATCTCGGCGGTAATATTTGACATCTTTCCTGGCGAGTTGGCCTCTACGTCTCCGTTTGACATTCATATACATCAATAACGCAATATAACGTAACCTAACCAATCCTATCATGTCGGCGGTAATATTTGACAACATTCCTGGCGAGTTGGCCTCTACGTGTCCGTGGGACCTTTATATACATCAAAACGTAATATAACCTATCCTAACCCAACCTAACATCTCGGCGCTAATATTTGACCACATTCCTGGCTTGTTGGCCTCTACGTCTCCGTGGGACCTTTATATACACCAATAACGTAATATAACCTAACCTAACCCAACCTAACATCTCGGCGGTAATATTTGACAACATTCCTAGCTTGTTGGTCTCTGCGTCTCCGTGGGACCTTTACATACTTCAATAACGTAATATAACCTAACCTCACCCAACCTAACATCTCGGCGGTAATATTTGACATCATTCCTGGCGAGTTGGCATCTACTTCTCCGTTTGACCTTCATATACATAAATAACGTAATATAACGAAACCTAACCCAACCAGTCATCTCGGCGGTAATATTTGACAACATTCCTAGCTTGTTGGTCTCTACGTGTCCGTGGGACCTTTATATACATCAAAATGTAATATAACCTAACCTAACCCAACCTAACATCTCGGCGCTAATATTTGACCACATTCCTGGCGTGTTGGCCTCTACGTCTCCGTGGGACATTCATATACATCAATAACGTAATATAACGTAACCTAACCCAACCAATCATCTCGGCGGTAATATATGACAACATTCCTGGCGAGTTGGCCTCTACGTCTCCGTGGGACCTTTATATACATCAATAACATAATATAAGCTAGCCTATCCCAATCTAACATCTCGGCGGTAATATTTGACCACATTCCTGGCTTGTTGGCCTCTACGTCTCCGTGGGACCTTTATATACATCAATAACGTAATATTACCTAACCTAACCCAACCTAACATCTCGGCGGTAATATTTGACATCATTCCTGGCGAGTTGGCCTCTACGTCTCCGTTTGACCTTCATATACATCAATAACGTAATATAACGTAACCTAACCCAACCTATTATCTCGGCGGTAATATTTGACAACATTCCTGGCGAGTTGGCCTCTACGTCTCCGCTTGACCTTCATATACATCAATAACGTAAGATAACGTAACCTAACCCAACCTATCATCTCGGCGGTAATATTTGACATCATTCCTGGCGAGTTGGCCTCTACGTCTCCGTTTGACCTTCATATACATCAATAACGTAATATAACGTAACCTAACCCAACCTATTATCTCGGCGGTAATATTTGACAACATTCCTGGCGAGTTGGCCTCTACGTCTCCGCTTGACCTTCATATACATCAATAACGTAAGATAACGTAACCTAACCCAACCTATCATCTCGGCGGTAATATTTGACAACATTCCTGGTGAGTTGGCCTCTACGTGTCCGTGGGACCTTTATATACATCAAAATGTAATATAACCTAACCTAACCCAACCTAACATCTCGGCGCTAATATTTGACCACATTCCTGGCGTGTTGGCCTCTACGTCTCCGTGGGACATTCATATACATCAATAACGTAATATAACCTAACCTAACCCAACCTATCATCTCGGCGGTAATATTTGACAACGTTCCTGGGGAGTTGGCTTCTCCGTCTCCGTGGGACCTTTATATACGTCAATAACGTAATATAACCTAACCTAACCCAACCTAACATCTCGGCGGCAATATTTGACATCATTCCTGGCGAGTTGGACTCTACGTCTCCGTTTGACATTCATATACATCAATAACGCAATATAACGTAACCTAACCCATCCTATCATATCGGCGGTAATATTTCACAACATTCCTGGCGAGTTGGCCTCTACGTGTCCGAGGGACCTTTATATACATTAAAACGTAATATAACCAAACCTAACCCAACCTAACATCTCGGCGCTAATATTTGACCACATTCCTGGCTTGTTGGCCTCTTCGTCTCCGTGGGACCTTCATATACATCAATAACGTAATATAACCTAACCTAACCCAACCTATCATCTCCGCGGTAATATTTGACAACGTTCCTGGCGTGTTGGCTTCTCCGTCTCCGTGGGACCTTTATATACGTCAGTAACGTAATATAACCTAACCTAACTCAACCTAACATCTCGGCGGTAATATTTGACATCATTCCTGGCGAGTTGGCCTCTACGTCTCCGTTTGACCTTCATATACATCAATAACGTAATATAACGTAACCTAACCCAACATATCATCTCGGCGGTAATATTTGACAACATACCTGGCGAGTTGGCCTCTACGTCTCCGTTGGACCTTTATATACATCAATAACATAATATAAGCTAGCCTATCCCAATCTAACATCTCGGCGGTAATATTTGACCACATTCCTGGCTTGTTGGCCTTTACGTCTCCGTGGGACCTTTACATATTTCAATAACGTAATATAACCTAACCTAACCCAACCAGTCATCTCGGCGGTAATATTTGACAACGTTCCTGGCGAGTTGGCTTCTCCGTCTCCGCGGGACCTTTATATACGTCAATAACGTAATATAACGAAACCTAACCCAACCAGTCATCTCGGCGGTAATATTTGACAACGTTCCTGGCGAGTTGGCTTCTCCGTCTCCGCGGGACCTTTATATACGTCAATAACGTAATATAACCTAACCTAACCCAACCTATCATCTCGGCGGTAATATTTGATATCATTCCTGGCGAGTTGGCCTCTACGTCTCCGTTTGACCTTCATATACATCAATAACGTAATATAACCTAACCTAACCCAACCAAACATCTCGGCGGTAATATTTGACATCGTTCCTGGCGAGTTGGACTCTACGTCTCCGTGGGACCTTTACATATTTCAATAACGTAATATAACCTAACCTAACCCAACCTAACATCTCGGCGGTAATATTTGACATCATTCCTGGCGAGTTGGCATCTACTTCTCCGTTTGACCTTCATATACATAAATAACGTAATATAACGAAACCTAACCCAACCAGTCATCTCGGCGGTAATATTTGACAACGTTCCTGGCGAGTTGGCTTCTCCGTCTCCGCGGGACCTTTATATACGTCAATAACGTAATATAACCTAACCTAACCCAACCTAACATCTCGGCGGTAATATTTGACATCATTCCTGGCGAGTTGGCCTCTACGTCTCCGTGGGACCTTTATATACATCCATAACATAATATAAGCCAGCCTATCCGAATCTAACATCTCGGCGGTAATATTTGACCACATTCCTGGCTTGTTAGCCTCTACGTCTCCGTGGGACCTTTATATACATCAATAACGTAATATTACCTAACCTAACCCAACCTAACATCTCGGCGGCAATATTTGACATCATTCCTGGCGAGTTGGACTCTACGTCTCCGTTTGACATTCATATACATCACTAACGCAATATAACGTAACCTAACCCATCGTATCATCTCGGCGGTAATATTTGACAACATTCCTGGCGAGTTGGCCTCTACGTGTCTGTGGGACCTTTATATACATCAAAATGTAATATAACCTAACCTAACCCAACCTAACATCGCGGCGCTCATATTTGACCACATTCCTGGCTTGTTGGCCTCTACGTCTCTGTGGGACATTCATATACATCAATAACGTAATATAACCTAACCTAACCCAACCTATCATCTCGGCGGTAATATTTGACAACGTTCCTGGCGAGTTGGCTTCTCCGTCTCCGTGGGACCTTTATATACGTCAATAACGTAATATAACCTAACCTAACCCAACCTAACATCTCGGCGGTAATATTTGACATCATTCCTGGCGAGTTGGCCTCTACGTCTCCGTGGGACCTTTACATATTTCAATAACGTAATATAACCTAACCTAACCCAACCTAACATCTCGGCGGTAATATTTGACATCATTCCTGGCGAGTTGGCATCTACTTCTCCGTTTGACCTTCATATACATAAATAACGTAATATAACGAAACCTGACCCAACCAGTCATCTCGGCGGTAATATTTGACAACGTTCCTGGCGAGTTGGCTTCTCCGTCTCCGCGGGACCTTTATATACGTCAATAACGTAATATAACCTAACCTAACCCAACCTAACATCTCGGCGGTAATATTTGACATCATTCCTGGCGAGTAGGTCTCTACGTCTCCGTGGGACCTTTATATACATCCATAACATAATATAAGCCAGCCTATCCGAATCTAACATCTCGGCGGTAATATTTGACCACATTCCTGGCTTGTTAGCCTCTACGTCTCCGTGGGACCTTTATATACATCAATAACGTAATATTACCTAACCTGACCCAACCGAACATCTCGGCGGTAATATTTGACATCATTCCTGGCAAGTTGGCCTCTACGTCTCCGTTTGACCTTCATATACATCAATAACGTAATATAACGTAACCTAACCCAACCAATCATCTCGACGGTAATATTTGACAACATTTCTGGCGAGTTGGCTTCTCCGTCTCCGTGGGACCTTTATATACGTCAATAACGTAATATAACCTAACCTAACCCAACCTAACATCTCGGCGGTAATATTTGACATCTTTCCTGGCGAGTTGGCCTCTACGTCTCCGTTTGACATTCATATACATCAATAACGCAATATAACGTAACCTAACCAATCCTATCATGTCGGCGGTAATATTTGACAACATTCCTGGCGAGTTGGCCTCTACGTGTCCGTGGGACCTTTATATACATCAAAACGTAATATAACCTAACCTAACCCAACCTAACATCTCGGCGCTAATATTTGACCACATTCCTGGCTTGTTGGCCTCTACGTCTCCGTGGGACCTTTATATACACCAATAACGTAATATAACCTAACCTAACCCAACCTAACATCTCGGCGGTAATATTTGACCACATTCCTAGCTTGTTGGCCTCTACGTCTCCGTGGGACCTTTACATACTTCAATAACGTAATATAACCTAACCTCACCCAACCTAACATCTGGGCGGTAATATTTGACAACATTCCTGGCGAGTTGGCCTCTACGTCTCCGTGGGACATTCATATACATCAATAACGTAATATAACCTAACCTAACCCAACCTATCATCTCGGCGGTAATATTTGACAACGTTCCTGGGGAGTTGGCTTCTCCGTCTCCGTGGGACCTTTATATACGTCAATAACGTAATATAACCTAACCTAACCCAACCTAACATCTCGGCGGCAATATTTGACATCATTCCTGGCGAGTTGGACTCTACGTCTCCGTGGGACCTTTACATATTTCAATAACGTAATATAACCTAACCTAACCCAACCTAACATCTCGGCGGTAATATTTGACATCATTCCTGGCGAGTTGGCATCTACTTCTCCGTTTGACCTTCATATACATAAATAACGTAATATAACGAAACCTAACCCAACCAGTCATCTCGGCGGTAATATTTGACAACGTTCCTGGCGAGTTGGCTTCTCCGTCTCCGCGGGACCTTTATATACGTCAATAACGTAATATAACCTAACCTAACCCAACCTAACATCTCGGCGGTAATATTTGACATCATTCCTGGCGAGTTGGCCTCTACGTCTCCGTGGGACCTTTATATACATCCATAACATAATATAAGCCAGCCTATCCGAATCTAACATCTCGGCGGTAATATTTGACCACATTCCTGGCTTGTTAGCCTCTACGTCTCCGTGGGACCTTTATATACATCAATAACGTAATATTACCTAACCTAACCCAACCGAACATCTCGGCGGTAATATTTGACATCTTTCCTGGCGAGTTGGCCTCTACGTCTCCGTTTGACATTCATATACATCAATAACGCAATATAACGTAACCTAACCAATCCTATCATGTCGGCGGTAATATTTGACAACATTCCTGGCGAGTTGGCCTCTACGTCTCCGTGGGACCTTTATATACATCCATAAAATAATATAAGCTAGCCTATCCCAATCTAACATCTCGGCGGTAATATTTGACCACATTCCTGGCTTGTTGGCCTCTACGTCTCCGTGGGACCTTTATATACATTAATAACGTAATATAACCTAACCTAACCCAACCAAACATCTCGGCGGTAATATTTGACATCGTTCCTGGCGAGTTGGCCTCTACTTCTCCGTTTGACCTTCATATACATCAATAACGTAATATAACGTAACCTAACCCAACCTAACATCTCGGCGGTAATATTTGATATCATTCCTGGCGAGTTGGCCTCTACGTCTCCGTTTGACCTTCATATACATCAATAACGTAATATAACGTAACCTAACCCAACCTAACATCTCGGCGGTAATATTTGACATCTTTCCTGGCGAGTTGGCCTCTACGTCTCCGTTTGACATTCATATACATCAATAACGCAATATAACGTAACCTAACCAATCCTATCATGTCGGCGGTAATATTTGACAACATTCCTGGCGAGTTGGCCTCTACGTCTCCGTGGGACCTTTATATACATCCATAAAATAATATAAGCTAGCCTATCCCAATCTAACATCTCGGCGGTAATATTTGACCACATTCCTGGCTTGTTGGCCTCTACGTCTCCGTGGGACCTTTATATACATTAATAACGTAATATAACCTAACCTAACCCAACCAAACATCTCGGCGGTAATATTTGACATCGTTCCTGGCGAGTTGGCCTCTACTTCTCCGTTTGACCTTCATATACATCAATAACGTAATATAACGTAACCTAACCCAACCTAACATCTCGGCGGTAATATTTGATATCATTCCTGGCGAGTTGGCCTCTACGTCTCCGTTTGACCTTCATATACATCAATAACGTAATATAACGTAACCTAACCCAACCTATCATCTCGGCGGTAATATTTGACAACATTTCTGGCGAGTTGGCTTCTCCGTCTCCGTGGGACCTTTATATACGTCAATAACGTAATATAACCTAACCTAACCCAACCTAACATCTCGGCGGCAATATTTGACATCATTCCTGGCGAGTTGGACTCTACGTCTCCGTTTGACATTCATATACATCACTAACGCAATATAACGTAACCTAACCCATCGTATCATCTCGGCGGTAATATTTGACAACATTCCTGGCGAGTTGGCCTCTACGTGTCTGTGGGACCTTTATATACATCAAAATGTAATATAACCTAACCTAACCCAACCTAACATCGCGGCGCTCATATTTGACCACATTCCTGGCTTGTTGGCCTCTACGTCTCTGTGGGACATTCATATACATCAATAACGTAATATAACCTAACCTAACCCAACCTATCATCTCGGCGCTAATACTTGACCACATTCCTGGCTTGTTGGCCTCTACGTCTCCGTGGAACCTTCATATACATCAATAACGTAATATAACCTAACCTAACCCAACCTATCATCTCGGCGGTAATATTTGACAACGTTCCTGGCGAGTTGGCTTCTCCGTCTCCGTGGGACCTTTATATACGTCAATAACGTAATATAACCTAACCTAACCCAACCTAACATCTCGGCGGTAATATTTGACATCATTCCTGGCGAGTTGGCCTCTACGTCTCCGTGGGACCTTTACATATTTCAATAACGTAATATAACCTAACCTAACCCAACCTAACATCTCGGCGGTAATATTTGACATCATTCCTGGCGAGTTGGCATCTACTTCTCCGTTTGACCTTCATATACATAAATAACGTAATATAACGAAACCTAACCCAACCAGTCATCTCGGCGGTAATATTTGACAACGTTCCTGGCGAGTTGGCTTCTCCGTCTCCGCGGGACCTTTATATACGTCAATAACGTAATATAACCTAACCTAACCCAACCTAACATCTCGGCGGTAATATTTGACATCATTCCTGGCGAGTTGGTCTCTACGTCTCCGTGGGACCTTTATATACATCCATAACATAATATAAGCCAGCCTATCCGAATCTAACATCTCGGCGGTAATATTTGACCACATTCCTGGCTTGTTAGCCTCTACGTCTCCGTGGGACCTTTATATACATCAATAACGTAATATTACCTAACCTGACCCAACCGAACATCTCGGCGGTAATATTTGACATCATTCCTGGCGAGTTGGCCTCTACGTCTCCGTTTGACCTTCATATACATCAATAACGTAATATAACGTAACCTAACCCAACCAATCATCTCGACGGTAATATTTGACAACATTTCTGGCGAGTTGGCTTCTCCGTCTCCGTGGGACCTTTATATACGTCAATAACGTAATATAACCTAACCTAACCCAACCTAACATCTCGGCGGTAATATTTGACATCTTTCCTGGCGAGTTGGCCTCTACGTCTCCGTTTGACATTCATATACATCAATAACGCAATATAACGTAACCTAACCAATCCTATCATGTCGGCGGTAATATTTGACAACATTCCTGGCGAGTTGGCCTCTACGTGTCCGTGCGACCTTTATATACATCAAAACGTAATATAACCTAACCTAACCCAACCTAACATCTCGGCGCTAATATTTGACCACATTCCTGGCTTGTTGGCCTCTACGTCTCCGTGGGACCTTTATATACACCAATAACGTAATATTACCTAACCTAACCCAACCTAACATCTCGGCGGTAATATTTGACCACATTCCTAGCTTGTTGGCCTCTACGTCTCCGTGGGACCTTTACATACTTCAATAACGTAATATAACCTAACCTCACCCAACCTAACATCTGGGCGGTAATATTTGACAACATTCCTGGCGAGTTGGCCTCTACGTCTTCGTGGGACCTTTATATACATCCATAACATAATATAAGCCAGCCTATCCCAATCTAACATCTCGGCGGTAATATTTGACCACATTCCTGGCTTGTTGGCCTATACGTCTCCGTGGGACCTTTATATACATCAATAACGTAATATAACCTAACCTAACCCACCCTAACATCTGGGCGGTAATAAGTGACATCGTTCCTGGCGAGTTGGCCTCTACGTCTCCGTTTGACCTTCATATACATCAATAACGTAATATAACGTAACCTAACCCAACCTATTATCTCGGCGGTAATATTTGACAACATTCCTGGCGTGTTGGCCTCTACGTGTCCGTTTGACCTTCATATACATCAATAACGTAATATAACGTAACCTAACCCAACCTATGATCTAGGCGGTAATATTTGACAACATTCCTGGCGAGTTGGCCTCTACGTCTCCGTTTGACCTTCATATACATCAATAACGTAATATAACGTAACCTAACCCAACCAATCATCTTGGCTGTAATATTTGACAACATTTCTGGCGAGTTGGCTTCTCCGTCTCCGTGGGACCTTTATATACGTCAATAACGTAATATAACCTAACCTAACCCAACCTAACATCTCGGCGGCAATATTTGACATCATTCCTGGCGAGTTGGACTCTACGTCTCCGTTTGACATTCATATACATCAATAACGCAATATAACGTAACCTAACACATCCTATCATCTCGGCGGTAATATTTGACAACATTCCTGGCGAGTTGGCCTCTACGTGTCCGTGGAACCTTTATATACATCAAAACGTAATATAACCTAACCTAACCCAACCTAACATCTCGGCGCTAATATTTGACCACATTCCTGGCTTGTTGGCCTCTACGTCTCCGTGGGACCTTCATATACATCAATAACGTAATATAACGTAACCTAACCCAACATATCATCTCGGCGGTAATATTTGACAACATTCCTGGCGAGTTGGCCTCTACGTCTCCGTTTGACCTTCATATACATCAATAACGTAATATAACGTAACCTAACCCAACCTATCATCTCGACGGTAATATTTGACAACATTTCTGGCGAGTTGGCTTCTCCGTCTCCGTGGGACCTTTATATACGTCAATAACGTAATATAACCTAACCTAAACCAACCTAACATCTCGGCGGTAATATTTCACATCTTTCCTGGCGAGTTGGCCTCTACGTCTCCGTTTGACATTCATGTACATCAATAACGCAATATAACGTAACCTAACCAATCCGATCATGTCGGCGGTAATATTTGACAACATTCCTGGCGAGTTGGCCTCTACGTGTCCGTGGGACCTTTATATACATCAAAACGTAGTATAACGTAACCTAACCCAACCTATCATCTCGGCGGTAATATTTGACAACATTCCTGGCGAGTTGGCCTCTACGTCTCCGTGGGACCTTCATATACATCAATAACGTAATATAACGTAACCTAACCCAACCTATCATCTCGGCGGTAATATTTGACCACATTCCTGGCTTGTTGGCCTCTACGTCTCCGTGGGACCTTTATATACATCAATAACGTAATATAACCTAACCTAACCCAACCAAACATCTCGGCGGTAATATTTGACATCATTCCTGGCGAGCTGGCCTCTACGTCTCCGTTTGACCTTCATATACATCAATAACGTAATATAACGTAACCTAACCCAACCAATCATCTTGGCTGTAATATTTGACAACATTTCTGGCGAGTTGGCTTCTCCGTCTCCGTGGGACCTTTATATACGTCAATAACGTAATATAACCTAACCTAACCCAACCTAACATCTCGGCGGCAATATTTGACATCATTCCTGGCGATTTGGACTCTACGTCTCCGTTTGACATTCATATACATCAATAACACAATATAACGTAACCTAACCCATCCTATCATCTCGGCGGTAATATTTGACAACATTCCTGGCGAGTTGGCCTCTACGTGTCCGTGGAACCTTTATATACATCAAAACGTAATATAACCTAACCTAACCCAACCTAACATCTCGGCGCTAATATTTGACCACATTCCTGGCTTGTTGGCCTCTACGTCTCCGTGGGACCTTCATATACATCAATAACGTAATATAACCTAACCTAACCCAACCTATCATCTCGGCGGTAATATTTGACAACGTTCCTGGCGAGTTGGCTTCTCCGTCTCCGTGGGACCTTTATATACGTCAATAACGTAATATAACCTAACCTAACCCAACCTAACATCTCGGCGGCAATATTTGACATCATTCCTGGCGATTTGGACTCTACGTCTCCGTTTGACATTCATATACATCAATAACACAATATAACGTAACCTAACTCATCCTATCATCTCGGCGGTAATATTTGACAACATTCCTGGCGAGTTGGCCTCTACGTGTCCGTGGAACCTTTATATACATCAAAACGTAATATAACCTAACCTAACCCAACCTAACATCTCGGCGCTAATATTTGACCACATTCCTGGCTTGTTGGCCTCTACGTCTCCGTGGGACCTTCATATACATCAATAACGTAATATAACCTAACCTAACCCAACCTATCATCTCGGCGGTAATATTTGACAACGTTCCTGGCGAGTTGGCTTCTCCGTCTCCGTGGGACCTTTATATACGACAATAACGTAATATAACCTAACCTAACCCAACCTACCATCTCGGCGGCAATATTTGACATAATTCCTGGCGAGTTGGACTCTACGTCTCCGTTTGACATTCATATACATAAATAACGTAATATAACGTAACCTAACCCAACCAATCATCTCGGCGGTAATATTTGACCACATTCCAGGCTTGTTGGCCTCTACGTCTCCGTGGGACCTTCATATACATCAATAACGTAATATAACCTAACCTAACACAACCTATCATCTCGGCGGTAATATTTGACAACGTTCCTGGCGAGTTGGCTTCTCCGTCTCCGTGGGACCTTTATATACGTCAATAACGTAATATAACCTAACCTAACCCAACCTAACATCTCGGCGGTAATATTTGACATCATTCCTGGCGAGTTGGCCTCTACTTCTCCGTTTGACCTTCATATACATAAATAACGTAATATAACGTAACCTAACCCAAACAGTCATCTCGGCGGTAATATTTGACAACGTTCCTGGCGAGTTGGCTTCTCCGTCTCCGCGGGACCTTTACATACGTCAATAACGTAATATAACCTAACCTAACCCAACCTAACATCTCGGCGGTAATATTTGATATCATTCCTGGCGAGTTGGCCTCTACGTCTCCGTTTGACCTTCATATACATCAATAACGTAATATAACGTAACCTAACCCAACCTATCATCTCGGCGGTAATATTTGACAACATTCCTGGCGAGTTGGCCTCTACGTCTCCGTTTGACCTTCATATACATCAATAACGTAATATAACGTAACCTAACCCAACCAATCATCTCGACGGTAATATTTGACAACATTTCTGGCGAGTTGGCTTCTCCGTCTCCGTGGGACCTTTATATACGTCAATAACGTAATATAACCTAACCTAACCCAACCTAACATCTCGGCGGTAATATTTGACATCTTTCCTGGCGAGTTGGCCTCTACGTCTCCGTTTGACATTCATATACATCAATAACGCAATATAACGTAACCTAACCAATCCTATCATGTCGGCGGTAATATTTGACAACATTCCTGGCGAGTTGGCCTCTACGTGTCCGTGGGACCTTTATATACATCAAAACGTAATATAACGTAACCTAACCCAACCTATCATCTCGGCGGTAATATTTGACAACATTCCTGGCGAGTTGGCCTCTACGTCTCCGTGGGACCTTTATATACATCCATAACATAATATAAGCCAGCCTATCCGAATCTAACATCTCGGCGGTAATATTTGACCACATTCCTGTCTTGATGGCCTCTACGTCTCCGTGGGACCTTTATATACATCAAAACATAATATAACCTAACCTAACCCAACCTAACATCTCGGCGCTGGTATTTGACCACATTCCTGGCTTGTTGGCCTCTACGTCTCCGTGGGACCTTCATATACATCAATAACGTAATATAACGTAACCTAACCCAACCTATCATCTCGGCGGTAATATTTGACCACATTCCTGGCTTGTTGGCCTCTACGTCTCCGTGGGACCTTTATATACATCAATAACGTAATATAACCTAACCTAACCCAACCAAACATCTCGGCGGTAATATTTGACATCATTCCTGGCGAGTTGGCCTCTTCGTCTCCGTTTGACCTTCAGATACATCAATAACGTAATATAACGTAACCTAACCCAACCAATCACCTCGGCTGTAATATTTGACAACATTTCTGGCGAGTTGGCTTCTCCGTCTCCGTGGGACCTTTATATACGTCAATAACGTAATATAACCTAACCTAACCCAACCTAACATCTCGGCGGCAATATTTGACATCATTCCTGGCGAGTTGGACTCTACGTCTCCGTTTGACATTCATATACATCACTAACGCAATATAACGTAACCTAACCCATCGTATCATCTCGGCGGTAATATTTGACAACATTCCTGGCGAGTTGGCCTCTACGTGTCTGTGGGACCTTTATATACATCAAAATGTAATATAACCTAACCTAACCCAACCTAACATCGCGGCGCTAATATTTGACCACATTCCTGGCTTGTTGGCCTCTACGTCTCCGTGGGACATTCATATACATCAATAACGTAATATAACCTAACCTAACCCAACCTATCATCTCGGCGCTAATACTTGACCACATTCCTGGCTTGTTGGCCTCTACGTCTCCGTGGAACCTTCATATACATCAATAACGTAATATAACCTAACCTAACCCAACCTATCATCTCGGCGGTAATATTTGACAACATTCCTGGCGAGTTGGCCTCTACGTCTCCGTTTGACCTTCATATACATCAATAACGTAATATAACGTAACCTAACCCAACCAATCATCTCGACGGTAATATTTGACAACATTTCTGGCGAGTTGGCTTCTCCGTCTCCGTGGGACCTTTATATACGTCAATAACGTAAAATAACCTAACCTAACCCAACATATCATCTCGGCGGTAGTATTTGACATCATTCCTAGCGAGTTGGCCTCTACGTCTCCGTTTGACCTTCATATACATCAATAACGTAATATAACGTAACCTAACCCAACCTATCATCTCGGCGGTAATATTTGACAACATTCCTGGCGAGTTGGCCTCTACGTGTCCGTGGGACCTTTATATACATCAAAACGTAATATAACGTAACCTAACCCAACCTATCATCTCGGCGGTAATATTTGACAACATTCCTGGCGAGTTGGCCTCTACGTCTCCGTGGGACCTTTATATACATCCATAACATAATATAAGCCAGCCTATCCGAATCTAACATCTCGGCGGTAATATTTGACCACATTCCTGTCTTGATGGCCTCTACGTCTCCGTGGGACCTTTATATACATCAAAACATAATATAACCTAACCTAACCCAACCTAACATCTCGGCGCTGGTATTTGACCACATTCCTGGCTTGTTGGCCTCTACGTCTCCGTGGGACCTTCATATACATCAATAACGTAATATAACGTAACCTAACCCAACCTATCATCTCGGCGGTAATATTTGACAACATTCCTGGCGAGTTGGCCTCTACGTCTCCGTGGGACCTTTATATACATCCATAAAATAATATAAGCTAGCCTATCCCAATCTAACATCTCGGCGGTAATATTTGACATCATTCCTGGCTTGTTGGCCTCTACGTCTCCGTGGGACCTTTATATACGTCAATAACGTAATATAACCTAACCTAACCCAACCTAACATCTCGGCGGCAATATTTGACATCATTCCTGGCGATTTGGACTCTACGTCTCCGTTTGACATTCATATACATCAATAACACAATATAACGTAACCTAACCCATCCTATCATCTCGGCGGTAATATTTGACAACATTCCTGGCGAGTTGGCCTCTACGTGTCCGTGGAACCTTTATATACATCAAAACGTAATATAACCTAACCTAACCCAACCTAACATCTCGGCGCTAATATTTGACCACATTCCTGGCTTGTTGGCCTCTACGTCTCCGTGGGACCTTCATATACATCAATAACGTAATATAACCTAACCTAACCCAACCTATCATCTCGGCGGTAATATTTGACAACGTTCCTGGCGAGTTGGCTTCTCCGTCTCCGTGGGACCTTTATATACGTCAATAACGTAATATAACCTAACCTAACCCAACCTAACATCTCGGCGGCAATATTTGACATCATTCCTGGCGATTTGGACTCTACGTCTCCGTTTGACATTCATATACATCAATAACACAATATAACGTAACCTAACTCATCCTATCATCTCGGCGGTAATATTTGACAACATTCCTGGCGAGTTGGCCTCTACGTGTCCGTGGAACCTTTATATACATCAAAACGTAATATAACCTAACCTAACCCAACCTAACATCTCGGCACTAATATTTGACCACATTCCTGGCTTGTTGGCCTCTACGTCTCCGTGGGACCTTCATATACATCAATAACGTAATATAACCTAACCTAACCCAACCTATCATCTCGGCGGTAATATTTGACAACGTTCCTGGCGAGTTGGCTTCTCCGTCTCCGTGGGACCTTTATATACGACAATAACGTAATATAACCTAACCTAACCCAACCTACCATCTCGGCGGCAATATTTGACATAATTCCTGGCGAGTTGGAGTCTACGTCTCCGTTTGACATTCATATACATAAATAACGTAATATAACGTAACCTAACCCAACCAATCATCTCGGCGGTAATATTTGACCACATTCCAGGCTTGTTGGCCTCTACGTCTCCGTGGGACCTTCATATACATCAATAACGTAATATAACCTAACCTAACCCAACCTATCATCTCGGCGGTAATATTTGACAACGTTCCTGGCGAGTTGGCTTCTCCGTCTCCGTGGGACCTTTATATACGTCAATAACGTAATATAACCTAACCTAACCCAACCTAACATCTCGGCGGTAATATTTGACATCATTCCTGGCGAGTTGGCCTCTACTTCTCCGTTTGACCTTCATATACATAAATAACGTAATATAACGTAACCTAACCCAAACAGTCATCTCGGCGGTAATATTTGACAACGTTCCTGGCGAGTTGGCTTCTCCGTCTCCGCGGGACCTTTACATACGTCAATAACGTAATATAACCTAACCTAACCCAACCTAACATCTCGGCGGTAATATTTGATATCATTCCTGGCGAGTTGGCCTCTACGTCTCCGTTTGACCTTCATATACATCAATAACGTAATATAACGTAACCTAACCCAACCTATCATCTCGGCGGTAATATTTGACAACATTCCTGGCGAGTTGGCCTCTACGTCTCCGTTTGACCTTCATATACATCAATAACGTAATATAACGTAACCTAACCCAACCAATCATCTCGACGGTAATATTTGACAACATTTCTGGCGAGTTGGCTTCTCCGTCTCCGTGGGACCTTTATATACGTCAATAACGTAATATAACCTAACCTAACCCAACCTAACATCTCGGCGGTAATATTTGACATCTTTCCTGGCGAGTTGGCCTCTACGTCTCCGTTTGACATTCATATACATCAATAACGCAATATAACGTAACCTAACCAATCCTATCATGTCGGCGGTAATATTTGACAACATTCCTGGCGAGTTGGCCTCTACGTGTCCGTGGGACCTTTATATACATCAAATCGTAATATAACGTAACCTAACCCAACCTATCATCTCGGCGGTAATATTTGACAACATTCCTGGCGAGTTGGCCTCTACGTCTCCGTGGGACCTTTATATACATCCATAACATAATATAAGCCAGCCTATCCGAATCTAACATCTCGGCGGTAATATTTGACCACATTCCTGTCTTGATGGCCTCTACGTCTCCGTGGGACCTTTATATACATCAAAACATAATATAACCTAACCTAACCCAACCTAACATCTCGGCGCTGGTATTTGACCACATTCCTGGCTTGTTGGCCTCTACGTCTCCGTGGGACCTTCATATACATCAATAACGTAATATAACGTAACCTAACCCAACCTATCATCTCGGCGGTAATATTTGACAACATTCCTGGCGAGTTGGCCTCTACGTCTCCGTGGGACCTTTATATACATCCATAAAATAATATAAGCTAGCCTATCCCAATCTAACATCTCGGCGGTAATATTTGACATCATTCCTGGCTTGTTGGCCTCTACGTCTCCGTGGGACCTTTATATACATTAATAACGTAATATAACCTAACCTAACCCAACCAAACATCTCGGCGGTAATATTTGACATCGTTCCTGGCGAGTTGGCCTCTACTTCTCCGTTTGACCTTCATATACATCAATAACGTAATATAACGTAACCTAACCCAACCTAACATCTCGGCGGTAATATTTGATATCATTCCTGGCGAGTTGGCCTCTACGTCTCCGTTTGACCTTCATATACATCAATAACGTAATATAACGTAACCTAACCCAACCTATCATCTCGGCGGTAATATTTGACCACATTCCTGGCTTTTTGGCCTCTACGTCTCCGTGGGACCTTTATATACATTAATAACGTAATATAACCTAACCTAACCCAACCAAACATTTCGGCGGTAATATTTGACATCGTTCCTGGCGAGTTGGCCTCTACTTCTCCGTTTGACCTTCATATACATCAATAACGTAATATAACGTAACCTAACCCAACCTAACATCTCGGCGGTAATATTTGATATCATTCCTGGCGAGTTGGCCTCTACGTCTCCGTTTGACCTTCATATACATCAATAACGTAATATAACGTAACCTAACCCAACCTATCATCTCGGCGGTAATATTTGACAACATTTCTGGCGAGTTGGCTTCTCCGTCTCCGTGGGACCTTTATATACGTCAATAACGTAATATAACCTAACCTAACCCAACCTAACATCTCGGCGGTAATATTTGACATCTTTCCTGGCGAGTTGGCCTCTACGTCTCCGTTTGACATTCATATACATCAATAACGCAATATAACGTAACCTAACCAATCCTATCATGTCGGCGGTAATATTTGACAACATTCCTGGCGAGTTGGCCTCTACGTGTCCGTGGGACCTTTATATACATCAAAACGTAATATAACGTAACCTAACCCAACCTATCATCTCGGCGGTAATATTTGACAACATTCCTGGCGAGTTGGCCTCTACGTCTCCGTGGGACCTTTATATACATCCATAACATAATATAAGCCAGCCTATCCGAATCTAACATCTCGGCGGTAATATTTGACCACATTCCTGTCTTGATGGCCTCTACGTCTCCGTGGGACCTTTATATACATCAAAACATAATATAACCTAACCTAACCCAACCTAACATCTCGGCGCTGGTATTTGACCACATTCCTGGCTTGTTGGCCTCTACGTCTCCGTGGGACCTTCATATACATCAATAACGTAATATAACGTAACCTAACCCAACCTATCATCTCGGCGGTAATATTTGACAACATTCCTGGCGAGTTGGCCTCTACGTCTCCGTGGGACCTTTATATACATCCATAAAATAATATAAGCTAGCCTATCCCAATCTAACATCTCGGCGGTAATATTTGACATCATTCCTGGCTTGTTGGCCTCTACGTCTCCGTGGGACCTTTATATACATTAATAACGTAATATAACCTAACCTAACCCAACCAAACATCTCGGCGGTAATATTTGACATCGTTCCTGGCGAGTTGGCCTCTACTTCTCCGTTTGACCTTCATATACATCAATAACGTAATATAACGTAACCTAACCCAACCTAACATCTCGGCGGTAATATTTGATATCATTCCTGGCGAGTTGGCCTCTACGTCTCCGTTTGACCTTCATATACATCAATAACGTAATATAACGTAACCTAACCCAACCTATCATCTCGGCGGTAATATTTGACCACATTCCTGGCTTGTTGGCCTCTACGTCTCCGTGGGACCTTTATATACATTAATAACGTAATATAACCTAACCTAACCCAACCAAACATCTCGGCGGTAATATTTGACATCGTTCCTGGCGAGTTGGCCTCTACTTCTCCGTTTGACCTTCATATACATCAATAACGTAATATAACGTAACCTAACCCAACCTAACATCTCGGCGGTAATATTTGATATCATTCCTGGCGAGTTGGCCTCTACGTCTCCGTTTGACCTTCATATACATCAATAACGTAATATAACGTAACCTAACCCAACCTATCATCTCGGCGGTAATATTTGACCACATTCCTGGCTTGTTGGCCTCTACGTCTCCGTGGGACCTTTATATACATCAATAACGTAATATAACCTAACCTAACCCAACCAAACATCTCGGCGGTAATATTTGACATCATTCCTGGCGAGTTGGCCTCTTCGTCTCCGTTTGACCTTCAGATACATCAATAACGTAATATAACGTAACCTAACCCAACCAATCACCTCGGCTGTAATATTTGACAACATTTCTGGCGAGTTGGCTTCTCCGTCTCCGTGGGACCTTTATATACGTCAATAACGTAATATAACCTAACCTAACCCAACCTAACATCTCGGCGGCAATATTTGACATCATTCCTGGCGAGTTGGACTCTACGTCTCCGTTTGACATTCATATACATCACTAACGCAATATAACGTAACCTAACCCATCGTATCATCTCGGCGGTAATATTTGACAACATTCCTGGCGAGTTGGCCTCTACGTGTCTGTGGGACCTTTATATACATCAAAATGTAATATAACCTAACCTAACCCAACCTAACATCGCGGCGCTAATATTTGACCACATTCCTGGCTTGTTGGCCTCTACGTCTCCGTGGGACATTCATATACATCAATAACGTAATATAACCTAACCTAACCCAACCTATCATCTCGGCGCTAATACTTGACCACATTCCTGGCTTGTTGGCCTCTACGTCTCCGTGGAACCTTCATATACATCAATAACGTAATATAACCTAACCTAACCCAACCTATCATCTCGGCGGTAATATTTGACAACGTTCCTGGCGAGTTGGCTTCTCCGTCTCCGTGGGACCTTTATATACGTCAATAACGTAATATAACCTAACCTAACCCAACCTAACATCTCGGCGGTAATATTTGACATCATTCCTGGCGAGTTGGCCTCTACGTCTCCGTGGGACTTTTACATATTTCAATAACGTAATATAACCTAACCTAACCCAACCTAACATCTCGGCGGTAATATTTGACATCATTCCTGGCGAGTTGGCATCTACTTCTCCGTTTGACCTTCATATACATAAATAACGTAATATAACGAAACCTAACCCAACCAGTCATCTCGGCGGTAATATTTGACAACGTTCCTGGCGAGTTGGCTTCTCCGTCTCCGCGGGACCTTTATATACGTCAATAACGTAATATAACCTAACCTAACCCAACCTAACATCTCGGCGGTAATATTTGACATCATTCCTGGCGAGTTGGTCTCTACGTCTCCGTGGGACCTTTATATACATCCATAACATAATATAAGCCAGCCTATCCGAATCTAACATCTCGGCGGTAATATTTGACCACATTCCTGGCTTGTTAGCCTCTACGTCTCCGTGGGACCTTTATATACATCAATAACGTAATATTACCTAACCTAACCCAACCGAACATCTCGGCGGTAATATTTGACATCATTCCTGGCGAGTTGGCCTCTACGTCTCCGTTTGACCTTCATATACATCAATAACGTAATATAACGTAACCTAACCCAACCAATCATCTCGACGGTAATATTTGACAACATTTCTGGCGAGTTGGCTTCTCCGTCTCCGTGGGACCTTTATATACGTCAATAACGTAATATAACCTAACCTAACCCAACCTAACATCTCGGCGGTAATATTTGACATCTTTCCTGGCGAGTTGGCCTCTACGTCTCCGTTTGACATTCATATACATCAATAACGCAATATAACGTAACCTAACCAATCCTATCATGTCGGCGGTAATATTTGACAACATTCCTGGCGAGTTGGCCTCTTCGTGTCCGTGGGACCTTTATATACATCAAAACGTAATATAACCTAACCTAACCCAACCTAACATCTCGGCGCTAATATTTGACCACATTCCTGGCTTGTTGGCCTCTACGTCTCCGTGGGACCTTCATATACATCAATAACGTAATATAACGTAACCTAACCCAACATATCATCTCGGCGGTAATATTTGACAACATTCCTGGCGAGTTGGCCTCTACGTCTCCGTGGGACCTTTATATACATCAATAACATAATATAAGCTAGCCTATCCCAATCTAACATCTCGGCGGTAATATTTGACCACATTCCTGGCTTGTTGGCCTTTACGTCTCCGTGGGACCTTTACATATTTCAATAACGTAATATAACCTAACCTAACCCAACCTAACATCTCGGCGGTAATATTTGACATCATTCCTGGCGAGTTGGCCTCTACTTCTCCGTTTGACCTTCATATACATAAATAACGTAATATAACGTAACCTAACCCAACCAGTCATCTCGGCGGTAATATTTGACAACGTTCCTGGCGAGTTGGCTTCTCCGTCTCCGCTGGACCTTTACATACGTCAATAACGTAATATAACCTAACCTAACCCAACCTAACATCTCGGCGGTAATATTTGATATCATACCTGGCGAGTTGGCCTCTACGTCTCCGTTTGACCTTCATATACATCAATAACGTAATATAACGTAACCTAACCCAACCTATCATCTCGGCGGTAATATTTGACAACATTCCTGGCGAGTTGGCCTCTACGTCTCCGTTTGACCTTCATATACATCAATAACGTAATATAACGTAACCTAACCCAACCAATCATCTCGACGGTAATATTTGACAACATTTCTGGCGAGTTGGCTTCTCCGTCTCCGTGGGACCTTTATATACGTCAATAACGTAATATAACCTAACCTAACCCAACCTAACATCTCGGCGGTAATATTTGACATCTTTCCTGGCGAGTTGGCCTCTACGTCTCCGTTTGACATTCATATACATCAATAACGCAATATAACGTAACCTAACCAATCCTATCATGTCGGCGGTAATATTTGACAACATTCCTGGCGAGTTGGCCTCTACGTGTCCGTGGGACCTTTATATACATCAAAACGTAATATAACGTAACCTAACCCAACCTATTATCTCGGCGGTAATATTTGACAACATTCCTGGCGTGTTGGCCTCTACGTGTCCGTTTGACCTTCATATACATCAATAACGTAATATAACGTAACCTAACCCAACCTATGATCTCGGCGGTAATATTTGACAACATTCCTGGCGAGTTGGCCTCTACGTCTCCGTTTGACCTTCATATACATCAATAACGTAATATAACGGAACCTAACCCAACCTATCATCTCGGCGGTAATATTTGACCACATTCCTGGCTTGTTGGCCTCTACGTCTCCGTGGGACCTTTATATACATCAATAACGTAATATAACCTAACCTAACCCAACCTAACATCTCGGCGGCAATATTTGACATCATTCCTGGCGAGTTGGACTCTACGTCTCCGTTTGACATTCATATACATCACTAACGCAATATAACGTAACCTAACCCATCGTATCATCTCGGCGGTAATATTTGACAACATTCCTGGCGAGTTGGCCTCTACGTGTCTGTGGGACCTTTATATACATCAAAATGTAATATAACCTAACCTAACCCAACCTAACATCGCGGCGCTAATATTTGACCACATTCCTGGCTTGTTGGCCTCTACGTCTCCGTGGGACATTCATATACATCAATAACGCAATATAACGTAACCTAACCAATCCTATCATGTCGGCGGTAATATTTGACAACATTCCTGGCGAGTTGGCCTCTACGTGTCCGTGGGACCTTTATATACATCAAAACGTAATATAACGTAACCTAACCCAACCTATCATCTCGGCGGTAATATTTGACAACATTCCTGGCGAGTTGGCCTCTACGTCTCCGTGGGACCTTTATATACATCCATAAAATAATATAAGCTAGCCTATCCCAATCTAACATCTCGGCGGTAATATTTGACCACATTCCTGGCTTGTTGGCCTCTACGTCTCCGTGGGACCTTTATATACATTAATAACGTAATATAACCTAACCTAACCCAACCAAACATCTCGGCGGTAATATTTGACATCGTTCCTGGCGAGTTGGCCTCTACTTCTCCGGTTGACCTTCATATACATCAATAACGTAATATAACGTAACCTAACCCAACCTAACATCTCGGCGGTAATATTTGATATCATTCCTGGCGAGTTGGCCTCTACGTCTCCGTTTGACCTTCATATACATCAATAACGTAATATAACGTAACCTAACCCAACCTATCATCTCGGCGGTAATATTTGACCACATTCCTGGCTTGTCGGCCTCTACGTCTCCGTGGGACCTTTATATACACCAATAACGTAATATAACCTAACCTAACCCAACCTAACATCTCGGCGGTAATATTTGACCACATTCCTAGCTTGTTGGCCTCTACGTCTCCGTGGGACCTTTACATACTTCAATAACGTAATATAACCTAACCTCACCCAACCTAACATCTGGGCGGTAATATTTGACAACATTCCTGGCGAGTTGGCCTCTACGTCTTCGTGGGACCTTTATATACATCCATAACATAATATAAGCCAGCCTATCCCAATCTAACATCTCGGCGGTAATATTTGACCACATTCCTGGCTTGTTGGCCTCTACGTCTCCGTGGGACCTTTATATACATCAATAACGTAATATAACCTAACCTAACCCAACCTAACATCTGGGCGGTAATAAGTGACATCATTCCTGGCGAGTTGGCCTCTACGTCTCCGTTTGACCTTCATATACATCAATAACGTAATATAACGTAACCTAACCCAACCTATTATCTCGGCGGTAATATTTGACAACATTCCTGGCGTGTTGGCCTCTACGTGTCCGTTTGACCTTCATATACATCAATAACGTAATATAACGTAACCTAACCCAACCTATGATCTCGGCGGTAATATTTGACAACATTCCTGGCGAGTTGGCCTCTACGTCTCCGTTTGACCTTCATATACATCAATAACGTAATATAACGGAACCTAACCCAACCTATCATCTCGGCGGTAATATTTGACCACATTCCTGGCTTGTTGGCCTCTACGTCTCCGTGGGACCTTTATATACATCAATAACGTAATATAACCTAACCTAACCCAACCTAACATCTCGGCGGCAATATTTGACATCATTCCTGGCGAGTTGGACTCTACGTCTCCGTTTGACATTCATATACATCACTAACGCAATATAACGTAACCTAACCCATCGTATCATCTCGGCGGTAATATTTGACAACATTCCTGGCGAGTTGGCCTCTACGTGTCTGTGGGACCTTTATATACATCAAAATGTAATATAACCTAACCTAACCCAACCTAACATCGCGGCGCTAATATTTGACCACATTCCTGGCTTGTTGGCCTCTACGTCTCCGTGGGACATTCATATACATCAATAACGTAATATAACCTAACCTAACCCAACCTATCATCTCGGCGCTAATACTTGACCACATTCCTGGCTTGTTGGCCTCTACGTCTCCGTGGAACCTTCATATACATCAATAACGTAATATAACCTAACCTAACCCAACCTATCATCTCGGCGGTAATATTTGACAACGTTCCTGGCGAGTTGGCTTCTCCGTCTCCGTGGGACCTTTATATACGTCAATAACGTAATATAACCTAACCTAACCCAACCTAACATCTCGGCGGTAATATTAGACATCATTCCTGGCGAGTTGGCCTCTACGTCTCCGTGGGACTTTTACATATTTCAATAACGTAATATAACCTAACCTAACCCAACCTAACATCTCGGCGGTAATATTTGACATCATTCCTGGCGAGTTGGCATCTACTTCTCCGTTTGACCTTCATATACATAAATAACGTAATATAACGAAACCTAACCCAACCAGTCATCTCGGCGGTAATATTTGACAACGTTCCTGGCGAGTTGGCTTCTCCGTCTCCGCGGGACCTTTATATACGTCAATAACGTAATATAACCTAACCTAACCCAACCTAACATCTCGGCGGTAATATTTGACATCATTCCTGGCGAGTTGGTCTCTACGTCTCCGTGGGACCTTTATATACATCCATAACATAATATAAGCCAGCCTATCCGAATCTAACATCTCGGCGGTAATATTTGACCACATTCCTGGCTTGTTAGCCTCTACGTCTCCGTGGGACCTTTATATACATCAATAACGTAATATTACCTAACCTAACCCAACCGAACATCTCGGCGGTAATATTTGACATCATTCCTGGCGAGTTGGCCTCTACGTCTCCGTTTGACCTTCATATACATCAATAACGTAATATAACGTAACCTAACCCAACCAATCATCTCGACGGTAATATTTGACAACATTTCTGGCGAGTTGGCTTCTCCGTCTCCGTGGGACCTTTATATACGTCAATAACGTAATATAACCTAACCTAACCCAACCTAACATCTCGGCGGTAATATTTGACATCTTTCCTGGCGAGTTGGCCTCTACGTCTCCGTTTGACATTCATATACATCAATAACGCAATATAACGTAACCTAACCAATCCTATCATGTCGGCGGTAATATTTGACAACATTCCTGGCGAGTTGGCCTCTTCGTGTCCGTGGGACCTTTATATACATCAAAACGTAATATAACCTAACCTAACCCAACCTAACATCTCGGCGCTAATATTTGACCACATTCCTGGCTTGTTGGCCTCTACGTCTCCGTGGGACCTTTATATACACCAATAACGTAATATAACCTAACCTAACCCAACCTAACATCTCGGCGGTAATATTTGACCACATTCCTAGCTTGTTGGCCTCTACGTCTCCGTGGGACCTTTACATACTTCAATAACGTAATATAACCTAACCTCACCCAACCTAACATCTGGGCGGTAATATTTGACAACATTCCTGGCGAGTTGGCCTCTACGTCTTCGTGGGACCTTTATATACATCCATAACATAATATAAGCCAGCCTATCCCAATCTAACATCTCGGCGGTAATATTTGACCACATTCCTGGCTTGTTGGCCTCTACGTCTCCGTGGGACCTTTATATACATCAATAACGTAATATAACCTAACCTAACCCAACCTAACATCTGGGCGGTAATAAGTGACATCATTCCTGGCGAGTTGGCCTCTACGTCTCCGTTTGACCTTCATATACATCAATAACGTAATATAACGTAACCTAACCCAACCTATTATCTCGGCGGTAATATTTGACAACATTCCTGGCGTGTTGGCCTCTACGTGTCCGTTTGACCTTCATATACATCAATAACGTAATATAACGTAACCTAACCCAACCTATGATCTCGGCGGTAATATTTGACAACATTCCTGGCGAGTTGGCCTCTACGTCTCCGTTTGACCTTCATATACATCAATAACGTAATATAACGTAACCTATCCCAACCTATCATCTCGGCGGTAATATTTGACCACATTCCTGGCTTGTTGGCCTCTACGTCTCCGTGGGACCTTTATATACATCAATAACGTAATATAACCTAACCTAACCCAACCAAACATCTCGGCGGTAATATTTGACATCATTCCTGGCGACTTGGCCTCTACGTCTCCGTTTGACCTTCATATACATCAATAACGTAATATAACGTAACCTAACCCAACCAATCATCTTGGCTGTAATATTTGACAACATTTCTGGCGAGTTGGCTTCTCCGTCTCCGTGGGACCTTTATATACGTCAATAACGTAATATAACCTAACCTAACCCAACCTAACATCTCGGCGGCAATATGTGACATCATTCCTGGCGAGTTGGACTCTACGTCTCCGTTTGACATTCATATACATCAATAACGCAATATAACGTAACCTAACCCATCCTATCATCTCGGCGGTAATATTTGACAACATTCCTGGCGAGTTGGCCTCTACGTGTCCGTGGAACCTTTATATACATCAAAACGTAATATAACCTAACCTAACCCAACCTAACATCTCGGCGCTAATATTTGACCACATTCCTGGCTTGTTGGCCTCTACGTCTCCGTGGGACCTTCATATACATCAATAACGTAATATAACGTAACCTAACCCAACATATCATCTCGGCGGTAATATTTGACAACATTCCTGGCGAGTTGGCCTCTACGTCTCCGTGGGACCTTTATATACATCAATAACATAATATAAGCTAGCCTATCCCAATCTAACATCTCGGCGGTAATATTTGACCACATTCCTGGCTTGTTGGCCTTTACGTCTCCGTGGGACCTTTACATATTTCAATAACGTAATATAACCTAACCTAACCCAACCTAACATCTCGGCGGTAATATTTGACATCATTCCTGGCGAGTTGGCCTCTACTTCTCCGTTTGACCTTCATATACATAAATAACGTAATATAACGTAACCTAACCCAACCAGTCATCTCGGCGGTAATATTTGACAACGTTCCTGGCGAGTTGGCTTCTCCGTCTCCGCGGGACCTTTACATACGTCAATAACGTAATATAACCTAACCTAACCCAACCTAACATCTCGGCGGTAATATTTGATATCATTCCTGGCGAGTTGGCCTCTACGTCTCCGTTTGACCTTCATATACATCAATAACGTAATATAACGTAACATAACCCAACCGGTCATCTCGGCGGTAATATTTGACAACATTCCTGGCGAGTTGGCCTCTACGTCTCCGTTTGACCTTCATATACATCAATAACGTAATATAACGTAACCTAACCCAACCAATCATCTCGAAGGTAATATTTGACAACATTTCTGGCGAGTTGGCTTCTCCGTCTCCGTGGGACCTTTATATACGTCAATAACGTAATATAACCTAACCTAACCCAACCTAACATCTCGGCGGTAATATTTCACATCTTTCCTGGCGAGTTGGCCTCTACGTCTCCGTTTGACATTCATATACATCAATAACGCAATATAACGTAACATAACCAATCCTATCATGTCGGCGGTAATATTTGACAACATTCCTGGCGAGTTGGCCTCTACGTGTCCGTTGGACCTTTATATACATCAAAACGTAGTATAACGTAACCTAACCCAACCTATCATCTCGGCGGTAATATTTGACAACATTCCTGGCGAGTTGGCCTCTACGTCTCCGTGGGACCTTCATATACATCAATAACGTAATATAACGTAACCTAACCCAACCTATCATCTCGGCGGTAATATTTGACCACATTCCTGGCTTGTTGGCCTCTACGTCTCCGTGGGACCTTTATATACATCAATAACGTAATATAACCTAACCTAACCCAACCAAACATCTCGGCGGTAATATTTGACATCATTCCTGGCGAGTTGGCCTCTACGTCTCCGTTTGACCTTTATATACATCAATAACGTAATATAACCTAACCTAACCCAACCTATCATCTCGGCGGTAATATTTGACAACGTTCCTGGCGAGTTGGCTTCTCCGTCTCCGTGGGACCTTTATATACGTCAATAACGTAATATAATCTAACCTAACCCAACCTAACATCTCGGCGGTAATATTTGACATCATTCCTGGCGAGTTGGCCTCTACTTCTCCGTTTGACCTTCATATACATAAATAACGTAATATAACGTAACCTAACCCAACCAGTCATCTCGGCGGTAATATTTGACAACGTTCCTGGCGAGTTGGCTTCTCCGTCTCCGCTGGACCTTTACATACGTCAATAACGTAATATAACCTAACCTAACCCAACCTAACATCTCGGCGGTAATATTTGATATCATACCTGGCGAGTTGGCCTCTACGTCTCCGTTTGACCTTCATATACATCAATAACGTAATATAACGTAACCTAACCCAACCTATCATCTCGGCGGTAATATTTGACAACATTCCTGGCGAGTTGGCCTCTACGTCTCCGTGGGACCTTTATATACATCCATAAAATAATATAAGCTAGCCTATCCCAATCTAACATCTCGGCGGTAATATTTGACCTCATTCCTGGCTTGTTGGCCTCTACGTCTCCGTGGGACCTTTATATACATTAATAACGTAATATAACCTAACCTAACCCAACCAAACATCTCGGCGGTAATATTTGACATCGTTCCTGGCGAGTTGGCCTCTACTTCTCCGGTTGACCTTCATATACATCAATAACGTAATATAACGTAACCTAACCCAACCTAACATCTCGGCGGTAATATTTGATATCATTCCTGGCGAGTTGGCCTCTACGTCTCCGTTTGACCTTCATATACATCAATAACGTAATATAACGTAACCTAACCCAACCTATCATCTCGGCGGTAATATTTGACCACATTCCTGGCTTGTCGGCCTCTACGTCTCCGTGGGACCTTTATATACACCAATAACGTAATATAACCTAACCTAACCCAACCTAACATCTCGGCGGTAATATTTGACCACATTCCTAGCTTGTTGGCCTCTACGTCTCCGTGGGACCTTTACATACTTCAATAACGTAATATAACCTAACCTCACCCAACCTAACATCTGGGCGGTAATATTTGACAACATTCCTGGCGAGTTGGCCTCTACGTCTTCGTGGGACCTTTATATACATCCATAACATAATATAAGCCAGCCTATCCCAATCTAACATCTCGGCGGTAATATTTGACCACATTCCTGGCTTGTTGGCCTCTACGTCTCCGTGGGACCTTTATATACATCAATAACGTAATATAACCTAACCTAACCCAACCAAACATCTCGGCGGTAATATTTGACATCATTCCTGGCGAGTTGGCCTCTACGTCTCCGTTTGACCTTCATATACATCAATAACGTAATATAACGTAACCTAACCCAACCAATCATCTTGGCTGTAATATTTGACAACATTTCTGGCGAGTTGGCTTCTCCGTCTCCGTGGGACCTTTATATACGTCAATAACGTAATATAACCTAACCTAACCCAACCTAACATCTCGGCGGCAATATTTGACATCATTCCTGGCGAGTTGGACTCTACGTCTCCGCTTGACATTCATATACATCAATAACGCAATATAACGTAACCTAACCCATCCTATCATCTCGGCGGTAATATTTGACAACATTCCTGGCGAGTTGGCCTCTACGTGTCCGTGGAACCTTTATATACATCAAAACGTAATATAACCTAACCTAACCCAACCTAACATCTCGGCGGTAATATTTGACAACGTTCCTGGCGAGTTGGCTTCTCCGTCTCCGTGGGACCTTTATATACGTCAATAACGTAATATAACCTAACCTAACCCAACCTAACATCTCGGCGGTAATATTTGACATCATTCCTGGCGAGTTGGACTCTACGTCTCCGTTTGACATTCATATACATAAATAACGTAATATAACGTAACCTAACCCAACCAATCATCTCGGCGGTAATATTTGACAACATTCCTGGCGAGTTGGCCTCTACGTCTCCGTGGGACCTTTACATATTTCAATAACGTAATATAACCTAACCTAACCCAACCTAACATCTCGGCGGTAATATTTGACATCATTCCTGGCGAGTTGGCCTCTACTTCTCCGTTTGACCTTCATATACATAAATAACGTAATATAACGTAACCTAACCCAACCAGTCATCTCGGCGGTAATATTTGACAACGTTCCTGGCGAGTTGGCTTCTCCGTCTCCGCGGGACCTTTACATACGTCAATAACGTAATATAACCTAACCTAACCCAACCTAACATCTCGGCGGTAATATTTGATATCATTCCTGGCGAGTTGGCCTCTACGTCTCCGTTTGACCTTCATATACATCAATAACGTAATATAACGTAACCTAACCCAACCTATCATCTCGGCGGTAATATTTGACAACATTCCTGGCGAGTTGGCCTCTACGTCTCCGTTTGACCTTCATATACATCAATAACGTAATATAACGTAACCTAACCCAACCAATCATCTCGAAGGTAATATTTGACAACATTTCTGGCGAGTTGGCTTCTCCGTCTCCGTGGGACCTTTATATACGTCAATAACGTAATATAACCTAACCTAACCCAACCTAACATCTCGGCGGTAATATTTCACATCTTTCCTGGCGAGTTGGCCTCTACGTCTCCGTTTGACATTCATATACATCAATAACGCAATATAACGTAACATAACCAATCCTATCATGTCGGCGGTAATATTTGACAACATTCCTGGCGAGTTGGCCTCTACGTCTTCGTGGGACCTTTATATACATCCATAACATAATATAAGCCAGCCTATCCCAATCTAACATCTCGGCGGTAATATTTGACCACATTCCTGGCTTGTTGGCCTCTACGTCTCCGTGGGACCTTTATATACATCAATAACGTAATATAACCTAACCTAACCCAACCTAACATCTCGGCGGTAATAAGTGACATCATTCCTGGCGAGTTGGCCTCTACGTCTCCGTGGGACCTTTACATACTTCAATAACGTAATATAACCTAACCTCACCCAACCTAACATCTCGGCGGTAATATTTGACAACATTCCTGGCGAGTTGGCCTCTACGTCTTCGTGGGACCTTTATATACATCCATAACATAATATAAGCCAGCCTAACCCAACCTAACATCTCGGCGGTAATATTTGACAACATTCCTGGCGAGTTGGCCTCTACGTATCCGTGGGACCTTTATATACATCAATAACGTAATATAACCTAACCTAACCCAACCTAACATCTGGGCGGTAATAAGTGACATCATTCCTGGCGAGTTGGCCTCTACGTCTCCGTTTGACCTTCATATACATCAATAACGTAATATAACGTAACCTAACCCAACCTATTATCTCGGCGGTAATATTTGACAACATTCCTGGCGTGTTGGCCTCTACGTGTCCGTTTGACCTTCATATACATCAATAACGTAATATAACGTAACCTAACCCAACCTATGATCTCGGCTGTAATATTTGACAACATTCCTGGCGAGTTGGCCTCTACGTCTCCGTTTGACCTTCATATACATCAATAACGTAATATAACGGAACCTAACCCAACCTATCATCTCGGCGGTAATATTTGACCACATTCCTGGCTTGTTGGCCTCTACGTCTCCGTGGGACCTTTATATACATCAATAACGTAATATAACCTAACCTAACCCAACCAAACATCTCGGCGGTAATATTTGACATCATTCCTGGCGAGTTGGCCTCTACGTCTCCGTTTGACCTTCATATACATCAATAACGTAATATAACGTAACCTAACCCAACCAATCATCTTGGCTGTAATATTTGACAACATTTCTGGCGAGTTGGCTTCTCCGTCTCCGTGGGACCTTTATATACGTCAATAACGTAATATAACCTAACCTAACCCAACCTAACATCTCGGCGGCAATATTTGACATCATTCCTGGCGAGTTGGACTCTACGTCTCCGCTTGACATTCATATACATCAATAACGCAATATAACGTAACCTAACCCATCCTATCATCTCGGCGGTAATATTTGACAACATTCCTGGCGAGTTGGCCTCTACGTGTCCGTGGAACCTTTATATACATCAAAACGTAATATAACCTAACCTAACCCAACCTAACATCTCGGCGGTAATATTTGACAACGTTCCTGGCGAGTTGGCTTCTCCGTCTCCGTGGGACCTTTATATACGTCAATAACGTAATATAACCTAACCTAACCCAACCTAACATCTCGGCGGTAATATTTGACATCATTCCTGGCGAGTTGGCCTCTACGTCTCCGTGGGACCTTTATATACATCAATAACGTAATATAACCTAACCTAACCCAACCTAACATCTCGGCGGTAATATTTGACATCATTCCTGGCGAGTTGGCCTCTACGTCTCCGTTTGACCTTCATATACATCAATAACGTAATATAACGTAACCTAACCCAACCTATTATCTCGGCGGTAATATTTGACAACATTCCTGGCGAGTTGGCCTCTACTTCTCCGTTTGACCTTCATATACATAAATAACGTAATATAACGTAACCTAACCCAACCAGTCATCTCGGCGGTAATATTTGACAACGTTCCTGGCGAGTTGGCTTCTCCGTCTCCGCGGGACCTTTACATACGTCAATAACGTAATATAACCTAACCTAACCCAACCTAACATCTCGGCGGTAATATTTGATATCATTCCTGGCGAGTTGGCCTCTACGTCTCCGTTTGACCTTCATATACATCAATAACGTAATATAACGTAACCTAACCCAACCTATCATCTCGGCGGTAATATTTGACAACATTCCTGGCGAGTTGGCCTCTACGTCTCCGTTTGACCTTCATATACATCAATAACGTAATATAACGTAACCTAACCCAACCAATCATCTCGAAGGTAATATTTGACAACATTTCTGGCGAGTTGGCTTCTCCGTCTCCGTGGGACCTTTATATACGTCAATAACGTAATATAACCTAACCTAACCCAACCTAACATCTCGGCGGTAATATTTCACATCTTTCCTGGCGAGTTGGCCTCTACGTCTCCGTTTGACATTCATATACATCAATAACGCAATATAACGTAACATAACCAATCCTATCATGTCGGCGGTAATATTTGACAACATTCCTGGCGAGTTGGCCTCTACGTCTTCGTGGGACCTTTATATACATCCATAACATAATATAAGCCAGCCTATCCCAATCTAACATCTCGGCGGTAATATTTGACCACATTCCTGGCTTGTTGGCCTCTACGTCTCCGTGGGACCTTTATATACATCAATAACGTAATATAACCTAACCTAACCCAACCTAACATCTCGGCGGTAATAAGTGACATCATTCCTGGCGAGTTGGCCTCTACGTCTCCGTGGGACCTTTACATACTTCAATAACGTAATATAACCTAACCTCACCCAACCTAACATCTCGGCGGTAATATTTGACAACATTCCTGGCGAGTTGGCCTCTACGTCTTCGTGGGACCTTTATATACATCCATAACATAATATAAGCCAGCCTAACCCAACCTAACATCTCGGCGGTAATATTTGACAACATTCCTGGCGAGTTGGCCTCTACGTCTCCGTTTGACCTTCATATACATCAATAACGTAATATAACGTAACCTAACCCAACCTATCATCTCGGCGGTAATATTTGACCACATTCCTGGCTTGTTGGCCTCTACGTCTCCGTGGGACCTTTATATACATCAATAACGTAATATAACCTAACCTAACCCAACCAAACATCTCGGCGGTAATATTTGACATCATTCCTGGCGAGTTGGCCTCTACGTCTCCGTTTGACCTTCATATACATCAATAACGTAATATAACGTAACCTAACCCAACCAATCATCTCGGCTGTAATATTTGACAACATTTCTGGCGAGTTGGCCTCTACGTCTCCGTGGGACCTTTATATACATCACTAACGTAATATAACCTAACCCAACTCAACCTAACATCTCGGCGGTAATATTTGACAACATTCCTGGCGAGTTGGCCTCTACGTCTCCGTTTGACCTTCATATACATCAATAACGTAATATAACGTAACCTAACCCAACATATCATCTCGGCGGTAATATTTGACAACATTCCTGGCGAGTTGGCCTCTACGTCTCCGTGGGACCTTTATATACATCAATAACATAATATAAGCTAGCCTATCCCAATCTAACATCTCGGCGGTAATATTTGACCACATTCCTGGCTTGTTGGCCTCTACGTCTTCGTGGGACCTTTATATACATCAATAACGTAATATTACCTAACCTAACCCAACCTAACATCTCGGCGGTAATATTTGACAACATTCGTGGCGAGTTGGCCTCTACGTCTCCGTTTGACCTTCATATACATCAATAACGTAATATAACGTAACCTAACCCAACCTATCATCTCGGCGGTAATATTTGACAACATTCCTGGCGAGTTGGACTCTACGTGTCCGTGGAACCTTTATATACATCAAAACGTAATATAACGTAACCTAACCCAACATATCATCTCGGCGATAATATTTGACAACATTCCTGGCGAGTTGGCCTCTACGTCTCCGTGGGACCTTTATATACATCAATAACATAATATAAGCTAGCCTATCCCAATCTAACATCTCGGCGGTAATATTTGACCACATTCCTGGCTTGTTGGCCTCTACGTCTCCGTGGGACCTTTACATATTTCAATAACGTAATATAACCTAACCTAACCCAACCTAACATCTCGGCGGTAATATTTGATATCATTCCTGGCGAGTTGGCCTCTACGTCTCCGTTTGACCTTCATATACATCAATAACGTAATATAACGTAACCTAACCCAACCTATCATCTCGGCGGTAATATTTGACAACATTCCTGGCGAGTTGGCCTCTACGTCTCCATGGGACCTTTATATACATCAATAACGTAATATAACCTAGCCTAATCCAACCTAACATCTCGGCGGTAATATTTGACAACATACCTGGCTTGTTGGCCTCTACGTCTCCGTTTGACCTTCATATACATCAATAACGTAATATAACGTAACCTAACCCAACCTATCATCTCGTCGGTAATATTTGACATCATTCCTGGCGAGTTGGCCTCTACTTCTCCGTTTGACCTTCATATACATCAATAACGTAATATAACGTAACCTAACACAACCTATCATCTCGGCGGTAATATTTGACAACATTTCTGGCGAGTTGGCTTCTCCGTCTCCGTGGGACCTTTATATACGTCAATAACGTAATATAACCTAACATAACCCAACCTAACATCTCGGCGGCAATATTTGACATCATTCCTGGCGAGTTGGAATCTACGTCTCCGTTTGACATTCATATACATCAATAACGCAATATAACCTAACCTAACCCATCCTATCATCTCGGCGGTAATATTTGACAACATTCCTGGCGAGTTGGCCTCTACGTCTCCGTTTGACCTTCATATACATCAATAACGTAATATAACGTAACCTAACCCAACCTATTATCTCGGCGGTAATATTTGACAACATTCCTGGCGTGTTGGCCTCTACGTCTCCGTTTGACCTTCATATACATCAATAACGTAATATAACGTAACCTAACCCAACCTATGATCTCGGCGGTAATATTTGACAACATTCCTGGCGAGTTGGCCTCTACGTCTCCGTTTGAACTTCATATACATCAATAACGTAATATAACGTAACCTAACCCAACCTATCATCTCGGCGGTAATATTTGACCACATTCCTGGCTTGTTGGCCTCTACGTCTCCGTGGGACCTTTATATACATCAATAACGTAATATAACCTAACCTAACCCAACCAAACATCTCGGCGGTAATATTTGACATCATTCCTGGCGAGTTGGCCTCTACGTCTCCGTTTGACCTTCATATACATCAATAACGTAATATAACGTAACCTAACCCAACCAATCATCTCGGCTGTAATATTTGACATCATTTCTGGCGAGTTGGCCTCTACGTCTCCGTGGGACCTTTATATACATCAATAACGTAATATAACCTAACCTAACCCAACCTAACATCTCGGCGGTAATATTTGACATCATTCCTGGCGAGTTGGCCTCTACGTCTCCGTTTGACCTTCATATACATCAATAACGTAATATAACGTAACCTAACCCAACCTATTATCTCGGCGGTAATATTTGACAACATTCCTGGCGTGTTGGCCTCTACGTCTCCGTTTGACCTTCATATACATCAATAACGTAATATAACGTAACCTAACCCAACCTATGATCTCGGCGGTAATATTTGACAACATTCCTGGCGAGTTGGCCTCTACGTCTCCGTTTGACCTTCATATACATCAATAACGTAATATAACGTAACCTAACCCAACCTATCATCTCGGCGGTAATATTTGACAACATTCCTGGCGAGTTGGACTCTACGTGTCCGTGGAACCTTTATATACATCAAAACGTAATATAACGTAACCTAACCCAACATATCATCTCGGCGATAATATTTGACAACATTCCTGGCGAGTTGGCCTCTACGTCTCCGTGGGACCTTTATATACATCAATAACATAATATAAGCTAGCCTATCCCAATCTAACATCTCGGCGGTAATATTTGACCACATTCCTGGCTTGTTGGCCTCTACGTCTCCGTGGGACCTTTACATATTTCAATAACGTAATATAACCTAACCTAACCCAACCTAACATCTCGGCGGTAATATTTGATATCATTCCTGGCGAGTTGGCCTCTACGTCTCCGTTTGACCTTCATATACATCAATAACGTAATATAACGTAACCTAACCCAACCTATCATCTCGGCGGTAATATTTGACAACATTCCTGGCGAGTTGGCCTCTACGTCTCCATGGGACCTTTATATACATCAATAACGTAATATAACCTAGCCTAATCCAACCTAACATCTCGGCGGTAATATTTGACAACATACCTGGCTTGTTGGCCTCTACGTCTCCGTTTGACCTTCATATACATCAATAACGTAATATAACGTAACCTAACCCAACCTATCATCTCGTCGGTAATATTTGACATCATTCCTGGCGAGTTGGCCTCTACTTCTCCGTTTGACCTTCATATACATCAATAACGTAATATAACGTAACCTAACACAACCTATCATCTCGGCGGTAATATTTGACAACATTCCAGGCGAGTTGGCCTCCACGTCTCCGTGGGACCTTTATGTACATCAATAACGTAATATAACCTAACCTAACCCAACCAAACATCTCGGCGGTAATATTTGACATCATTCCTGGCGAGTTGGCCTCTACGTCTCCGTTTGACCTTCATATACATCAATAACGTAATATAACGTAACCTAACCCAACCAATCATTTCGGCTGTAATATTTGACAACATTTCTGGCGAGTTGGACTCTCCGTCTCCGTGGGACCTTTATATACGTCAATAACGTAATATAACCTAACATAACCCAACCTAACATCTCGGCGGCAATATTTGACATCATTCCTGGCGAGTTGGACTCTACGTCTCCGCTTGACATTCATATACATCAATAACGCAATATAACGTAACCTAACCCATCCTATCATCTCGGCGGTAATATTTGACAACATTCCTGGCGAGTTGGCCTCTACGTGTCCGTGGAACCTTTATATACATCAAAACGTAATATAACCTAACCTAACCCAACCTAACATCTCGGCGGTAATATTTGACAACGTTCCTGGCGAGTTGGCTTCTCCGTCTCCGTGGGACCTTTATATACGTCAATAACGTAATATAACGTAACCTAACCCAACCTATCATCTCGGCGGTAATATTTGACCACATTCCTGGCTTGTTGGCCTCTACGTCTCCGTGGGACCTTTATATACATCAATAACGTAATATTACCTAACCTAACCCAACCTAACATCTCGGCGGTAATATTTGACAACATTCGTGGCGAGTTGGCCTCTACGTCTCCGTTTGACCTTCATATACATCAATAACGTAATATAACGTAACCTAACCCAACCTATCATCTCGGCGGTAATATTTGACAACATTCCTGGCGAGTTGGCCTCTACGTCTCCGTTTGACCTTCATATACATCAATAACGTAATATAACGTAACCTAACCCAACCTATCATCTCGGCGGTAATATTTGACCACATTCCTGGCTTGTTGGCCTCTACGTCTCCGTGGGACCTTTATATACATCAATAACGTAATATAACGTAACCTAACCCAACCTATCATCTCGGCGGTAATATTTGACAACATTCCTGGCGAGTTGGCCTCTACGTCTCCATGGGACCTTTATATACATCAATAACGTAATATAACCTAGCCTAATCCAACCTAACATCTCGGCGGTAATATTTGACAACATACCTGGCTTGTTGGCCTCTACGTCTCCGTTTGACCTTCATATACATCAATAACGTAATATAACGTAACCTAACCCAACCTATCATCTCGTCAGTAATATTTGACATCATTCCTGGCGAGTTGGCCTCTACTTCTCCGTTTGACCTTCATATACATCAATAACGTAATATAACGTAACCTAACACAACCTATCATCTCGGCGGTAATATTTGACAACATTCCAGGCGAGTTGGCCTCCACGTCTCCGTGGGACCTTTATATACATCAATAACGTAATATAACCTAACCTAACCCAACCAAACATCTCGGCGGTAATATTTGACATCATTCCTGGCGAGTTGGCCTCTACGTCTCCGTTTGACCTTCATATACATCAATAACGTAATATAACGTAACCTAACCCAACCAATCATTTCGGCTGTAATATTTGACAACATTTCTGGCGAGTTGGCTTCTCCGTCTCCGTGGGACCTTTATATACGTCAATAACGTAATATAACCTAACATAACCCAACCTAACATCTCGGCGGCAATATTTGACAACATTCCTGGCGAGTTGGCCTCTACGTGTCCGTGGAACATTTATATACATCAAAACGTAATATAACCTAACCTAACCCAACCTAACATCTCGGAGCTAATATTTGACCACATTCCTGGCTTGTTGGCCTCTACGTCTCCGTGGGACCTTCATAAACATCAATAACGTAATATAACCTAACCTAACCCAACCTATCATGTCGGCGGTAATATTTGACAATGTTCCTGGCGAGTTGGCTTCTCCGTCTCCGTGGGACCTTTATATACGTCAATAACGTAATATAACCTAACCTAACCCAACCTAACATCTCGGCGGTAATATTTGACATCATTCCTGGCGAGTTGGCCTCTACTTCTCCGTTTGACCTTCATATACATCAATAACGTAATATAATGTAACCTAACACAACCTATCATCTGGGCGGTAATATTTGACAACATTCCTGGCGAGTTGGCCTCTACGTCTCCGTGGGATCTTTACATAGTTCAATAACGTAATATAACCTAACCTAACCCAACCTAACATCTCGGCGGTAATATTTGACATCATTCCTGGCGAGTTGGCCTCTACGTCTCCGTTTGACCTTCATATACATCAATAACGTGATATAACGTAACCTAACCCAACCTATTATCTCGGCGGTAATATTTGACAACATTCCTGGCGTGTTGGCCTCTACGTCTCCGTTTGACCTTCATATACATCAATAACGTAATATAACGTAACCTAACCCAACCTATGATCTCGGCGGTAATATTTGACAACATTCCTGGCGAGTTGGCCTCTACGTCTCCGTTTGAACTTCATATACATCAATAACGTAATATAACGTAACCTAACCCAACCTATCATCTCGGCGGTAATATTTGACCACATTCCTGGCTTGTTGGCCTCTACGTCTCCGTGGGACCTTTATATACATCAATAACGTAATATAACCTAACCTAACCCAACCAAACATCTCGGCGGTAATATTTGACATCATTCCTGGCGAGTTGGCCTCTACGTCTCCGTTTGACCTTCATATACATCAATAACGTAATATAACGTAACCTAACCCAACCAATCATCTCGGCTGTAATATTTGACAACATTTCTGGCGAGTTGGCCTCTACGTCTCCGTGGGACCTTTATATACATCAATAACGTAATATAACCTAACCTAACCCAACCTAACATCTCGGCGGTAATATTTGACATCATTCCTGGCGAGTTGGCCTCTACGTCTCCGTTTGACCTTCATATACATCAATAACGTAATATAACGTAACCTAACCCAACCTATTATCTCGGCGGTAATATTTGACAACATTCCTGGCGTGTTGGCCTCTACGTCTCCGTTTGACCTTCATATACATCAATAACGTAATATAACGTAACCTAACCCAACCTATGATCTCGGCGGTAATATTTGACAACATTCCTGGCGAGTTGGCCTCTACGTCTCCGTTTGACCTTCATATACATCAATAACGTAATATAACGTAACCTAACCCAACCTATCATCTCGGCGGTAATATTTGACAACATTCCTGGCGAGTTGGACTCTACGTGTCCGTGGAACCTTTATATACATCAAAACGTAATATAACGTAACCTAACCCAACATATCATCTCGGCGATAATATTTGACAACATTCCTGGCGAGTTGGCCTCTACGTCTCCGTGGGACCTTTATATACATCAATAACATAATATAAGCTAGCCTATCCCAATCTAACATCTCGGCGGTAATATTTGACCACATTCCTGGCTTGTTGGCCTCTACGTCTCCGTGGGACCTTTACATATTTCAATAACGTAATATAACCTAACCTAACCCAACCTAACATCTCGGCGGTAATATTTGATATCATTCCTGGCGAGTTGGCCTCTACGTCTCCGTTTGACCTTCATATACATCAATAACGTAATATAACGTAACCTAACCCAACCTATCATCTCGGCGGTAATATTTGACAACATTCCTGGCGAGTTGGCCTCTACGTCTCCATGGGACCTTTATATACATCAATAACGTAATATAACCTAGCCTAATCCAACCTAACATCTCGGCGGTAATATTTGACAACATACCTGGCTTGTTGGCCTCTACGTCTCCGTTTGACCTTCATATACATCAATAACGTAATATAACGTAACCTAACCCAACCTATCATCTCGTCGGTAATATTTGACATCATTCCTGGCGAGTTGGCCTCTACTTCTCCGTTTGACCTTCATATACATCAATAACGTAATATAACGTAACCTAACACAACCTATCATCTCGGCGGTAATATTTGACAACATTCCAGGCGAGTTGGCCTCCACGTCTCCGTGGGACCTTTATATACATCAATAACGTAATATAACCTAACCTAACCCAACCAAACATCTCGGCGGTAATATTTGACATCATTCCTGGCGAGTTGGCCTCTACGTCTCCGTTGGACCTTCATATACATCAATAACGTAATATAACGTAACCTAACCCAACCAATCATTTCGGCTGTAATATTTGACAACATTTCTGGCGAGTTGGCTTCTCCGTCTCCGTGGGACCTTTATATACGTCAATAACGTAATATAACCTAACATAACCCAACCTAACATCTCGGCGGCAATATTTGACATCATTCCTGGCGAGTTGGACTCTACGTCTCCGTTTGACATTCATATACATCAATAACGCAATATAACCTAACCTAACCCATCCTATCATCTCGGCGGTAATATTTGACAACATTCCTGGCGAGTTGGCCTCTACGTGTCCGTGGAACATTGATATACATCAAAACGTAATATAACCTAACCTAACCCAACCTAACATCTCGGAGCTAATATTTGACCACATTCCTGGCTTGTTGGCCACTACGTCTCCGTGGGACCTTCATAAACATCAATAACGTAATATAACCTAACCTAACCCAACCTATCATGTCGGCGGTAATATTTGACAACGTTCCTGGCGAGTTGGCTTCTCCGTCTCCGTGGGACCTTTATATACGTCAATAACGTAATATAACCTAACATAACCCAACCTAACATCTCGGCGGCAATATTTGACATCATTCCTGGCGAGGTGGCCTCTACGTCTCCGTTTGACCTTCATATACATCAATAACGTAATATAACGTAACCTAACCCAACCTATTATCTCGGCGGTAATATTTGACAACATTCCTGGCGTGTTGGCCTCTACGTCTCCGTTTGACCTTCATATACATCAATAACGTAATATAACGTAACCTAACCCAACCTATCATCTCGGCGGTAATATTTGACCACATTCCTGGCTTGTTGGCCTCTACGTCTCCGTGGGACCTTTATATACATCAATAACGTAATATAACCTAACCTAACCCAACCAAACATCTCGGCGGTAATATTTGACATCATTCCTGGCGAGTTGGCCTCTACGTCTCCGTTTGACCTTCATATACATCAATAACGTAATATAACGTAACCTAACCCAACCAATCATCTCGGCTGTAATATTTGACAACATTTCTGGCGAGTTGGCCTCTACGTCTCCGTGGGACCTTTATATACATCAATAACGTAATATAACCTAACCCAACTCAACCTAACATCTCGGCGGTAATATTTGACAACATTCCTGGCGAGTTGGCCTCTACGTCTCCGTTTGACCTTCATATACATCAATAACGTAATATAACGTAACCTAACCCAACATATCATCTCGGCGGTAATATTTGACAACATTCCTGGCGAGTTGGCCTCTACGTCTCCGTGGGACCTTTATATACATCAATAACATAATATAAGCTAGCCTATCCCAATCTAACATCTCGGCGGTAATATTTGACCACATTCCTGGCTTGTTGGCCTCTACGTCTCCGTGGGACCTTTATATACATCAATAACGTAATATAACCTAACCTAACCGAACCAAACATCTCGGCGGTAATATTTGACATCATTCCTGGCGAGTTGGCCTCTACGTCTCCGTTTGACCTTCATATACATCAATAACGTAATATAACGTAACCTAACCCAACCAATCATCTCGGCTGTAATATTTGACAACATTTCTGGCGAGTTGGCCTCTACGTCTCCGTGGGACCTTTATATACATCAATAACGTAATATAACCTAACCCAACTCAACCTAACATCTCGGCGGTAATATTTGACAACATTTCTGGCGAGTTGGCCTCTACGTCTCCGTGGGACCTTTATATACATCAATAACGTAATATAACCTAACCCAACTCAACCTAACATCTCGGCGGTAATATTTGACAACATTCCTGGCGAGTTGGCCTCTACGTCTCCGTTTGACCTTCATATACATCAATAACGTAATATAACGTAACCTAACCCAACATATCATCTCGGCGGTAATATTTGACAACATTCCTGGCGAGTTGGCCTCTACGTCTCCGTGGGACCATTATATACATCAATAACATAATATAAGCTGGCCTATCCCAATCTAACATCTCGGCGGTAATATTTGACCACATTCCTGGCTTGTTGGCCTCTACGTCTTCGTGGGACCTTTATATACATCAATAACGTAATATTACCTAACCTAACCCAACCTAACATCTCGGCGGTAATATTTGACAACATTCGTGGCGAGTTGACCTCTACGTCTCCGTTTGACCTTCATATACATCAATAACGTAATATAACGTAACCTAACCCAACCTATCATCTCGGCGGTAATATTTGACAACATTCCTGGCGAGTTGGACTCTACGTGTCCGTGGAACCTTTATATACATCAAAACGTAATATAACGTAACCTAACCCAACATATCATCTCGGCGATAATATTTGACAACATTCCTGGCGAGTTGGCCTCTACGTCTCCGTGGGACCTTTATATACATCAATAACATAATATAAGCTAGCCTATCCCAATCTAACATCTCGGCGGTAATATTTGACCACATTCCTGGCTTGTTGGCCTCTACGTCTCCGTGGGACCTTTACATATTTCAATAACGTAATATAACCTAACCTAACCCAACCTAACATCTCGGCGGTAATATTTGATATCATTCCTGGCGAGTTGGCCTCTACGTCTCCGTTTGACCTTCATATACATCAATAACGTAATATAACGTAACCTAACCCAACCTATCATCTCGGCGGTAATATTTGACAACATTCCTGGCGAGTTGGCCTCTACGTCTCCATGGGACCTTTATATACATCAATAACGTAATATAACCTAGCCTAATCCAACCTAACATCTCGGCGGTAATATTTGACAACATACCTGGCTTGTTGGCCTCTACGTCTCCGTTTGACCTTCATATACATCAATAACGTAATATAACGTAACCTAACCCAACCTATCATCTCGTCGGTAATATTTGACATCATTCCTGGCGAGTTGGCCTCTACTTCTCCGTTTGACCTTCATATACATCAATAACGTAATATAACGTAACCTAACACAACCTATCATCTCGGCGGTAATATTTGACAACATTCCAGGCGAGTTGGCCTCCACGTCTCCGTGGGACCTTTATATACATCAATAACGTAATATAACCTAACCTAACCCAACCAAACATCTCGGCGGTAATATTTGGCATCATTCCTGGCGAGTTGGCCTCTACGTCTCCGTTTGACCTTCATATACATCAATAACGTAATATAACGTAACCTAACCCAACCAATCATTTCGGCTGTAATATTTGACAACATTTCTGGCGAGTTGGCTTCTCCGTCTCCGTGGGACCTTTATATACGTCAATAACGTAATATAACCTAACATAACCCAACCTAACATCTCGGCGGCAATATTTGACATCATTCCTGGCGAGTTGGACTCTACGTCTCCGTTTGACATTCATATACATCAATAACGCAATATAACCTAACCTAACCCATCCTATCATCTCGGCGGTAATATTTGACAACATTCCTGGCGAGTTGGCCTCTACGTGTCCGTGGAACATTTATATACATCAAAACGTAATATAACCTAACCTAACCCAACCTAACATCTCGGAGCTAATATTTGACCACATTCCTGGCTTGTTGGCCTCTACGTCTCCGTGGGACCTTCATAAACATCAATAACGTAATATAACCTAACCTAACCCAACCTATCATGTCGGCGGTAATATTTGACAACGTTCCTGGCGAGTTGGCTTCTCCGTCTCCGTGGGACCTTTATATACGTCAATAACGTAATATAACCTAACCTAACCCAACCTAACATCTCGGCGGTAATATTTGACATCATTCCTGGCGAGTTGGCCTCTACTTCTCCGTTTGACCTTCATATACATCAATAACGTAATATAATGTAACCTAACACAACCTATCATCTCGGCGGTAATATTTGACAACATTCCTGGCGAGTTGGCCTCTACGTCTCCGTGGGACCTTTACATAGTTCAATAACGTAATATAACCTAACCTAACCCAACCTAACATCTCGGCGGTAATATTTGACATCATTCCTGGCGAGTTGGCCTCTACGTCTCCGTTTGACCTTCATATACATCAATAACGTAATATAACGTAACCTAACCCAACCTATTATCTCGGCGGTAATATTTGACAACATTCCTGGCGTGTTGGCCTCTACGTCTCCGTTTGACCTTCATATACATCAATAACGTAATATAACGTAACCTAACCCAACCTATGATCTCGGCGGTAATATTTGACAACATTCCTGGCGAGTTGGCCTCTACGTCTCCGTTTGAACTTCATATACATCAATAACGTAATATAACGTAACCTAACCCAACCTATTATCTCGGCGGTAATATTTGACAACATTCCTGGCGTGTTGGACTCTACGTCTCCGTTTGACATTCATATACATCAATAACGCAATATAACCTAACCTAACCCATCCTATCATCTCGGCGGTAATATTTGAGAACATTCCTGGCGAGTTGGCCTCTACGTGTCCGTGGAACATTTATATACATCAAAACGTAATATAACCTAACCTAACCCAACCTAACATCTCGGAGCTAATATTTGACCACATTCCTGGCTTGTTGGCCTCTACGTCTCCGTGGGACCTTCATAAACATCAATAACGTAATATAACCTAACCTAACCCAACCTATCATGTCGGCGGTAATATTTGACAACGTTCCTGGCGAGTTGGCTTCTCCGTCTCCGTGGGACCTTTATATACGTCAATAACGTAATATAACCTAACCTAACCCAACCTAACATCTCGGCGGTAATATTTGACATCATTCCTGGCGAGTTGGCCTCTACTTCTCCGTTTGACCTTCATATACATCAATAACGTAATATAATGTAACCTAACACAACCTATCATCTCGGCGGTAATATTTGACAACATTCCTGGCGAGTTGGCCTCTACGTCTCCGTGGGACCTTTACATAGTTCAATAACGTAATATAACCTAACCTAACCCAACCTAACATCTCGGCGGTAATATTTGACATCATTCCTGGCGAGTTGGCCTCTACGTCTCCGTTTGACCTTCATATACATCAATAACGTAATATAACGTAACCTAACCCAACCTGTCATCTCGGCGGTAATATTTGACCACATTCCTGGCTTGTTGGCCTCTACGTCTCCGTGGGACCTTTATATACATCAATAACGTAATATAACCTAACCTAACCCAACCAAACATCTCGGCGGTAATATTTGACATCATTCCTGGCGAGTTGGCCTCTACGTCTCCGTTTGACCTTCATATACATCAATAACGTAATATAACGTAACCTAACCCAACCAATCATCTCGGCGGTAATATTTGACAACATTCCTGGCGAGTTGGCCTCTACGTCTCCGTTTGACCTTCATATACATCAATAACGTAATATAACGTAACCTAACCCAACATATCATCTCGGCGGTAATATTTGACAACATTCCTGGCGAGTTGGCCTCTACGTCTCCGTGGGACCTTTATATACATCAATAACATAATATAAGCTAGCCTATCCCAATCTAACATCTCGGCGGTAATATTTGACCACATTCCTGGCTTGTTGGCCTCTACGTCTCCGTGGGACCTTTATATACATCAATAACGTAATATTACCTAACCTAACCCAACCTAACATCTCGGCGGTAATATTTGACAACATTCGTGGCGAGTTGGCCTCTACGTCTCCGTTTGACCTTCATATACATCAATAACGTAATATAACGTAACCTAACCCAACCTATCATCTCGGCGGTAATATTTGACAACATTCCTGGCGAGTTGGCCTCTACGTCTCCGTTTGACCTTCATATACATCAATAACGTAATATAACGTAACCTAACCCAACCTAACATCTCGGCGGTAATATTTGACATCATTCCTGGCGAGTTGGCCTCTACGTCTCCGTTTGACCTTCATATACATCAATAACGTAATATAACGTAACCTAACCCAACCTATTATCTCGGCGGTAATATTTGACAACATTCCTGGCGTGTTGGCCTCTACGTCTCCGTTTGACCTTCATATACATCAATAACGTAATATAACGTAACCTAACCCAACCTATGATCTCGGCGGTAATATTTGACAACATTCCTGGCGAGTTGGCCTCTACGTCTCCGTTTGAACTTCATATACATCAATAACGTAATATAACGTAACCTAACCCAACCAATCATCTCGGCTGTAATATTTGACAACATTTCTGGCGAGTTGGCCTCTACGTCTCCGTGGGACCTTTATATACATCAATAACGTAATATAACCTAACCCAACTCAACCTAACATCTCGGCGGTAATATTTGACAACATTCCTGGCGAGTTGGCCTCTACGTGTCCGTGGAACATTTATATACATCAAAACGTAATATAACCTAACCTAACCCAACCTAACATCTCGGCGCTAATATTTGACCACATTCCTGGCTTGTTGGCCTCTACGTCTCCGTGGGACCTTCATATACATCAATAACGTAATATAACCTAACCTAACCCAACCTATCATGTCGGCGGTAATATTTGACAACGTTCCTGGCGAGTTGGCTTCTCCGTCTCCGTGGGGCCTTTATATACGTCAATAACGTAATATAACCTAACCTAACCCAACCTAACATCTCGGCGGTAATATTTGACATCATTCCTGGCGAGTTGGCCTCTACTTCTCCGTTTGACCTTCATATACATCAATAACGTAATATAACGTAACCTAACCCAACCAATCATCTCGGCTGTAATATTTGACAACATTTCTGGCGAGTTGGCCTCTACGTCTCCGTGGGACCTTTATATACATCAATAACGTAATATAACCTAACCCAACTCAACCTAACATCTCGGCGGCAATATTTGACATCATTCCTGGCGAGTTGGACTCTACGTCTCCGTTTGACATTCATATACATCAATAACGCAATATAACCTAACCTAACCCATCCTATCATCTCGGCGGTAATATTTGACAACATTCCTGGCGAGTTGGCCTCTACGTGTCCGTGGAACATTTATATACATCAAAACGTAATATAACCTAACCTAACCCAACCTAACATCTCGGCGCTAATATTTGACCACATTCCTGGCTTGTTGGCCTCTACGTCTCCGTGGGACCTTCATAAACATCAATAACGTAATATAACCTAACCTAACCCAACCTATCATGTCGGCGGTAATATTTGACAACGTTCCTGGCGAGTTGGCTTCTCCGTCTCCGTGGGACCTTTATATACGTTAATAACGTAATATAACCTAACCTAACCCAACCTAACATCTCGGCGGTAATATTTGACATCATTCCTGGCGAGTTGGCCTCTACTTCTCCGTTTGACCTTCATATTCATCAATAACGTAATATAATGTAACCTAACACAACCTATCATCTCGGCGGTAATATTTGACAACATTCCTGGCGAGTTGGCCTCTACGTCTCCGTGGGACCTTTACATAGTTCAATAACGTAATATAACCTAACCTAACCCAACCTAACATCTCGGCGGTAATATTTGACATCATTCCTGGCGAGTTGGCCTCTACGTCTCCGTTTGACCTTCATATACATCAATAACGTAATATAACGTAACCTAACCCAACCTATCATCTCGGCGGTAATATTTGACAACATTCCTGGCGAGTTGGCCTCTACGTCTCCGTGGGACCTTTATATACATCAATAACGTAATATAACCTAGCCTAATCCAACCTAACATCTCGGCGGTAATATTTGACATCATTCCTGGCGAGTTGGACTCTACGTCTCCGTTTGACACTCATATACATCAATAACGCAATATAACGTAACCTAACCCATCCTATCATCTCGGCGGTAATATTTGACAACATTCCTGGCGAGTTGGACTCTACGTGTCCGTGGAACCTTTATATACATCAAAACGTAATATAACGTAACCTAACCCAACATATCATCTCGGCGGTAATATTTGACAACATTCCTGGCGAGTTGGCCTCTACGTCTCCGTGGGACCTTTATATACATCAATAACATAATATAAGCTAGCCTATCCCAATCTAACATCTCGGCGGTAATATTTGAACACATTCCTGGCTTGTTGGCCTCTACGTCTCCGTGGGACCTTTACATATTTCAATAACGTAATATAACCTAACCTAACCCAACCTAACATCTCGGCGGTAATATTTGACATCATTCCTGGCGAGTTGGCCTCTACGTCTCCGTTTGACCTTCATATACATCAATAACGTAATATAACGTAACCTAACCCAACCAATCATTTCGGCTGTAATATTTGACAACATTTCTGGCGAGTTGGCTTCTCCGTCTCCGTGGGACCTTTATATACGTCAATAACGTAATATAACCTAACATATCCCAACCTAACATCTCGGCGGCAATATTTGACATCATTCCTGGCGAGTTGGACTCTACGTCTCCGTTTGACATTCATATACATCAATAACGCAATATAACCTAACCTAACCCATCCTATCATCTCGGCGGTAATATTTGACAACATTCCTGGCGAGTTGGCCTCTACGTGTCCGTGGAACATTTATATACATCAAAACGTAATATAACCTAACCTAACCCAACCTAACATCTCGGCGCTAATATTTGACCACATTCCTGGCTTGATGGCCTCTACGTCTCCGTGGGACCTTCATATACATCAATAACGTAATATAACCTAACCTAACCCAACCTATCATGTCGGCGGTAATATTTGACAACGTTCCTGGCGAGTTGGCTTCTCCGTCTCCGTGGGGCCTTTATATACGTCAATAACGTAATATAACCTAACCTAACCCAACCTAACATCTCGGCGGTAATATTTGACATCATTCCTGGCGAGTTGGCCTCTACTTCTCCGTTTGACCTTCATATACATCAATAACGTAATATAACGTAACCTAACACAACCTATCATCTCGGCGGTAATATTTGACAACATTCCTGGCGAGTTGGCCTCTACGTCTCCGTGGGACCTTTATATACATCAATAACGTAATATAACCTAACCTAACCCAACCTAACATCTCGGCGGTAATATTTGACATCATTCCTGGCGAGTTGGCCTCTACGTCTCCGTTTGACCTTCATATACATCAATAACGTAATATAACGTAACCTAACCCAACCAATCATCTCGGCGGTAATATTTGACAACATTCCTGGCGAGTTGGCCTCTACGTCTCCGTTTGACCTTCATATACATCAATAACGTAATATAACGTAACCTAACCCAACATATCATCTCGGCGGTAATATTTGACAACATTCCTGGCGAGTTGGCCTCTACGTCTCCGTGGGACCTTTATATACATCAATAACATAATATAAGCTAGCCTATCCCAATCTAACATCTCGGCGGTAATATTTGATCACATTCCTGGCTTGTTGGCCTCTACGTCTACGTGGGACCTTTATATACATCAATAACGTAATATTACCTAACCTAACCCAACCTAACATCTCGGCGGTAATATTTGACAACATTCGTGGCGAGTTGGCCTCTACGTCTCCGTTTGACCTTCATATACATCAATAACGTAATATAACGTAACCTAACCCAACCTATCATCTCGGCGGTAATATTTGACAACATTCCTGGCGAGTTGGCCTCTACGTCTCCGTTTGACCTTCATATACATCAATAACGTAATATAACGTAACCTAACCCAACCTAACATCTCGGCGGTAATATTTGACATCATTCCTGGCGAGTTGGCCTCTACGTCTCCGTTTGACCTTCATATACATCAATAACGTAATATAACGTAACCTAACCCAACCTATTATCTCGGCGGTAATATTTGACAACATTCCTGGCGTGTTGGCCTCTACGTCTCCGTTTGACCTTCATATACATCAATAACGTAATATAACGTAACCTAACCCAACCTATGATCTCGGCGGTAATATTTGACAACATTCCTGGCGAGTTGGCCTCTACGTCTCCGTTTGAACTTCATATACATCAATAACGTAATATAACGTAACCTAACCCAACCAATCATCTCGGCTGTAATATTTGACAACATTTCTGGCGAGTTGGCCTCTACGTCTCCGTGGGACCTTTATATACATCAATAACGTAATATAACCTAACCCAACTCAACCTAACATCTCGGCGGTAATATTTGACAACATTCCTGGCGAGTTGGCCTCTACGTGTCCGTGGAACATTTATATACATCAAAACGTAATATAACCTAACCTAACCCAACCTAACATCTCGGCGCTAATATTTGACCACATTCCTGGCTTGTTGGCCTCTACGTCTCCGTGGGACCTTCATATACATCAATAACGTAATATAACCTAACGTAACCCAACCAATCATTTCGGCTGTAATATTTGACAACATTTCTGGCGAGTTGGCTTCTCCGTCTCCGTGGGACCTTTATATACGTCAATAACGTAATATAACCTAACATAACCCAACCTAACATCTCGGCGGCAATATTTGACATCATTCCTGGCGAGTTGGACTCTACGTCTCCGTTTGACATTCATATACATCAATAACGCAATATAACCTAACCTAACCCATCCTATCATCTCGGCGGTAATATTTGACAACATTCCTGGCGAGTTGGCCTCTACGTGTCCGTGGAACATTTATATACATCAAAACGTAATATAACCTAACCTAACCCAACCTAACATCTCGGCGCTAATATTTGACCACATTCCTGGCTTGATGGCCTCTACGTCTCCGTGGGACCTTCATATACATCAATAACGTAATATAACCTAACCTAACCCAACCTATCATGTCGGCGGTAATATTTGACAACGTTCCTGGCCAGTTGGCTTCTCCGTCTCCGTGGGGCCTTTATATACGTCAATAACGTAATATAACCTAACCTAACCCAACCTAACATCTCGGCGGTAATATTTGACATCATTCCTGGCGTGTTGGCCTCGACTTCTCCGTTTGACCTTCATATACATCAATAACGTAATATAACGTAACCTAACACAACCTATCATCTCGGCGGTAATATTTGACAACATTCCTGGCGAGTTGGCCTCTACGTCTCCGTGGGACCTTTATATACATCAATAACGTAATATAACCTAACCTAACCCAACCTAACATCTCGGCGGTAATATTTGACATCATTCCTGGCGAGTTGGCCTCTACGTCTCCGTTTGACCTTCATATACATCAATAACGTAATATAACGTAACCTAACCCAACCTATTATCTCGGCGGTAATATTTGACAACATTCCTGGCGTGTTGGCCTCTACGTCTCCGTTTGACCTTCATATACATCAATAACGTAATATAACGTAACCTAACCCAACCTATCATCTCGGCGGTAATATTTGACCACATTCCTGGCTTGTTGGCCTCTACGTCTCCGTGGGACCTTCATATACATCAATAACGTAATATAACCTAACCTAACCCAACCTAACATTTCGGCGGTAATATTTGTTATCATTCCTGGCGAGTTGGCCTCTACGTCTCCGTTTGACCTTCATATACATCAATAACGTAATATAACGTAACCTAACCCAACCTATCATCTCGGCGGTAATATTTGACAACATTCCTGGCGTGTTGGCCTCTACGTCTCCGTTTGACCTTCATATACATCAATAACGTAATATAACGTAACCTAACCCAACCTATGATCTCGGCGGTAATATTTGACAACATTCCTGGCGAGTTGGCCTCTACGTCTCCGTTTGACCTTCATATACATCAATAACGTAATATAACGTAACCTAACCCAACCTATCATCTCGGCGGTAATATTTGACCACATTCCTGGCTTGTTGGCCTCTACGTCTCCGTGGGACCTTTATATACATCAATAACGTAATATAACCTAACCTAACCCAACCAAACATCTCGGCGGTAATATTTGACATCATTCCTGGCGAGTTGGCCTCTACGTCTCCGTTTGACCTTCATATACATCAATAACGTAATATAACGTAACCTAACCCAACCAATCATCTCGGCTGTAATATTTGACAACATTTCTGGCGAGTTGGCCTCTACGTCTCCGTTTGACCTTCATATACATCAATAACGTAATATAACGTAACCTAACCCAACATATCATCTCGGCGGTAATATTTGACAACATTCCTGGCGAGTTGGCCTCTACGTCTCCGTGGGACCTTTATATACATCAATAACATAATATAAGCTAGCCTATCCCAATCTAACATCTCGGCGGTAATATTTGACCACATTCCTGGCTTGTTGGCCTCTACGTCTCCGTGGGACCTTTATATACATCAATAACGTAATATTACCTAACCTAACCCAACCTAACATCTCGGCGGTAATATTTGACAACATTCGTGGCGAGTTGGCCTCTACGTCTCCGTTTGACCTTCATATACATCAATAACGTAATATAACGTAACCTAACCCAACCTATCATCTCGGCGGTAATATTTGACCACATTCCTGGCTTGTTGGCCTCTACGTCTCCGTGGGACCTTTATATACATCAATAACGTAATATAACCTAACCTAACCCAACCAAACATCTCGGCGGTAATATTTGACATCATTCCTGGCGAGTTGGCCTCTACGTCTCCGTTTGACCTTCATATACATCAATAACGTAATATAACGTAACCTAACCCAACCAATCATCTCGGCTGTAATATTTGACAACATTTCTGGCGAGTTGGCCTCTACGTCTCCGTTTGACCTTCATATACATCACTAACGTAATATAACGTAACCTAACCCAACATATCATCTCGGCGGTAATATTTGACAACATTCCTGGCGAGTTGGCCTCTACGTCTCCGTGGGACCTTTATATACATCAATAACATAATATAAGCTAGCCTATCCCAATCTAACATCTCGGCGGTAATATTTGACCACATTCCTGGCTTGTTGGCCTCTACGTCTCCGTGGGACCTTTATATACATCAATAACGTAATATTACCTAACCTAACCCAACCTAACATCTCGGCGGTAATATTTGACAACATTCGTGGCGAGTTGGCCTCTACGTCTCCGTTTGACCTTCATATACATCAATAACGTAATATAACGTAACCTAACCCAACCTATCATCTCGGCGGTAATATTTGACAACATTCCTGGCGAGTTGGCCTCTACGTCTCCGTTTGACCTTCATATACATCAATAACGTAATATAACGTAACCTAACCCAACCTATCATCTCGGCGGTAATATTTGACCACATTCCTGGCTTGTTGGCCTCTACGTCTCCGTGGGACCTTTATATACATCAATAACGTAATATAACCTAACCTAACCCAACCAAACATCTCGGCGGTAATATTTGACATCATTCCTGGCGAGTTGGCCTCTACGTCTCCGTTTGACCTTCATATACATCAATAACGTAATATAACGTAACCTAACCCAACCAATCATCTCGGCTGTAATATTTGACAACATTTCTGGCGAGTTGGCCTCTACGTCTCCGTTTGACCTTCATATACATCAATAACGTAATATAACGTAACCTAACCCAACCTATTATCTCGGCGGTAATATTTGACAACATTCCTGGCGTGTTGGCCTCTACGTCTCCGTTTGACCTTCATATACATCAATAACGTAATATAACGTAACCTAACCCAACCTATGATCTCGGCGGTAATATTTGACAACATTCCTGGCGAGTTGGCCTCTACGTCTCCGTTTGAACTTCATATACATCAATAACGTAATATAACGTAACCTAACCCAACCAATCATCTCGGCTGTAATATTTGACAACATTTCTGGCGAGTTGGCCTCTACGTCTCCGTGGGACCTTTATATACATCAATAACGTAATATAACCTAACCCAACTCAACCTAACATCTCGGCGGTAATATTTGACAACATTCCTGGCGAGTTGGCCTCTACGTGTCCGTGGAACATTTATATACATCAAAACGTAATATAACCTAACCTAACCCAACCTAACATCTCGGCGCTAATATTTGACCACATTCCTGGCTTGTTGGCCTCTACGTCTCCGTGGGACCTTCATATACATCAATAACGTAATATAACCTAACGTAACCCAACCAATCATTTCGGCTGTAATATTTGACAACATTTCTGGCGAGTTGGCTTCTCCGTCTCCGTGGGACCTTTATATACGTCAATAACGTAATATAACCTAACATAACCCAACCTAACATCTCGGCGGCAATATTTGACATCATTCCTGGCGAGTTGGACTCTACGTCTCCGTTTGACCTTCATATACATCAATAACGCAATATAACCTAACCTAACCCATCCTATCATCTCGGCGGTAATATTTGACAACATTCCTGGCGAGTTGGCCTCTACGTGTCCGTGGAACATTTATATACATCAAAACGTAATATAACCTAACCTAACCCAACCTAACATCTCGGCGCTAATATTTGACCACATTCCTGGCTTGATGGCCTCTACGTCTCCGTGGGACCTTCATATACATCAATAACGTAATATAACCTAACCTAACCCAACCTATCATGTCGGCGGTAATATTTGACAACGTTCCTGGCCAGTTGGCTTCTCCGTCTCCGTGGGGCCTTTATATACGTCAATAACGTAATATAACCTAACCTAACCCAACCTAACATCTCGGCGGTAATATTTGACATCATTCCTGGCGTGTTGGCCTCGACTTCTCCGTTTGACCTTCATATACATCAATAACGTAATATAACGTAACCTAACACAACCTATCATCTCGGCGGTAATATTTGACAACATTCCTGGCGAGTTGGCCTCTACGTCTCCGTGGGACCTTTATATACATCAATAACGTAATATAACCTAACCTAACCCAACCTAACATCTCGGCGGTAATATTTGACATCATTCCTGGCGAGTTGGCCTCTACGTCTCCGTTTGACCTTCATATACATCAATAACGTAATATAACGTAACCTAACCCAACCTATTATCTCGGCGGTAATATTTGACAACATTCCTGGCGTGTTGGCCTCTACGTCTCCGTTTGACCTTCATATACATCAATAACGTAATATAACGTAACCTAACCCAACCTATCATCTCGGCGGTAATATTTGACCACATTCCTGGCTTGTTGGCCTCTACGTCTCCGTGGGACCTTCATATACATCAATAACGTAATATAACCTAACCTAACCCAACCTAACATTTCGGCGGTAATATTTGTTATCATTCCTGGCGAGTTGGCCTCTACGTCTCCGTTTGACCTTCATATACATCAATAACGTAATATAACGTAACCTAACCCAACCTATCATCTCGGCGGTAATATTTGACAACATTCCTGGCGTGTTGGCCTCTACGTCTCCGTTTGACCTTCATATACATCAATAACGTAATATAACGTAACCTAACCCAACCTATGATCTCGGCGGTAATATTTGACAACATTCCTGGCGAGTTGGCCTCTACGTCTCCGTTTGACCTTCATATACATCAATAACGTAATATAACGTAACCTAACCCAACCTATCATCTCGGCGGTAATATTTGACCACATTCCTGGCTTGTTGGCCTCTACGTCTCCGTGGGACCTTTATATACATCAATAACGTAATATAACCTAACCTAACCCAACCAAACATCTCGGCGGTAATATTTGACATCATTCCTGGCGAGTTGGCCTCTACGTCTCCGTTTGACCTTCATATACATCAATAACGTAATATAACGTAACCTAACCCAACCAATCATCTCGGCTGTAATATTTGACAACATTTCTGGCGAGTTGGCCTCTACGTCTCCGTTTGACCTTCATATACATCAATAACGTAATATAACGTAACCTAACCCAACATATCATCTCGGCGGTAATATTTGACAACATTCCTGGCGAGTTGGCCTCTACGTCTCCGTGGGACCTTTATATACATCAATAACATAATATAAGCTAGCCTATCCCAATCTAACATCTCGGCGGTAATATTTGACCACATTCCTGGCTTGTTGGCCTCTACGTCTCCGTGGGACCTTTATATACATCAATAACGTAATATTACCTAACCTAACCCAACCTAACATCTCGGCGGTAATATTTGACAACATTCGTGGCGAGTTGGCCTCTACGTCTCCGTTTGACCTTCATATACATCAATAACGTAATATAACGTAACCTAACCCAACCTATCATCTCGGCGGTAATATTTGACCACATTCCTGGCTTGTTGGCCTCTACGTCTCCGTGGGACCTTTATATACATCAATAACGTAATATAACCTAACCTAACCCAACCAAACATCTCGGCGGTAATATTTGACATCATTCCTGGCGAGTTGGCCTCTACGTCTCCGTTTGACCTTCATATACATCAATAACGTAATATAACGTAACCTAACCCAACCAATCATCTCGGCTGTAATATTTGACAACATTTCTGGCGAGTTGGCCTCTACGTCTCCGTTTGACCTTCATATACATCAATAACGTAATATAACGTAACCTAACCCAACATATCATCTCGGCGGTAATATTTGACAACATTCCTGGCGAGTTGGCCTCTACGTCTCCGTGGGACCTTTATATACATCAATAACATAATATAAGCTAGCCTATCCCAATCTAACATCTCGGCGGTAATATTTGACCACATTCCTGGCTTGTTGGCCTCTACGTCTCCGTGGGACCTTTATATACATCAATAACGTAATATTACCTAACCTAACCCAACCTAACATCTCGGCGGTAATATTTGACAACATTCGTGGCGAGTTGGCCTCTACGTCTCCGTTTGACCTTCATATACATCAATAACGTAATATAACGTAACCTAACCCAACCTATCATCTCGGCGGTAATATTTGACAACATTCCTGGCGAGTTGGCCTCTACGTCTCCGTTTGACCTTCATATACATCAATAACGTAATATAACGTAACCTAACCCAACCTATCATCTCGGCGGTAATATTTGACCACATTCCTGGCTTGTTGGCCTCTACGTCTCCGTGGGACCTTTATATACATCAATAACGTAATATAACCTAACCTAACCCAACCAAACATCTCGGCGGTAATATTTGACATCATTCCTGGCGAGTTGGCCTCTACGTCTCCGTTTGACCTTCATATACATCAATAACGTAATATAACGTAACCTAACCCAACCAATCATCTCGGCTGTAATATTTGACAACATTTCTGGCGAGTTGGCCTCTACGTCTCCGTTTGACCTTCATATACATCAATAACGTAATATAACGTAACCTAACCCAACATATCATCTCGGCGGTAATATTTGACAACATTCCTGGCGAGTTGGCCTCTACGTCTCCGTGGGACCTTTATATACATCAATAACATAATATAAGCTAGCCTATCCCAATCTAACATCTCGGCGGTAATATTTGACCACATTCCTGGCTTGTTGGCCTCTACGTCTCCGTGGGACCTTTATATACATCAATAACGTAATATTACCTAACCTAACCCAACCTAACATCTCGGCGGTAATATTTGACAACATTCGTGGCGAGTTGGCCTCTACGTCTCCGTTTGACCTTCATATACATCAATAACGTAATATAACGTAACCTAACCCAACCTATCATCTCGGCGGTAATATTTGACAACATTCCTGGCGAGTTGGCCTCTACGTCTCCGTTTGACCTTCATATACATCAATAACGTAATATAACGTAACCTAACCCAACCTATCATCTCGGCGGTAATATTTGACCACATTCCTGGGTTGTTGGCCTCTACGTCTCCGTGGGACCTTCATATACATCAATAACGTAATATAACGTAACCTAACCCAACCAATCATTTCGGCTGTAATATTTGACAACATTTCTGGCGAGTTGGCTTCTCCGTCTCCGTGGGACCTTTATATACGTCAATAACGTAATATAACCTAACATAACCCAACCTAACATCTCGGCGGCAATATTTGACAACGTTCCTGGCGAGTTGGCTTCTCCGTCTCCGTTTGACATTCATATACATCAATAACGCAATATAACGTAACCTAACCCATCCTATCATCTCGGCGGTAATATTTGACAACATTCCTGGCGAGTTGGCCTCTACGTCTCCGTGGGACCTTTATATACATCAATAACGTAATATAACCTAGCCTAATCCAACCTAACATCTCGGCGGTAATATTTGACAACATACCTGGCTTGTTGGCCTCTACGTCTCCGTTTGACCTTCATATACATCAATAACGTAATATAACGTAACCTAACCCAACCTATCATCTCGTCGGTAATATTTGACATCATTCCTGGCGAGTTGGCCTCTACTTCTCCGTTTGACCTTCATATACATCAATAACGTAATATAACGTAACCTAACACAACCTATCATCTCGGCGGTAATATTTGACAACATTCCAGGCGAGTTGGCCTCCACGTCTCCGTGGGACCTTTATATACATCAATAACGTAATATAACCTAACCTAACCCAACCAAACATCTCGGCGGTAATATTTGACATCATTCCTGGCGAGTTGGCCTCTACGTCTCCGTTTGACCTTCATATACATCAATAACGTAATATAACGTAACCTAACCCAACCAATCATTTCGGCTGTAATATTTGACAACATTTCTGGCGAGTTGGCTTCTCCGTCTCCGTGGGACCTTTATATACGTCAATAACGTAATATAACCTAACATAACCCAACCTAACATCTCGGCGGCAATATTTGACATCATTCCTGGCGAGTTGGACTCTACGTCTCCGTTTGACATTCATATACATCAATAACGCAATATAACCTAACCTAACCCATCCTATCATCTCGGCGGTAATATTTGACAACATTCCTGGCGAGTTGGCCTCTACGTGTCCGTGGAACATTTATATACATCAAAACGTAATATAACCTAACCTAACCCAACCTAACATCTCGGCGCTAATATTTGACCACATTCCTGGCTTGTTGGCCTCTACGTCTCCGTGGGACCTTCATATACATCAATAACGTAATATAACCTAACCTAACCCAACCTATCATGTCGGCGGTAATATTTGACAACGTTCCTGGCGAGTTGGCTTCTCCGTCTCCGTGGGACCTTTATATACGTCAATAACGTAATATAACCTAACCTAACCCAACCTAACATCTCGGCGGTAATATTTGACATCATTCCTGGCGAGTTGGCCTCTACGTCTCCGTTTGACCTTCATATACATCAATAACGTAATATAACGTAACCTAACCCAACCTATTATCTCGGCGGTAATATTTGACAACATTCCTGGCGTGTTGGCCTCTACGTCTCCGTTTGACCTTCATATACATCAATAACGTAATATAACGTAACCTAACCCAACCTATGATCTCGGCGGTAATATTTGACAACATTCCTGGCGAGTTGGCCTCTACGTCTCCGTTTGACCTTCATATACATCAATAACGTAATATAACGTAACCTAACCCAACCTATCATCTCGGCGGTAATATTTGACCACATTCCTGGCTTGTTGGCCTCTACGTCTCCGTGGGACCTTTATATACATCAATAACGTAATATAACCTAACCTAACCCAACCAAACATCTCGGCGGTAATATTTGACATCATTCCTGGCGAGTTGGCCTCTACGTCTCCGTTTGACCTTCATATACATCAATAACGTAATATAACGTAACCTAACCCAACCAATCATCTCGGCTGTAATATTTGACAACATTTCTGGCGAGTTGGCCTCTACGTCTCCGTGGGACCTTTATATACATCAATAACGTAATATAACCTAACCCAACTCAACCTAACATCTCGGCGGTAATATTTGACAACATTCCTGGCGAGTTGGCCTCTACGTCTCCGTTTGACCTTCATATACATTAATAACGTAATATAACGTAACCTAACCCAACATATCATCTCGGCGGTAATATTTGACAACGTTCCTGGCGAGTTGGCTTCTCCGTCTCCGCGGGACCTTTATATACGTCAATAACGTAATATAACCTAACCTAACCCAACCTAACATCTCGGCGGTAATATTTGATATCATTCCTGGCGAGTTGGCCTCTACGTCTCCGTTTGACCTTCATATACATCAATAACGTAATATAACGTAACCTAACCCAACCTATCATCTCGGCGGTAATATTTGACAACATTCCTGGCGAGTTGGCCTCTACGTCTCCGTTTGACCTTCATATACATCAATAACGTAATATAACGTAACCTAACCCAACCTATCATCTCGGCGGTTATATTTGACCACATTCCCGGCTTGTTGGCCTCTACGTCTCCGTGGGACCTTTATATACATCAATAACGTAACATAACCTAACCTAACCCAACCAAACATCTCGGCGGTAATATTTGACATCATTCCTGGCGAGTTGGCCTCTACGTCTCCGTTTGACCTTCATATACATCAATAACGTAATATAACGTAACCTAACCCAACATATCATCTCGGCGGTAATATTTGACAACATTCCTGGCGAGTTGGCCTCTACGCCTCCGTGGGACCTTTATATACATCAATAACATAATATAAGCTAGCCTATCCCAATCTAACATCTCGGCGGTAATATTTGACCACATTCCTGGCTTGTTGGCCTCTACGTCTCCGTGGGACCTTTATATACATCAATAACGTAATATTACCTAGCCTAACCCAACCTAACATCTCGGCGGTAATATTTGACATCATTCCTGGCGAGTTGGCCTCTACGTCTCCGTTTGCCCTTCATATACATCAATAACGTAATATAACGTAACCTAACCCAACCTATTATCTCGGCGGTAATATTTGACAACATTCCTGGCGAGTTGGCCTCTTCGTCTCCGTTTGACCTTCATATACATCAATAACGTAATATAACGTAACCTAACCCAACCAAACATCTCGGCGGTAATATTTGACACCATTCCTGGCGAGTTGGCCTCTACGTCTCCGTTTGACCTTCATATACATCAATAACGCAATATAACGTAACCTAACCCATCGTATCATCTCGGCGGTAATATTTGACAACATTCCTGGCGAGTTGGCCTCTACGTGTCCGTGGGACCTTTATATACATCAAAATGTAATATAACCTAACCTAACCCAACCTAACATCTCGGCGGTAATATTTGACATCATTCCTGGCGAGTTGGCCTCTACTTCTCCGTTTGACCTTCATATACATAAATAACGTAATATAACGTAACCTAACCCAACCAGTCATCTCGGCGGTAATATTTGACAACGTTCCTGGCGAGTTGGCTTCTCCGTCTCCGCGGGACCTTTATATACGTCAATAACGTAATATAACCTAACCTAACCCAACCTAACATCTGGGCGGTAATATTTGATATCATTCCTGGCGAGTTGGCCTCTACGTCTCCGTTTGACCTTCATATACATCAATAACGTAATATAACGTAACCTAACCCAACCTAACATCTCGGCGGTAATATTTGACATCATTCCTGGCGAGTTGGCCTCTACTTCTCCGTTTGACCTTTATATACATAAATAACGTAATATAACGTAACCTAACCCAACCAGTCATCTCGGCGGTAATATTTGACAACGTTCCTGGCGAGTTGGCTTCTCCGTCTCCGCGGGAACTTTATATGCGTCAATAACGTAATATAACCTAACCTAACCCAACCTAACATCTCGGCGGTAATATTTGATATCATTCCTGGCGAGTTGGCCTCTACGTCCCCGTTTGACCTTCATATACATCAATAACGTAATATAACGTAACCTAACCCAACCTATCATCTCGGCGGTAATATTTGACAACATTCCTGGCGAGTTGGCCTCTACGTCTCAGTGGGACCTTTACATACTTCAATAACGTAATATAACCTAACCTAACCCAACCTAACATCTCGGCGGTAATATTTGACATCATTCCTGGCGAGTTGGCCTCTACGTCTCCGTCTGACCTTCATATACATCAATAACGTAATATAACCTAACCTAACCCAACATATCATCTCGGCGGTAATATTTGACAACATTCCTGGCGAGTTGGCCTCTACGTCTCCGTGGGACCTTTATATACATCAATAACATAATATAAGCTAGCCTATCCCAATCTAACATCTCGGCGGTAATATTTGACCACATTCCTGGCGAGTTGGGCTCTACGTCTCCGTTTGACCTTCATATACATCAATAACGTAATATAACGTAACCTAACCCAACATATCATCTCGGCGGTAATATTTGACAGCATTCCTGGCGAGTTGGCCTCTACGTCTCCGTGGGACCTTTATATACATCAATAACATAATATAAGCTAGCCTATCCCAATCTAACATCTCGGCGGTAATATTTGACCACATTCCTGGCTTGTTGGCCTCTACGTCTCCGTGGGACCTTTATATACATCAATAACGTAATATTACCTAACCTAACCCAACCTAACATCTCGGCGGTAATATTTGACAACATTCCTGGCGAGTTGGCCTCTACGTCTCCGTGGGACCTTTATATACATCAATAACGTAATATAACCTAACCTAACCCAACCAAACATCTCGGCGGTAATATTTGACAACATTCCTGGCGAGTTGGCCTCTACGTCTCCGTGGGACCTTTATATACATCCATCACATAATATAAGCCAGCCTATCCCAATCTAACATCTCGGCGGTAATATTTGACCACATTCCTCGCTTGTTGGCCTCTACGTCTCCGTGGGACCTTTATATACATCAATAACGTAATATAACCTAACCTAACCCAACCTAACATCTCGGCGGTAATATTTGACGTCATTCCTGGCGAGTTGGCCTCTACGTCTCCGTTTGACCTTAATATACATTAATAACGTAATATAACGTAACCTAACCCAACCTATCATCTCGGCGGTAATATTTGACAACATTGCTGGCGAGTTGGCCTCCACGTCTCCGTGGGACCTTTACATAGTTCAATAACGTAATATAACCTAACCTAACCCAACCTAACATCTCGGCGGTAATATTTGACATCATTCCTAGAGAGTTGGCCTCTACGTCTCCGTTTGACCTTCATATACATCAATAACGTAATATAACGTAACCTAACCCAACCTATCATCTCCGCGGTAATATTTCACAACATTCCTGGCGAGTTGGCCTCTACGTCTCCGTGGGACCTTTATATACATCAATAACATAATATAAGCTAGCCTATCCCAATCTAACATCTCGGCGGTAATATTTGACCACATTCCTGGCTTGTTGGCCTTTACGTCTCCGTGGGACCTTTACATATTTCAATAACGTAATATAACCTAACATAACCCAACCTAACATCTCGGCGGTAATATTTGACATCATTCCTGGCGAGTTGGCCTCTACTTCTCCGTTTGACCTTCATATACATAAATAACGTAATATAACGTAACCTAACCCAACCAGTCATCTCGGCGGTAATATTTGACAACGTTCCTGGCGAGTTGGCTTCTCCGTCTCCGCGGGACCTTTATATACGTCAATAACGTAATATAACCTAACCTAACCCAACCTAACATCTCGGCGGTAATATTTGATATCTTTCCTGGCGAGTTGGCCTCTACGTCTCCGTTTGACCTTCATATACATCAATAACGTAATATAACGTAACCTAACCCAACCTAACATCTCGGCGGTAATATTTGACATCATTCCTGGCGAGTTGGCCTCTACTTCTCCGTTTGACCTTCATATACATAAATAACGTAATATAACGTAACCTAACCCAACCAGTCATCTCGGCGGTAATATTTGACAACGTTCCTGGCGAGTTGGCTTCTCCGTCTCCGCGGGAACTTTATATGCGTCAATAACGTAATATAACCTAACCTAACCCAACCTAACATCTCGGCGGTAATATTTGATTTCATTCCTGGCGAGTTGGCCTCTACGTCTCCGTTTGACCTTCATATACATCAATAACGTAATATAACGTAACCTAACCCAACCTATCATCTCGGCGGTAATATTTGATATCATTCCTGGCGAGTTGGCCTCTACGTCCCCGTTTGACCTTCATATACATCAATAACGTAATATAACGTAACCTAACCCAACCTATCATCTCGGCGGTAATATTTGACAACATTCCTGGCGAGTTGGCCTCTACGTCTCAGTGGGACCTTTACATACTTCAATAACGTAATATAACCTAACCTAACCCAACCTAACATCTCGGCGGTAATATTTGACATCATTCCTGGCGAGTTGGCCTCTACGTCTCCGTCTGACCTTCATATACATCAATAACGTAATATAACCTAACCTAACCCAACATATCATCTCGGCGGTAATATTTGACAACATTCCTGGCGAGTTGGCCTCTACGTCTCCGTGGGACCTTTATATACATCAATAACATAATATAAGCTAGCCTATCCCAATCTAACATCTCGGCGGTAATATTTGACCACATTCCTGGCGAGTTGGGCTCTACGTCTCCGTTTGACCTTCATATACATCAATAACGTAATATAACGTAACCTAACCCAACATATCATCTCGGCGGTAATATTTGACAGCATTCCTGGCGAGTTGGCCTCTACGTCTCCGTGGGACCTTTATATACATCAATAACATAATATAAGCTAGCCTATCCCAATCTAACATCTCGGCGGTAATATTTGACCACATTCCTGGCTTGTTGGCCTCTACGTCTACGTGGGACCTTTATATACATCAATAACGTAATATTACCTAACCTAACCCAACCTAACATCTCGGCGGTAATATTTGACAACATTCCTGGCGAGTTGGCCTCTACGTCTCCGTGGGACCTTTATATACATCAATAACATAATATAAGCTAGCCTATCCCAATCTAACATCTCGGCGGTAATATTTGACCACATTCCTGGCGAGTTGGCCTCTACGTCTCCGTTTGACCTTCATATACATCAATAACGTAATATAACGTAACCTAACCCAACATATCATCTCGGCGGTAATATTTGACAGCATTCCTGGCGAGTTGGCCTCTACGTCTCCGTGGGACCTTTATATACATCAATAACATAATATAAGCTAGCCTATCCCAATCTAACATCTCGGCGGTAATATTTGACCACATTCCTGGCTTGTTGGCCTCTACGTCTCCGTGGGACCTTTATATACATCAATAACGTAATATTACCTAACCTAACCCAACCTAACATCTCGGCGGTAATATTTGACCACATTCCTGGCTTGTTGGCCTCTACGTCTCCGTGGGACCTTTATATACATCAATAACGTAATATAACCTAACCTAACCCAACCAAACATCTCGGCGGTAATATTTGACAACATTCCTGGCGAGTTGGCCTCTACGTCTCCGTGGGACCTTTATATACATCCATCACATAATATAAGCCAGCCTATCCCAATCTAACATCTCGGCGGTAATATTTGACCACATTCCTCGCTTGTTGGCCTCTACGTCTCCGTGGGACCTTTATATACATCAATAACGTAATATAACCTAACCTAACCCAACCTAACATCTCGGCGGTAATATTTGACGTCATTCCTGGCGAGTTGGCCTCTACGTCTCCGTTTGACCTTCATATACATTAATAACGTAATATAACGTAACCTAACCCAACCTATCATCTCGGCGGTAATATTTGACAACATTGCTGGCGAGTTGGCCTCCACGTCTCCGTGGGACCTTTACATAGTTCAATAACGTAATATAACCTAACCTAACCCAACCTAACATCTCGGCGGTAATATTTGACATCATTCCTAGAGAGTTGGCCTCTACGTCTCCGTTTGACCTTCATATACATCAATAACGTAATATAACGTAACCTAACCCAACCTATCATCTCCGCGGTAATATTTCACAACATTCCTGGCGAGTTGGCCTCTACGTCTCCGTGGGACCTTTATATACATCAATAACATAATATAAGCTAGCCTATCCCAATCTAACATCTCGGCGGTAATATTTGACCACATTCCTGGCTTGTTGGCCTTTACGTCTCCGTGGGACCTTTACATATTTCAATAACGTAATATAACCTAACATAACCCAACCTAACATCTCGGCGGTAATATTTGACATCATTCCTGGCGAGTTGGCCTCTACTTCTCCGTTTGACCTTCATATACATAAATAACGTAATATAACGTAACCTAACCCAACCAGTCATCTCGGCGGTAATATTTGACAACGTTCCTGGCGAGTTGGCTTCTCCGTCTCCGCGGGACCTTTATATACGTCAATAACGTAATATAACCTAACCTAACCCAACCTAACATCTCGGCGGTAATATTTGATATCTTTCCTGGCGAGTTGGCCTCTACGTCTCCGTTTGACCTTCATATACATCAATAACGTAATATAACGTAACCTAACCCAACCTAACATCTCGGCGGTAATATTTGACATCATTCCTGGCGAGTTGGCCTCTACTTCTCCGTTTGACCTTCATATACATAAATAACGTAATATAACGTAACCTAACCCAACCAGTCATCTCGGCGGTAATATTTGACAACGTTCCTGGCGAGTTGGCTTCTCCGTCTCCGCGGGAACTTTATATGCGTCAATAACGTAATATAACCTAACCTAACCCAACCTAACATCTCGGCGGTAATATTTGATTTCATTCCTGGCGAGTTGGCCTCTACGTCTCCGTTTGACCTTCATATACATCAATAACGTAATATAACGTAACCTAACCCAACCTATCATCTCGGCGGTAATATTTGACAACATTCCTGGCGAGTTGGCCTCTACGTCTCCGTGGGACCTTTACATACTTCAATAACGTAATATAACCTAATCTAACCCAACCTAACATCTCGGCGGTAATATTTGACATCATTCCTGGCGAGTTGGCCTCTACTTCTCCGTTTGACCTTCATATACATAACTAACGTAATATAACTTAACCTAACCCAACCAATCATCTCGGCGGTAATATTTGACAACATTCCTGGCGAGTTGGCCTCTACGTCTCCGTGGGACCTTTATATACATCCATAACATAATATAAGCCAGCCTATCCCAATCTAACATCTCGGCGGTAATATTTGACCACATTCCTCGCTTGTTGGCCTCTAGGTCTCCGTGGGACCTTTATATACGTCAATAACGTAATATAACCTAACCTAACCCAACCTAACATCTCGGCGGTAATATTTGACGTCATTCCTGGCGAGTTGGCCTCTACGTCTCCGTTTGACCTTCATATACATTAATAACGTAATATAACGTAACCTAACCCAACCTATCATCTCGGCGGTAATATTTGACAACATTCCTGGCGAGTTGGCCTCCACGTCTCCGTGGGACCTTTACATAGTTCAATAACGTAATATAACCTAACCTAACCCAACCTAACATCTCGGCGGTAATATTTGACATCATTCCTAGCGAGTTGGCCTCTACGTCTCCGTTTGACCTTCATATACATCAATAACGTAATATAACGTAACCTAACCCAACCTATCATCTCGGCGGTAATATTTCACAACATTCCTGGCGAGTTGGCCTCTACGTCTCCGTTTGACCTTCATATACATCAATAACGTAATATAACGTAACCTAACCCAACCTATCATCTCGGCGGTAATATTTCACAACATTCCTGGCGAGTTGGCCTCTACGTCTCCGTGGGACCTTCATATACATCAATAACGTAATATAACCTAACCTAACCCAACCAGTCATCTCGGCGGTAATATTTGACAACGTTCCTGGCGAGTTGGCTTCTCCGTCTCCGCGGGAACTTTATATGCGTCAATAACGTAATATAACCTAACCTAACCCAACCTAACATCTCGGCGGTAATATTTGATATCATTCCTGGCGAGTTGGCCTCTACGTCTCCGTTTGACCTTCATATACATCAATAACGTAATATAACGTAACCTAACCCAACATATCATCTCGGCGCTAATATTTGACCACATTCCTGGCTTGTTGGCCTCTACGTCTCCGTGGGACCTTCATATACATCAATAACGTAATATAACCTAACCTATCCCAATCTAACATCTCGGCGGTAATATTTGACGTCATTCCTGGCGAGTTGGCCTCTACGTCTCCGTTTGACCTTCATATACATTAATAACGTAATATAACGTAACCTATCCCAACCTATCATCTCGGCGGTAATATTTGACAACATTCCTGGCGAGTTGGCCTCTACGTCTCCGTGGGACCTTTATATACATCAATAACATAATATAAGCTAGCCTATCCCAATCTAACATCTCGGCGGTAATATTTGACCACATTCCTGGCTTGTTGGCCTCTACGTCTCCGTGGGACCTTTATATACATCAATAACATAATATAACCTAACCTCACCCAACCTAACATCTCGGCGGTAATATTTGACATCATTCCTGGCGAGTTGGCCTCTACGTCTCCGTTTGACCTTCATATACATCAATAACGTAATATAACGTAACCTAACCCAACCTATCATCTCGGCGGTAATATTTCACAACATTCCTGGCGAGTTGGCCTCTACGTCTCCGTGGGACCTTTATATACATCCATAACATAATATAAGCCAGCCTATCCCAATCTAACATCTCGGCAGTAATATTTGACATCATTCCTGGCGAGTTGGCCTCTACGTCTCCGTTTGACCTTCATATACATCAATAACGTAATATAACGTAACCTAACCCAACCTATCATCTCGGCGGTAATATTTCACAACATTCCTGGCGAGTTGGCCTCTACGTCTCCGTGGGACCTTTATATACATCAATAACTTAATATAACCTAACCTAACTCAACCTACCATCTCGGCGGTAATATTTGACAACATTCCTGGCGTGTTGGCCTCTACGTCTCCGTTTGACCTTCATATACATAACTAACGTAATATAACTTAACCTAACCCAACCAATCATCTCGGCGGTAATATTTGACAACATTCCTGGCGAGTTGGCCTCTACGTCTCCGTGGGACCTTTATATACATCCATAACATAATATAAGCCAGCCTATCCCAATCTAACATCTCGGCGGTAATATTTGACCACATTCCTCGCTTGTTGGCCTCTACGTCTCCGTGGGACCTTTATATACATCAATAACGTAATATAACCTAACCTAACCCAACCTAACATCTCGGCGGTAATATTTGACGTCATTCCTGGCGAGTTGGCCTCTACGTCTCCGTTTGACCTTCATATACATTAATAACGTAATATAACGTAACCTAACCCAACCTATCATCTCGGCGGTAATATTTGACAACATTCCTGGCGAGTTGGCCTCCACGTCTCCGTGGGACCTTTACATAGTTCAATAACGTAATATAACCTAACCTAACCCAACCTAACATCTCGGCGGTAATATTTGACATCATTCCTAGCGAGTTGGCCTCTACGTCTCCGTTTGACCTTCATATACATCAATAACGTAATATAACGTAACCTAACCCAACCTATCATCTCGGCGGTAATATTTCACAACATTCCTGGCGAGTTGGCCTCTACGTCTCCGTTTGACCTTCATATACATCAATAACGTAATATAACGTAACCTAACCCAACCTATCATCTCGGCGGTAATATTTCACAACATTCCTGGCGAGTTGGCCTCTACGTCTCCGTGGGACCTTCATATACATCAATAACGTAATATAACCTAACCTAACCCAACCAGTCATCTCGGCGGTAATATTTGACAACGTTCCTGGCGAGTTGGCTTCTCCGTCTCCGCGGGAACTTTATATGCGTCAATAACGTAATATAACCTAACCTAACCCAACCTAACATCTCGGCGGTAATATTTGATATCATTCCTGGCGAGTTGGCCTCTACGTCTCCGTTTGACCTTCATATACATCAATAACGTAATATAACGTAACCTAACCCAACATATCATCTCGGCGGTAATATTTGACAACATTCCTGGCGAGTTGGCCTCTACGTCTCCGTGGGACCTTTATATACATCAATAACATAATATAAGCTAGCCTATCCCAATCTAACATCTCGGCGGTAATATTTGACCACATTCCTGGCGAGTTGGCCTCTACGTCTCCGTTTGACCTTCATATACATCAATAACGTAATATAACGTAACCTAACCCAACATATCATCTCGGCGGTAATATTTGACAACGTTCCTGGCGAGTTGGCTTCTCCGTCTCCGCGGGAACTTTATATGCGTCAATAACGTAATATAACCTAACCTAACCCAACCTAACATCTCGGCGGTAATATTTGATATCATTCCTGGCGAGTTGGCCTCTACGTCTCCGTTTGACCTTCATATACATCAATAACGTAATATAACGTAACCTAACCCAACATATCATCTCGGCGGTAATATTTGACAACATTCCTGGCTTGTTGGCCTCTACGTCTCCGTGGGACCTTTATATACATCAATAACATAATATAAGCTAGCCTATCCCAATCTAACATCTCGGCGGTAATATTTGACCACATTCCTGGCGAGTTGGCCTCTACGTCTCCGTTTGACCTTCATATACATCAATAACGTAATATAACGTAACCTAACCCAACCTATTATCTCGGCGGTAATATTTGACAACATTCTTGGCGAGTTGGCCTCTTCGTCTCCGTTTGACCTTCATATACATCAATAACGTAATATAACGTAACCTAACCCAACCAAACATCTCGGCGATAATATTTGACACCATTCCTGGCGAGTTGGCCTCTACGTCTCCGTGGGACCTTTATATACATCAATAACATAATATAAGCTAGCCTATCCCAATCTAACATCTCGGCGGTAATATTTGACCACATTCCTGGCTTGTTGGCCTTTACGTCTCCGTGGGACCTTTACATATTTCAATAACGTAATATAACCTAACATAACCCAACCTAACATCTCGGCGGTAATATTTGACATCATTCCTGGCGAGTTGGCCTCTACTTCTCCGTTTGACCTTCATATACATAAATAACGTAATATAACGTAACCTAACCCAACCAGTCATCTCGGCGGTAATATTTGACAACGTTCCTGGCGAGTTGGCTTCTCCGTCTCCGCGGGAACTTTATATGCGTCAATAACGTAATATAACCTAACCTAACCCAACCTAACATCTCGGCGGTAATATTTGATTTCATTCCTGGCGAGTTGGCCTCTACGTCTCCGTTTGACCTTCATATACATCAATAACGTAATATAACGTAACCTAACCCAACCTATCATCTCGGCGGTAATATTTGACAACATTCCTGGCGAGTTGGCCTCTACGTCTCCGTGGGACCTTTACATACTTCAATAACGTAATATAACCTAATCTAACCCAACCTAACATCTCGGCGGTAATATTTGACATCATTCCTGGCGAGTTGGCCTCTACTTCTCCGTTTGACCTTCATATACATAACTAACGTAATATAACTTAACCTAACCCAACCAATCATCTCGGCGGTAATATTTGACAACATTCCTGGCGGGTTGGCCTCTACGTCTCCGTGGGACCTTTATATACATCCATAACATAATATAAGCCAGCCTATCCCAATCTAACATCTCGGCGGTAATATTTGACCACATTCCTCGCTTGTTGGCCTCTACGTCTCCGTGGGACCTTTATATACGTCAATAACGTAATATAACCTAACCTAACCCAACCTAACATCTCGGCGGTAATATTTGACGTCATTCCTGGCGAGTTGGCCTCTACGTCTCCGTTTGACCTTCATATACATTAATAACGTAATATAACGTAACCTAACCCAACCTATCATCTCGGCGGTAATATTTGACAACATTCCTGGCGAGTTGGCCTCCACGTCTCCGTGGGACCTTTACATAGTTCAATAACGTAATATAACCTAACCTAACCCAACCTAACATCTCGGCGGTAATATTTGACATCATTCCTAGCGAGTTGGCCTCTACGTCTCCGTTTGACCTTCATATACATCAATAACGTAATATAACGTAACCTAACCCAACCTATCATCTCGGCGGTAATATTTCACAACATTCCTGGCGAGTTGGCCTCTACGTCTCCGTTTGACCTTCATATACATCAATAACGTAATATAACGTAACCTAACCCAACCTATCATCTCGGCGGTAATATTTCACAACATTCCTGGCGAGTTGGCCTCTACGTCTCCGTGGGACCTTCATATACATCAATAACGTAATATAACCTAACCTAACCCAACCAGTCATCTCGGCGGTAATATTTGACAACGTTCCTGGCGAGTTGGCTTCTCCGTCTCCGCGGGAACTTTATATGCGTCAATAACGTAATATAACCTAACCTAACCCAACCTAACATCTCGGCGGTAATATTTGATATCATTCCTGGCGAGTTGGCCTCTACGTCTCCGTTTGACCTTCATATGCATCAATAACGTAATATAACGTAACCTAACCCAACATATCATCTCGGCGGTAATATTTGACAACATTCCTGGCGAGTTGGCCTCTACGTCTCCGTGGGACCTTTATATACATCAATAACATAATATAAGCTAGCCTATCCCAATCTAACATCTCGGCGGTAATATTTGACCACATTCCTGGCGAGTTGGCCTCTACGTCTCCGTTTGACCTTCATATACATCAATAACGTAATATAACGTAACCTAACCCAACATATCATCTCGGCGGTAATATTTGACAACGTTCCTGGCGAGTTGGCTTCTCCGTCTCCGCGGGAACATTATATGCGTCAATAACGTAATATAACCTAACCTAACCCAACCTAACATCTCGGCGGTAATATTTGATATCATTCCTGGCGAGTTGGCCTCTACGTCTCCGTTTGACCTTCATATACATCAATAACGTAATATAACGTAACCTAACCCAACATATCATCTCGGCGGTAATATTTGACAACATTCCTGGCGAGTTGGCCTCTACGTCTCCGTGGGACCTTTATATACATCAATAACATAATATAAGCTAGCCTATCCCAATCTAACATCTCGGCGGTAATATTTGACCACATTCCTGGCGAGTTGGCCTCTACGTCTCCGTTTGACCTTCATATACATCAATAACGTAATATAACGTAACCTAACCCAACATATCATCTCGGCGGTAATATTTGACAGCATTCCTGGCGAGTTGGCCTCTACGTCTCCGTTTGACCTTCATATACATTAATAACGTAATATAACGTAACCTAACCCAACCTATCATCTCGGCGGTAATATTTGACAACATTCCTGGCGAGTTGGCCTCCACGTCTCCGTGGGACCTTTACATAGTTCAATAACGTAATATAACCTAACCTAACCCAACCTAACATCTCGGCGGTAGTATTTGACATCATTCCTAGCGAGTTGGCCTCTACGTCTCCGTTTGACCTTCATATACATCAATAACGTAATATAACGTAACCTAACCCAACCTATCATCTCGGCGGTAATATTTCACAACATTCCTGGCGAGTTGGCCTCTACGTCTCCGTGGGACCTTCATATACATCAATAACGTAATATAACCTAACCTAACCCAACCTATCATCTCGGCGGTAATATTTGACAACGTTCCTGGCGACTTGGCTTCTCCGTCTCCGTGGGACCTTTATATACGTCAATAACGTAATATAACCTAACCTAACCCAACCTAACATCTCGGCGGTAATATTTGACATCATTCCTGGCGAGTTGGCCTCTACGTCTCCGTTTGACCTTCATATACATCAATAACGTAATATAACGTAACCTAACCCAACATATCATCTCGGCGGTAATATTTGACAACATTCCTGGCGAGTTGGCCTCTACGTCTCCGTGGGACCTTTATATACATCAATAACATAATATAAGCTAGCCTATCCCAATCTAACATCTCGGCGGTAATATTTGACCACATTCCTGGCGAGTTGGCCTCTACGTCTCCGTTTGACCTTCATATACATCAATAACGTAATATAACGTAACCTAACCCAACATATCATCTCGGCGGTAATATTTGACAGCATTCCTGGCGAGTTGGCCTCTACGTCTCCGTTTGACCTTCATATACATCAATAACGTAATATAACGTAACCTAACCCAACCTATCATCTCGGCGGTAATATTTCACAACATTCCTGGCGAGTTGGCCTCTACGTCTCCGTGGGACCTTCATATACATCAATAACGTAATATAACCTAACCTAACCCAACCAGTCATCTCGGCGGTAATATTTGACAACGTTCCTGGCGAGTTGGCTTCTCCGTCTCCGCGGGAACTTTATATGCGTCAATAACGTAATATAACCTAACCTAACCCAACCTAACATCTCGGCGGTAATATTTGATATCATTCCTGGCGAGTTGGCCTCTACGTCTCCGTTTGACCTTCATATGCATCAATAACGTAATATAACGTAACCTAACCCAACATATCATCTCGGCGGTAATATTTGACAACATTCCTGGCGAGTTGGCCTCTACGTCTCCGTGGGACCTTTATATACATCAATAACATAATATAAGCTAGCCTATCCCAATCTAACATCTCGGCGGTAATATTTGACCACATTCCTGGCGAGTTGGCCTCTACGTCTCCGTTTGACCTTCATATACATCAATAACGTAATATAACGTAACCTAACCCAACATATCATCTCGGCGGTAATATTTGACAACGTTCCTGGCGAGTTGGCTTCTCCGTCTCCGCGGGAACATTATATGCGTCAATAACGTAATATAACCTAACCTAACCCAACCTAACATCTCGGCGGTAATATTTGATATCATTCCTGGCGAGTTGGCCTCTACGTCTCCGTTTGACCTTCATATACATCAATAACGTAATATAACGTAACCTAACCCAACATATCATCTCGGCGGTAATATTTGACAACATTCCTGGCGAGTTGGCCTCTACGTCTCCGTGGGACCTTTATATACATCAATAACATAATATAAGCTAGCCTATCCCAATCTAACATCTCGGCGGTAATATTTGACCACATTCCTGGCGAGTTGGCCTCTACGTCTCCGTTTGACCTTCATATACATCAATAACGTAATATAACGTAACCTAACCCAACATATCATCTCGGCGGTAATATTTGACAGCATTCCTGGCGAGTTGGCCTCTACGTCTCCGTTTGACCTTCATATACATTAATAACGTAATATAACGTAACCTAACCCAACCTATCATCTCGGCGGTAATATTTGACAACATTCCTGGCGAGTTGGCCTCCACGTCTCCGTGGGACCTTTACATAGTTCAATAACGTAATATAACCTAACCTAACCCAACCTAACATCTCGGCGGTAGTATTTGACATCATTCCTAGCGAGTTGGCCTCTACGTCTCCGTTTGACCTTCATATACATCAATAACGTAATATAACGTAACCTAACCCAACCTATCATCTCGGCGGTAATATTTCACAACATTCCTGGCGAGTTGGCCTCTACGTCTCCGTGGGACCTTCATATACATCAATAACGTAATATAACCTAACCTAACCCAACCTATCATCTCGGCGGTAATATTTGACAACGTTCCTGGCGACTTGGCTTCTCCGTCTCCGTGGGACCTTTATATACGTCAATAACGTAATATAACCTAACCTAACCCAACCTAACATCTCGGCGGTAATATTTGACATCATTCCTGGCGAGTTGGCCTCTACGTCTCCGTTTGACCTTCATATACATCAATAACGTAATATAACGTAACCTAACCCAACATATCATCTCGGCGGTAATATTTGACAACATTCCTGGCGAGTTGGCCTCTACGTCTCCGTGGGACCTTTATATACATCAATAACATAATATAAGCTAGCCTATCCCAATCTAACATCTCGGCGGTAATATTTGACCACATTCCTGGCGAGTTGGCCTCTACGTCTCCGTTTGACCTTCATATACATCAATAACGTAATATAACGTAACCTAACCCAACATATCATCTCGGCGGTAATATTTGACAGCATTCCTGGCGAGTTGGCCTCTACGTCTCCGTGGGACCTTTATATACATCAATAACATAATATAAGCTAGCCTAACCCAATCTAACATCTCGGCGCTAATATTTGACCACATTCCTGGCTTGTTGGCCTCTACGTCTCCGTGGGACCTTCATATACATCAATAACGTAATATAACCTAACCTAACCCAACCTATCATCTCGGCGGTAATATTTGACGTCATTCCTGGCGAGTTGGCCTCTACGTCTCCGTTTGACCTTCATATACATTAATAACGTAATATAACGTAACCTATCCCAACCTATCATCTCGGCGGTAATATTTGACAACATTCCTGGCGAGTTGGCCTCTACGTCTCCGTGGGACCTTTATATACATCAATAACATAATATAAGCTAGCCTATCCCAATCTAACATCTCGGCGGTAATATTTGACCACATTCCTGGCGAGTTGGACTCTACGTCTCCGTGGGACCTTTATATACATCAATAACATAATATAACCTAACCTCACCCAACCTAACATCTCGGCGGTAATATTTGACATCATTCCTGGCGAGTTGGCCTCTACGTCTCCGTTTGACCTTCATGTACATCAATAACGTAATATAACGTAACCTAACCCAACCTATCATCTCGGCGGTAATATTTCACAACATTCCTGGCGAGTTGGCCTCTTCGTCTCCGTGGGACCTTTATATACATCAATAACGTAATATAACCTAACCTAACTCAACCTACCATCTCGTCGGTAATATTTGACAACATTCCTGGCGTGTTGGCCTCTACGTCTCCGTTGGACCTTCATATACATCAATAACGTAATATAACGTAACCTAACCCAACCTAACATCTCGGCGGTAATATTTGACGTCATTCCTGGCGAGTTGGCCTCTACGTCTCCGTTTGACCTTCATATACATAAATAACGTGATATAACGTAACCTAACCCAACCAATCATCTCGGCGGTAATATTTGACAACATTCCTGGCGAGTAGGCCTCTACGTCTCCGTGGGACCTTTATATACATCAATAACATAATATAAGCTAGCCTATCCCAATCTAACATCTCGGCGGTAATATTTGACCACATTCCTGGCGAGTTGGCCTCTACGTCTCCGTTTGACCTTCATATACATCAATAACGTAATATAACGTAACCTAACCCAACATATCATCTCGGCGGTAATATTTGACAGCATTCCTGGCGAGTTGGCCTCTACGTCTCCGTGGGACCTTTATATACATCAATAACATAATATAAGCTAGCGTAACCCAATCTAACATCTCGGCGCTAATATTTGACCACATTCCTGGCTTGTTGGCCTCTACGTCTCCGTTTGACCTTCATATACATCAATAACGTAATATAACGTAACCTAACCCAACATATCATCTCGGCGGTAATATTTGACAACATTCCTGGCGAGATGGCCTCTACGTCTCCGCGGGACCTTTATATACATCAATAACATAATATAAGCTAGCCTATCCCAATCTAACATCTCGGCGGTAATATTTGACCACATTCCTGGCTTGTTGGCCTCTACGTCTCCGTGGGACCTTTATATACATCAATAACGTAATATTACCTAACCTAACCCAACCAATCATCTCGGCTGTAATATTTGACAACATTTCTGGCGAGTTGGCTTCTCCGTCTCCGTGGGACCTTTATATACGTCAATAACGTAATATAACCTAACCTAACCCAACCTAACATCTCGGCGGTAATATTTGACGTCATTCCTGGCGAGTTGGCCTCTACGTCTCCGTTTGACCTTCATATACATTAATAACGTAATATAACGTAACCTAACCCAACCTATCATCTCGGCGGTAATATTTGACAACATTCCTGGCGAGTTGGCCTCCACGTCTCCGTGGGACCTTTACATAGTTCAATAACGTAATATAACCTAACCTAACCCAACCTAACATCTCGGCGGTAATATTTGACATCATTCCTAGCGAGTTGGCCTCTACGTCTCCGTTTGACCTTCATATACATCAATAACGTAATATAACGTAACCTAACCCAACCTATCATCTCGGCGGTAATATTTCACAACATTCCTGGCGAGTTGGCCTCTACGTCTCCGTTTGACCTTCATATACATCAATAACGTAATATAACGTAACCTAACCCAACCTATCATCTCGGCGGTAATATTTCACAACATTCCTGGCGAGTTGGCCTCTACGTCTCCGTGGGACCTTCATATACATCAATAACGTAATATAACCTAACCTAACCCAACCAGTCATCTCGGCGGTAATATTTGACAACGTTCCTGGCGAGTTGGCTTCTCCGTCTCCGCGGGAACTTTATATGCGTCAATAACGTAATATAACCTAACCTAACCCAACCTAACATCTCGGCGGTAATATTTGATATCATTCCTGGCGAGTTGGCCTCTACGTCTCCGTTTGACCTTCATATACATCAATAACGTAATATAACGTAACCTAACCCAACATATCATCTCGGCGGTAATATTTGACAACTTTCCTGGCGAGTTGGCCTCTACGTCTCCGTGGGACCTTTATATACATCAATAACATAATATAAGCTAGCCTATCCCAATCTAACATCTCGGCGGTAATATTTGACCACATTCCTGGCGAGTTGGCCTCTACGTCTCCGTTTGACCTTCATATACATCAATAACGTAATATAACGTAACCTAACCCAACATATCATCTCGGCGGTAATATTTGACAACGTTCCTGGCGAGTTGGCTTCTCCGTCTCCGCGGGAACATTATATGCGTCAATAACGTAATATAACCTAACCTAACCCAACCTAACATCTCGGCGGTAATATTTGATATCATTCCTGGCGAGTTGGCCTCTACGTCTCCGTTTGACCTTCATATACATCAATAACGTAATATAACGTAACCTAACCCAACATATCATCTCGGCGGTAATATTTGACAACATTCCTGGCGAGTTGGCCTCTACGTCTCCGTGGGACCTTTATATACATCAATAACATAATATAAGCTAGCCTATCCCAATCTAACATCTCGGCGGTAATATTTGACCACATTCCTGGCGAGTTGGCCTCTACGTCTCCGTTTGACCTTCATATACATCAATAACGTAATATAACGTAACCTAACCCAACATATCATCTCGGCGGTAGTATTTGACATCATTCCTAGCGAGTTGGCCTCTACGTCTCCGTTTGACCTTCATATACATCAATAACGTAATATAACGTAACCTAACCCAACCTATCATCTCGGCGGTAATATTTCACAACATTCCTGGCGAGTTGGCCTCTACGTCTCCGTGGGACCTTCATATACATCAATAACGTAATATAACCTAACCTGACCCAACCTATCATCTCGGCGGTAATATTTGACAACGTTCCTGGCGACTTGGCTTCTCCGTCTCCGTGGGACCTTTATATACGTCAATAACGTAATATAACCTAACCTAACCCAACCTAACATCTCGGCGGTAATATTTGACATCATTCCTGGCGAGTTGGCCTCTACGTCTCCGTTTGACCTTCATATACATCAATAACGTAATATAACGTAACCTAACCCAACATATCATCTCGGCGGTAATATTTGACAACATTCCTGGCGAGTTGGCCTCTACGTCTCCGTGGGACCTTTATATACATCAATAACATAATATAAGCTAGCCTATCCCAATCTAACATCTCGGCGGTAATATTTGACCACATTCCTGGCGAGTTGGCCTCTACGTCTCCGTTTGACCTTCATATACATCAATAACGTAATATAACGTAACCTAACCCAACATATCATCTCGGCGGTAATATTTGACAGCATTCCTGGCGAGTTGGCCTCTACGTCTCCGTGGGACCTTTATATACATCAATAACATAATATAAGCTAGCCTAACCCAATCTAACATCTCGGCGCTAATATTTGACCACATTCCTGGCTTGTTGGCCTCTACGTCTCCGTGGGACCTTCATATACATCAATAACGTAATATAACCTAACCTAACCCAACCTATCATCTCGGCGGTAATATTTGACGTCATTCCTGGCGAGTTGGCCTCTACGTCTCCGTTTGACCTTCATATACATTAATAACGTAATATAACGTAACCTATCCCAACCTATCATCTCGGCGGTAATATTTGACAACATTCCTGGCGAGTTGGCCTCTACGTCTCCGTGGGACCTTTATATACATCAATAACATAATATAAGCTAGCCTATCCCAATCTAACATCTCGGCGGTAATATTTGACCACATTCCTGGCTTGTTGGCCTCTACGTCTCCGTGGGACCTTTATATACATCAATAACATAATATAACCTAACCTCACCCAACCTAACATCTCGGCGGTAATATTTGACATCATTCCTGGCGAGTTGGCCTCTACGTCTCCGTTTGACCTTCATATACATCAATAACGTAATATAACGTAACCTAACCCAACCTATCATCTCGGCGGTAATATTTCACAACATTCCTGGCGTGTTGGCCTCTACGTCTCCGTGGGACCTTTATATACGTCAATAACGTAATATAACCTAACCTAACCCAACCTAACATCTCGGCGGTAATATTTGATATCATTCCTGGCGAGTTGGCCTCTACGTCTCCGTTTGACTTTCATATACATCAATAACGTAATATAACGTAACCTAACCCAACCTATCATCTCGGCGGTAATATTTGACAACATTCCTGGCGAGTTGGACTCTACGTCTCCGTGGGACCTTTATATACATCAATAACATAATATAACCTAACCTCACCCAACCTAACATCTCGGCGGTAATATTTGACATCATTCCTGGCGAGTTGGCCTCTACGTCTCCGTTTGACCTTCATGTACATCAATAACGTAATATAACGTAACCTAACCCAACCTATCATCTCGGCGGTAATATTTCACAACATTCCTGGCGAGTTGGCCTCTTCGTCTCCGTGGGACCTTTATATACATCAATAACGTAATATAACCTAACCTAACTCAACCTACCATCTCGTCGGTAATATTTGACAACATTCCTGGCGTGTTGGCCTCTACGTCTCCGTTGGACCTTCATATACATCAATAACGTAATATAACGTAACCTAACCCAACCTAACATCTCGGCGGTAATATTTGACGTCATTCCTGGCGAGTTGGCCTCTACGTCTCCGTTTGACCTTCATATACATCAATAACGTGATATAACGTAACCTAACCCAACCAATCATCTCGGCGGTAATATTTGACAACATTCCTGGCGAGTAGGCCTCTACGTCTCCGTGGGACCTTTATATACATCCATAACATAATATAAGCCAGCCTATCCCAATCTAACATCTCGGCAGTAATATTTGACATCATTCCTGGCGAGTTGGCCTCTACGTCTCCGTTTGACCTTCATATACATCAATAACGTAATATAACGTAACCTAACCCAACCTATCATCTCGGCGGTAATATTTCACAACATTCCTGGCGAGTTGGCCTCTACGTCTCCGTGGGACCTTTATATACATCAATAACTTAATATAACCTAACCTAACTCAACCTACCATCTCGGCGGTAATATTTGACAACATTCCTGGCGTGTTGGCCTCTACGTCTCCGTTTGACCTTCATATACATCAATAACGTAATATAACGTAACCTAACCCAACCTATCATCTCGGCGGTAATATTTGACAACATTCCTGGCGAGTTGGCCTCTACGTCTCCGTGGGACCTTTATATACATCCATAACATAATATAAGCCAGCCTATCCCAATCTAACATCTCGGCGGTAATATTTGACCACATTCCTCGCTTGTTGGCCTCTACGTCTCCGTGGGAACTTTATATACATCAATAACGTAATATAACCTAACCTAACCCAACCTAACATCTCGGCGGTAATATTTGACGTCATTCCTGGCGAGTTGGCCTCTACGTCTCCGTGGGACCTTTATATACATCCATAACATAATATAAGCCAGCCTATCCCAATCTAACATCTCGGCGGTAATATTTGACCACATTCCTCGCTTGTTGGCCTCTACGTCTCCGTGGGACCTTTATATACATCAATAACGTAATATAACCTAACCTAACCCAACCTAACATCTCGGCGGTAATATTTGACGTCATTCCTGGCGAGTTGGCCTCTACGCCTCCGTTTGACCTTCATATACATTAATAACGTAATATAACGTAACCTAACCCAACCTATCATCTCGTCGGTAATATTTGACAACATTCCTGGCGAGTTGGCCTCTACGTCTCCGTGGGACCTTTATATACATCAATAACATAATATAAGCTAGCCTATCCCAATCTAACATCTCGGCGGTAATATTTGACCACATTCCTGGCGAGTTGGCCTCTACGTCTCCGTTTGACCTTCATATACATCAATAACGTAATATAACGTAACCTAACCCAACATATCATCTCGGCGGTAATATTTGACAGCATTCCTGGCGAGTTGGCCTCTACGTCTCCGTGGGACCTTTATATACATCAATAACATAATATAAGCTAGCCTATCCCAATCTAACATCTCGGCGGTAATATTTGACCACATTCCTGGCGAGTTGGCCTCTACGTCTCCGTTTGACCTTCATATACATCAATAACGTAATATAACGTAACCTAACCCAACATATCATCTCGGCGGTAATATTTGACAGCATTCCTGGCGAGTTGGCCTCTACGTCTCCGTGGGACCTTTATATACATCAATAACATAATATAAGCTAGCGTAACCCAATCTAACATCTCGGCGCTAATATTTGACCACATTCCTGGCTTGTTGGCCTCTACGTCTCCGTTTGACCTTCATATACATCAATAACGTAATATAACGTAACCTAACCCAACATATCATCTCGGCGGTAATATTTGACAACATTCCTGGCGAGATGGCCTCTACGTCTCCGCGGGACCTTTATATACATCAATAACATAATATAAGCTAGCCTATCCCAATCTAACATCTCGGCGGTAATATTTGACCACATTCCTGGCTTGTTGGCCTCTACGTCTCCGTGGGACCTTTATATACATCAATAACGTAATATTACCTAACCTAACCCAACCAATCATCTCGGCTGTAATATTTGACAACATTTCTGGCGAGTTGGCTTCTCCGTCTCCGTGGGACCTTTATATACGCCAATAACGTAATATAACCTAACCTAACCCAACCTAACATCTCGGCGGCAATATTTGACATCATTCCTGGCGAGTTGGACTCTACGTCTCCGTTTGACATTCATATACATCAATAACGCAATATAACGTAACCTAACCCATCCTATCATATCGGCGGTAATATTTGACAACATTCCTGGCGAGTTGGCCTTTACGTGTCCGTGGGACCTTTATATACATCAAAACGTAATATAACCTAACCTAACCCAACATATCATCTCGGCGGTAATATTTGACAACATTCCTGGCGAGTTGGCCTCTACGTCTCCGTGGGACCTTTATATACATCAATAACATAATATAAGCTAGCCTATCCCAATCTAACATCTCGGCGGTAATATTTGACCACATTCCTGGCTTGTTGGCCTTTACGTCTCCGTGGGACCTTTACATATTTCAATAACGTAATATAACCTAACCTAACCCAACCTAACATCTCGGCGGTAATATTTGACATCATTCCTGGCGAGTTGGCCTCTACGTCTCCGTGGGACCTTTATATACATCCATAACATAATATAAGCCAGCCTATCCCAATCTAACATCTCGGCGGTAATATTTGACCACATTCCTGGCTTGTTGGCCTTTACGTCTCCGTGGGACCTTTACATATTTCAATAACGTAATATAACCTAACCTAACCCAACCTAACATCTCGGCGGTAATATTTGACATCATTCCTGGCGAGTTGGCCTCTACGTCTCCGTGGGACCTTTATATACATCAATAACGTAATATAACATAACCTAACCCAACCTAACATCTCGGCGGTAATATTTGATATCATTCCTGGCGAGTTGGCCTCTACGTCTCCGTTTGACTTTCATATACATCAATAACGTAATATAACGTGACCTAACCCAACCTATCATATCGGCGGTAATATTTGACAACATTCCTGGCGAGTTGGCCTCTACGTCTCCGTGGGACCTTTATAAACATCAATAACATAATATAACCTAACCTCACCCAACCTAACATCTCGGCGGTAATATTTGACATCATTCCTGGCGAGTTGGCCTCTACGTCTCCGTTTGACCTTCATATACATCAATAACGTAATATAACGTAACCTAACCCAACCTATCATCTCGGCGGTAATATTTCACAACATTCCTGGCGAGTTGGCCTCTACGTCTCCGTGGGACCTTTATATACATCAATAACGTAATATAACCTAACCTAACTCAACCTACCATCTCGGCGGTAATATTTGACAACATTCCTGGCGTGTTGGCCTCTACGTCTCCGTTTGACCTTCATATACATCAATAACGTAATATAACGTAACCTAACCCAACCTAACATCTCGGCGGTAATATTTGACGTCATTCCTGGCGAGTTGGCCTCTACGTCTCCGTTTGACCTTCATATACATAAATAACGTGATATAACGTAACCTAACCCAACCAATCATCTCGGCGGTAATATTTGACAACATTCCTGGCGAGTAGGCCTCTACGTCTCCGTGGGACCTTTATATACATCCATAACATAATATAAGCCAGCCTATCCCAATCTAACATCTCGGCAGTAATATTTGACCACATTCCTGGCTTGTTGGTCGCTAAGTCTCCGTGGGACCTTTATATACATCAATAACGTAATATAACCTAACCTAACCCAACCTAACATCTCGGCGGTAATATTTGACGTCATTCCTGGCGAGTTGGCCTCTACGTCTCCGTTTGACCTTCATATACATTAATAACGTAATATAACGTAACCTAACCCAACCTATCATCTCGGCGGTAATATTTGACAACATTCCTGGCGAGTTGGCGTCTACGTCTCCGTGGGACCTTTATATACATCCATAACATAATGTAAGCCAGCCTATCCCAATCTAACATCTCGGCGGTAATATTTGACCACATTCCTGGCTTGTTGGCCTCTACGTCTCCGTGGGACCTTTATATACATCAATAACATAATATAAGCTAGCCTATCCCAATCTAACATCTCGGCGGTAATATTTGACCACATTCCTGGCGAGTTGGCCTCTACGTCTCCGTTTGACCTTCATATACATCAATAACGTAATATAACGTAACCTAACCCAACATATCATCTCGGCGGTAATATTTGACAACATTCCTGGCGAGTTGGCCTGTACGTCTCCGTGGGACCTTTATATACATCAATAACATAATATAAGCTAGCCTATCCCAATCTAACATCTCGGCGGTAATATTTGACCACATTCCTGGCGAGTTGGACTCTACGTCTCCGTTTGACATTCATATACATCAATAACGCAATATAACGTAACCTAACCCATCCTATCATCTCGGCGGTAATATTTGACAACATTCCTGGCGAGTTGGCCTCTACGTGTCCGTGGGACCTTTATATACATCAAAACGTAATATAACCTAACCTAACCCAACCTAATATCTTGGCGCTAATATTTGACCACATTCCTGGCTTGTTGGCCTCTACGTCTCCGTGGGACCTTCATATACATCAATAACGTAATATAACCTAACCTAACCCAACCTATCATCTCGGCGGTAATATTTGACAACGTTCCTGGCGATTTGGCTTCTCCGTCTCCGTGGGACCTTTATATACATCAATATCGTAATATAACCTAACCTAACCCAACCAAACATCTCGGCGGTAATATTTGACACCATTCCTGGCGAGTTGGCCTCTACGTCTCCGTTTGACCTTCATATACATCAATAACGTAATATAACGTAACCTAACCCAACCAATCATCTCGGCTGTAATATTTGACAACATTTCTGGCGAGTTGGCTTCTCCGTCTCCGTGGGACCTTTATATACGTCAATAACGTAATATAACCTAACCTAACCCAACCTAACATCTCGGCGGCAATATTTGACATCATTCCTGGCGAGTTGGACTCTACGTCTCCGTTTGACATTCATATACATCAATAACGCAATATAACGTAACCTAACCCATCCTATCATCTCGGCGGTAATATTTGACAACATTCCTGGCGAGTTGGCCTCTACGTGTCCGTGGGACCTTTATATACGTCAATAACGTAATATAACCTAACCTAACCCAACCTAACATCTCGGCGGTAATATTTGACATCATTCCTGGTGAGTTGGCCTCTACGTCTCCGTTTGACCTTCATATACATCAATAACGTAATATAACGTAACCTAACCCAACATATCATCTCGGCGGTAATATTTGACGCCATTCCTGGCGAGTTGGCCTCTACGTCTCCGTTTGACCTTCATATACATCAATAACGTAATATAACGTAACCTAACCCAACCAATCATCTCGGCTGTAATATTTGACAACATTTCTGGCGAGTTGGCTTCTCCGTCTCCGTGGGACCTTTATATACGTCAATAACGTAATATAACATAACCTAACCCAACCTAACATCTCGGCGGCAATATTTGACATCATTCCTGGCGAGTTGGACTCTACGTCTCCGTTTGACATTCATATACATCACTATCGCAATATAACGTAACCTAACCCATCGTATCAACTCGGCGGTAATATTTGACAACATTCCTGGCGAGTTGGCCTCTACGTGTCCGTGGGACCTTTATATACATCAAAATGTAATATAACCTAAGCTAACCCAACCTATCATCTCGGCGGTAATATTTGACAACGTTCCTGGGGAGTTGGCTTCTCCGTCTCCGTGGGACCTTTATATACGTCAGTAACGTAATATAACCTAACCTAACCCAACCAATCATCTCGGCTGTAATATTTGACAACATTTCTGGCGAGTTGGCTTCTCCGTCTCCGTGGGACCTTTATATACGTCAATAACGTAATATAACCTAACCTAACCCAACCTAACATCTCGGCGGCAATATTTGACATCATTCCTGGCGAGTTGGACTCTACGTCTCCGTTTGACATTCATATACATCAATAACGCAATATAACGTAACCTAACCCATCCTATCATATCGGCGGTAATATTTGACAACATTCCAGGCGAGTTGGCCTCTACGTGTCCGTGGGTCCTTTATATACATCAAAACGTAATATAACCTAACCTAACCCAACATATCATCTCTGCGGTAATATTTGACAACATTCCTGGCGAGTTGGCCTCTACGTCTCCGTAGGACCTTTATATACATCAATAACATAATATAAGCTAGCCTATCCCAATCTAACATATCGGCGGTAATATTTGACCACATTCCTGGCTTGTTGGCCTCTACGTCTCCGTGGGACCTTTATATACATCAATAACGTAATATTACCTAACCTAACCCAACCTAACATCTCGGCGGTAATATTTGACCACATTCCTGGCTTGTTGGCCTCTACGTCTCCGTGGGACCTTTATATACATCAATAACGTAATATAACCTAACCTAACCCAACCAAACATCTCGGCGGTAATATTTGACAACATTCCTGGCGTGTTGGCCTCTACGTCTCCGTTTGACCTTCATATACATCAATAACGTAATATAACGTAACCTAACCCAACCTATCATCTCGGCGGTAATATTTGACAACATTCCTGGCGAGTTGGCCTCTACGTCTCCGTGGGACCTTTACATACTTCAATAACGTAATATAACCTAATCTAACCCAACCTAACATCTCGGCGGTAATATTTGACATCATTCCTGGCGAGTTGCCCTCTACTTCTCCGTTTGACCTTCATATACATAACTAACGTAATATAACGTAACCGAACCCAACCAATCATCTCGGCGGTAATATTTGACAACATTCCTGGCGAGTTGGCCTCTACGTCTCCGTGGGACCTTTATATACATCCATAACATAATATAAGCCAGCCTATCCCAATCTAACATCTCGGCGGTAATATTTGACCACATTCCTCGCTTGTTGGCCTCTACGTCTCCGTGGGACCTTTATATACATCAATAACGTAATATAACCTAACCTAACCCAACCTAACATCTCGGCGGTAATATTTGACGTCATTCCTGGCGAGTTGGCCTCTACGTCTCCGTTTGACCTTCATATACATCAATAACGTAATATAACGTAACCTAACCCAACCAATCATTTCGGCTGTAATATTTGACAACATTTCTGGCGAGTTGGCTTCTCCGTCTCCGTGGGACCTTTATATACGTCAATAACGTAATATAACCTAACCTAACCCAACCTAACATCTCGGCGGCAATATTTGACATCATTCCTGGCGAGTTGGACTCTACGTCTCCGTTTGACATTCATACACATCAATAACGCAATATAACGTAACCTAACCCATCCTATCATCTCGGCGGTAATATTTGACAACATTCCTGGCGAGTTGGCCTCTACGTGTCCGTGGGACCTTTATATACATCAAAACGTAATATAACCTAACCTAACCCAACCTAATATCTTGGCGCTAATATTTGACCACATTCCTGGCTTGTTGGCCTCTACGTCTCCGTGGGACCTTCATATACATCAATAACGTAATATAACCTAACCTAACCCAACCTATCATCTCGGCGGTAATATTTGACAACGTTCCTGGCGATTTGGCTTCTCCGTCTCCGTGGGACCTTTATATACATCAATATCGTAATATAACCTAACCTAACCCAACCAAACATCTCGGCGGTAATATTTGACACCATTCCTGGCGAGTTGGCCTCTACGTCTCCGTTTGACCTTCATATACATCAATAACGTAATATAACGTAACCTAACCTAACCAATCATCTCGGCTGTAATATTTGACAACATTTCTGGCGAGTTGGCTTCTCCGTCTCCGTGGGACCTTTATATACGTCAATAACGTAATATAACCTAACCTAACCCAACCTAACATCTCGGCGGCAATATTTGACATCATTCCTGGCGAGTTGGACTCTACGTCTCCGTTTGACATTCATATACATCAATAACGCAATATAACGTAACCTAACCCATCCTATCATCTCGGCGGTAATATTTGACAACATTCCTGGCGAGTTGGCCTCTACGTGTCCGTGGGACCTTTATATACGTCAATAACGTAATATAACCTAACCTAACCCAACCTAACATCTCGGCGGTAATATTTGACATCATTCCTGGTGAGTTGGCCTCTACGTCTCCGTTTGACCTTCATATACATCAATAACGTAATATAACGTAACCTAACCCAACATATCATCTCGGCGGTAATATTTGACAACATTCCTGGCGAGTTGGCCTCTACGTCTCCGTGGGACCTTTATATACATCAATAACATAATATAAGCTAGCCTATCCCAATCTAACATCTCGGCGGTAATATTTGACCACATTCCTGGCGAGTTGGCCTCTACGTCTCCGTTTGACCTTCATATACATCAATAACGTAATATAACGTAACCTAACCCAACATATCATCTCGGCGGTAATATTTGACAACATTCCTGGCGAGTTGGCCTCTACGTCTCCGTGGGACCTTTATATACATCAATAACATAATATAAGCTAGCCTATCCCAATCTAACATCTCGGCGGTAATATTTGACCACATTCCTGGCTTGTTGGCCTCTACGTCTCCGTGGGACCTTTATATACGTCAATAACGTAATATAACCTAACCTAACCCAACCTAACATCTCGGCGGTAATATTTGACATCATTCCTGGCGAGTTGGCCTCTACTTCTCCGTTTGACCTTCATATACATAAATAACGTAATATAACGTAACCTAACCCAACCAGTCATCTCGGCGGTAATATTTGACAACGTTCCTGGCGAGTTGGCTTCTCCGTCTCCGCGGTACCTTTATATACGTCAATAACGTAATATAACCTAACCTAACCCAACCTAACGTCTCGGCGGTAATATTTGATATCATTCCTGGCGAGTTGGCCTCTACGTCTCCGTTTGACTTTCATATACATCAATAACATAATATAAGCTAGCCTATCCCAATCTAACATCTCGGCGGTAATATTTGACCACATTCCTGGCTTGTTGGCCTCTACGTCTCCGTGGGACCTTTATATACGTCAATAACGTAATATAACCTAACCTAACCCAACCTAACATCTCGGCGGTAATATTTGACATCATTCCTGGCGAGTTGACCTCTACTTCTCCGTTTGACCTTCATATACATAAATAACGTAATATAACGTAACCTAACCCAACCAGTCATCTCGGCGGTAATATTTGACAACGTTCCTGGCGAGTTGGCTTCTCCGTCTCCGCGGTACCTTTATATACGTCAATAACGTAATATAACCTAACCTAACCCAACGTAACGTCTCGGCGGTAATATTTGATATCATTCCTGGCGAGTTGGCCTCTACGTCTCCGTTTGACTTTCATATACATCAATAACGTAATATAACGTAACCTAACCCAACCTATCATCTCGGCGGTAATATTTGACAACATTCCTGGCGAGTTGGCCTCTACGTCTCCGTGGGACCTTTATATACATCAATAACATAATATAACCTAACCTCACCCAACCTAACATCTCGGCGGTAATATTTGACATCATTCCTGGCGAGTTGGCCTCTACGTCTCCGTTTGACCTTCATATACATCAATAACGTAATATAACGTAACCTAACCCATCCTATCATCTCGGCGGTAATATTTCACAACATTCCTGGCGAATTGGCCTCTACGTCTCCGTGGGACCTTTATATACATCAATAACGTAATATAACCTAACCTAACTCAACCTACCATCTCGGCGGTAATATTTGACATCATTCCTGGTGAGTTGGCCTCTACGTCTCCGTTTGACCTTCATATACATCAATAACGTAATATAACGTAACCTAACCCAACATATCATCTCGGCGGTAATATTTGACAACATTCCTGGCGAGTTGGCCTCTACGTCTCCGTGGGACCTTTATATACATCAATAACATAATATAAGCTAGCCTATCCCAATCTAACATCTCGGCGGTAATATTTGACCAAATTCCTGGCGAGTTGGCCTCTACGTCTCCGTTTGACCTTCATATATATCAATAACGTAATATAACGTAACCTAACCCAACATATCATCTCGGCGGTAATATTTGACAACATTCCTGGCGAGTTGGCCTCTACGTCTCCGTGGGACCTTTATATACATCAATAACATAACATAAGCTAGCCTATCCCAATCTAACATCTCGGCGGTAATATTTGACCACATTCCTGGCTTGTTGGCCTCTACGTCTCCGTGGGACCTTTATATACGTCAATAACGTAATATAACCTAACCTAACCCAACCTAACATCTCGGCGGTAATATTTGACATCATTGCTGGCGAGTTGACCTCTACTTCTCCGTTTGACCTTCATATACATAAATAACGTAATATAACGTAACCTAACCCAACCAGTCATCTCGGCGGTAATATTTGACAACGTTCCTGGCGTGTTGGCTTCTCCGTCTCCGCGGTACCTTTATATACGTCAATAACGTAATATAACCTAACTTAACCCAACCTAACGTCTCGGCGGTAATATTTGATATCATTCCTGGCGAGTTGGCCTCTACGTCTCCGTTTGACTTTCATATACATCAATAACGTAATATAACGTAACCTAACCCAACCTATCATCTCGGCGGTAATATTTGACAACATTCCTGGCGAGTTGGCCTCTACGTCTCCGTGGGACCTTTATATACATCAATAACATAATATAACCTAACCTCACCCAGCCTAACATCTCGGCGGTAATATTTGACATCATTCCTGGCGAGTTGGCCTCTACGTCTCCGTTTGACCTTCATATACATCAATAACGTAATATAACGTAACCTAACCCAACCTATCATCTCGGCGGTAATATTTCACAACATTCCTGGCGAATTGGCCTCTACGTCTCCGTGGGACCTTTATATACATCAATAACGTAATATAACCTAACCTAACTCAACCTACCATCTCGGCGGTAATATTTGACAACATTCCTGGCGTGTTGGCCTCTACGTCTCCGTTTGACCTTCATATACATCAATAACGTAATATAACGTAACCTAACCCAACCTATCATCTCGGCGGTAATATTTGACAACATTCCTGGCGAGTTGGCCTCTACGTCTCCGTGGGACCTTTACATACTTCAATAACGTAATATAACCTAATCTAACCCAACCTAACATCTCGGCGGTAATATTTGACATCATTCCTGGCGAGTTGGCCTCTACTTCTCCGTTTGACCTTCATATACATAACTAACGTAATATAACGTAACCTAACCCAACCAATCATCTCGGCGGTAATATTTGACAACATTCCTGGCGAGTTGGCCTCTACGTCTCCGTGGGACCTTTATATACATCCATAACATAATATAAGCCAGCCTATCCCAATCTAACATCTCGGCGGTAATATTTGACCACATTCCTCGCTTGTTGGCCTCTACGTCTCCGTGGGACCTTTATATACATCAATAACGTAATATAACCTAACCTAACCCAACCTAACATCTCGGCGGTAATATTTGACGTCATTCCTGGCGAGTTGGCCTCTACGTCTCCGTGGGACCTTTATATACATCCAGAACATAATATAAGCCAGCCTATCCCAATCTAACATCCCGGCGGTAATATTTGACCACATTCCTCGCTTGTTGGCCTCTACGTCTCCGTGGGACCTTTATATACATCAATAACGTAATATAACCTAACCTAACCCAACCTAACATCTCGGCGGTAATATTTGATGTCATTCCTGGCGAGTTGGCCTCTACGTCTCCGTTTGACCTTCATATACATTAATAACGTAATATAACGTAACCTAACCCAACCTATCATCTCGGCGGTAATATTTGACAACATTCCTAGCGAGTTGGCCTCTACGTCTCCGTGGGACCTTTACATAGTTCAATAACGTAATATAACCTAACCTAACCCAACCTAACATCGCGGCGGTAATATTTGACATCATTGCTGGCGAGTTGACCTCTACTTCTCCGTTTGACCTTCATATACATAAATAACGTAATATAACGTAACCTAACCCAACCAGTCATCTCGGCGGTAATATTTGACAACGTTCCTGGCGTGTTGGCTTCTCCGTCTCCGCGGTACCTTTATATACGTCAATAACGTAATATAACCTAACTTAACCCAACCTAACGTCTCGGCGGTAATATTTGATATCATTCCTGGCGAGTTGGCCTCTACGTCTCCGTTTGACTTTCATATACATCAATAACGTAATATAACGTAACCTAACCCAACCTATCATCTCGGCGGTAATATTTGACAACATTCCTGGCGAGTTGGCCTCTACGTCTCCGTGGGACCTTTATATACATCAATAACATAATATAACCTAACCTCACCCAACCTAACATCTCGGCGGTAATATTTGACATCATTCCTGGCGAGTTGGCCTCTACGTCTCCGTTTGACCTTCATATACATCAATAACGTAATATAACGTAACCTAACCCAACCTATCATCTCGGCGGTAATATTTCACAACATTCCTGGCGAATTGGCCTCTACGTCTCCGTGGGACCTTTATATACATCAATAACGTAATATAACCTAACCTAACTCAACCTACCATCTCGGCGGTAATATTTGACATCATTCCTGGCGAGTTGGCCTCTACTTCTCCGTTTGACCTTCATATACATAACTAACGTAATATAACGTAACCTAACCCAACCAATCATCTCGGCGGTAATATTTGACAACATTCCTGGCGAGTTGGCCTCTACGTCTCCGTGGGACCTTTATATACATCCATAACATAATATAAGCCAGCCTATCCCAATCTAACATCTCGGCGGTAATATTTGACCACATTCCTCGCTTGTTGGCCTCTACGTCTCCGTGGGACCTTTATATACATCAATAACGTAATATAACCTAACCTAACCCAACCTAACATCTCGGCGGTAATATTTGACGTCATTCCTGGCGAGTTGGCCTCTACGTCTCCGTGGGACCTTTATATACATCCAGAACATAATATAAGCCAGCCTATCCCAATCTAACATCCCGGCGGTAATATTTGACCACATTCCTCGCTTGTTGGCCTCTACGTCTCCGTGGGACCTTTATATACATCAATAACGTAATATAACCTAACCTAACCCAACCTAACATCTCGGCGGTAATATTTGACGTCATTCCTGGCGAGTTGGCCTCTACGTCTCCGTTTGACCTTCATATACATTAATAACGTAATATAACGTAACCTAACCCAACCTATCATCTCGGCGGTAATATTTGACAACATTCCTAGCGAGTTGGCCTCTACGTCTCCGTGGGACCTTTACATAGTTCAATAACGTAATATAACCTAACCTAACCCAACCTAACATCGCGGCGGTAATATTTGACATCATTTCTGGCGAGTTGGACTCTACCTCTCCGTTTGACCTTCATATACATAAGTAACGTAATATAACGTAACCTAACCGAACCTATCATCTCGGCGGTAATATTTGACAACATTTCTGGCGAGTTGGCCTCTACGTCTCCGTGGGACCTTTATATACGTCAATAACGTAATATAATCTAACCTAACCCAACCTAACATCTCGGCGCTAAATTTGACCACATTCCTGGCTTGTTGGCCTCTACGTCTCCGTGGGACCTTTACATACTTCAATAACGTAATATAACCTAATCTAACCCAACCTAACATCTCGGCGGTAATATTTGACATCATTCCTGGCGAGTTGGCCTCTACTTCTCCGTTTGACCTTCATATACATAACTAACGTAATATAACGTAACCTAACCCAACCAATCATCTCGGCGGTAATATTTGACAACATTCCTGGCGAGTTGGCCTCTACGTCTCCGTGGGACCTTTATATACATCAATAACATAATATAACCTAACCTCACCCAACCTAACATCTCGGCGGTAATATTTGACATCATTCCTGGCGAGTTGGCCTCTACGTCTCCGTTTGACCTTCATATACATCAATAACGTAATATAACGTAACCTAACCCATCCTATCATCTCGGCGGTAATATTTCACAACATTCCTGGCGAATTGGCCTCTACGTCTCCGTGGGACCTTTATATACATCAATAACGTAATATAACCTAACCTAACTCAACCTACCATCTCGGCGGTAATATTTGACATCATTCCTGGTGAGTTGGCCTCTACGTCTCCGTTTGACCTTCATATACATCAATAACGTAATATAACGTAACCTAACCCAACATATCATCTCGGCGGTAATATTTGACAACATTCCTGGCGAGTTGGCCTCTACGTCTCCGTGGGACCTTTATATACATCAATAACATAATATAAGCTAGCCTATCCCAATCTAACATCTCGGCGGTAATATTTGACCAAATTCCTGGCGAGTTGGCCTCTACGTCTCCGTTTGACCTTCATATACATCAATAACGTAATATAACGTAACCTAACCCAACCTATCATCTCGGCGGTAATATTTGACAACATTCCTGGCGAGTTGGCCTCTACGTCTCCGTGGGACCTTTACATACTTCAATAACGTAATATAACCTAATCTAACCCAACCTAACATCTCGGCGGTAATATTTGACATCATTCCTGGCGAGTTGGCCTCTACTTCTCCGTTTGACCTTCATATACATAACTAACGTAATATAACGTAACCTAACCCAACCAATCATCTCGGCGGTAATATTTGACAACATTCCTGGCGAGTTGGCCTCTACGTCTCCGTGGGACCTTTATATACATCCATAACATAATATAAGCCAGCCTATCCCAATCTAACATCTCGGCGGTAATATTTGACCACATTCCTCGCTTGTTGGCCTCTACGTCTCCGTGGGACCTTTATATACATCAATAACGTAATATAACCTAACCTAACCCAACCTAACATCTCGGCGGTAATATTTGACGTCATTCCTGGCGAGTTGGCCTCTACGTCTCCGTGGGACCTTTATATACATCCAGAACATAATATAAGCCAGCCTATCCCAATCTAACATCCCGGCGGTAATATTTGACCACATTCCTCGCTTGTTGGCCTCTACGTCTCCGTGGGACCTTTATATACATCAATAACGTAATATAACCTAACCTAACCCAACCTAACATCTCGGCGGTAATATTTGACGTCATTCCTGGCGAGTTGGCCTCTACGTCTCCGTTTGACCTTCATATACATTAATAACGTAATATAACGTAACCTAACCCAACCTATCATCTCGGCGGTAATATTTGACAACATTCCTAGCGAGTTGGCCTCTACGTCTCCGTGGGACCTTTACATAGTTCAATAACGTAATATAACCTAACCTAACCCAACCTAACATCGCGGCGGTAATATTTGACATCATTGCTGGCGAGTTGACCTCTACTTCTCCGTTTGACCTTCATATACATAAATAACGTAATATAACGTAACCTAACCCAACCAGTCATCTCGGCGGTAATATTTGACAACGTTCCTGGCGTGTTGGCTTCTCCGTCTCCGCGGTACCTTTATATACGTCAATAACGTAATATAACCTAACTTAACCCAACCTAACGTCTCGGCGGTAATATTTGATATCATTCCTGGCGAGTTGGCCTCTACGTCTCCGTTTGACTTTCATATACATCAATAACGTAATATAACGTAACCTAACCCAACCTATCATCTCGGCGGTAATATTTGACAACATTCCTGGCGAGTTGGCCTCTACGTCTCCGTGGGACCTTTATATACATCAATAACATAATATAACCTAACCTCACCCAACCTAACATCTCGGCGGTAATATTTGACATCATTCCTGGCGAGTTGGCCTCTACGTCTCCGTTTGACCTTCATATACATCAATAACGTAATATAACGTAACCTAACCCAACCTATCATCTCGGCGGTAATATTTCACAACATTCCTGGCGAATTGGCCTCTACGTCTCCGTGGGACCTTTATATACATCAATAACGTAATATAACCTAACCTAACTCAACCTACCATCTCGGCGGTAATATTTGACATCATTCCTGGCGAGTTGGCCTCTACTTCTCCGTTTGACCTTCATATACATAACTAACGTAATATAACGTAACCTAACCCAACCAATCATCTCGGCGGTAATATTTGACAACATTCCTGGCGAGTTGGCCTCTACGTCTCCGTGGGACCTTTATATACATCCATAACATAATATAAGCCAGCCTATCCCAATCTAACATCTCGGCGGTAATATTTGACCACATTCCTCGCTTGTTGGCCTCTACGTCTCCGTGGGACCTTTATATACATCAATAACGTAATATAACCTAACCTAACCCAACCTAACATCTCGGCGGTAATATTTGACGTCATTCCTGGCGAGTTGGCCTCTACGTCTCCGTGGGACCTTTACATACTTCAATAACGTAATATAACCTAATCTAACCCAACCTAACATCTCGGCGGTAATATTTGACATCATTCCTGGCGAGTTGGCCTCTACTTCTCCGTTTGACCTTCATATACATAACTAACGTAATATAACGTAACCTAACCCAACCAATCATCTCGGCGGTAATATTTGACAACATTCCTGGCGAGTTGGCCTCTACGTCTCCGTGGGACCTTTATATACATCAATAACATAATATAACCTAACCTCACCCAACCTAACATCTCGGCGGTAATATTTGACATCATTCCTGGCGAGTTGGCCTCTACGTCTCCGTTTGACCTTCATATACATCAATAACGTAATATAACGTAACCTAACCCATCCTATCATCTCGGCGGTAATATTTCACAACATTCCTGGCGAATTGGCCTCTACGTCTCCGTGGGACCTTTATATACATCAATAACGTAATATAACCTAACCTAACTCAACCTACCATCTCGGCGGTAATATTTGACATCATTCCTGGTGAGTTGGCCTCTACGTCTCCGTTTGACCTTCATATACATCAATAACGTAATATAACGTAACCTAACCCAACATATCATCTCGGCGGTAATATTTGACAACATTCCTGGCGAGTTGGCCTCTACGTCTCCGTGGGACCTTTATATACATCAATAACATAATATAAGCTAGCCTATCCCAATCTAACATCTCGGCGGTAATATTTGACCAAATTCCTGGCGAGTTGGCCTCTACGTCTCCGTTTGACCTTCATATATATCAATAACGTAATATAACGTAACCTAACCCAACATATCATCTCGGCGGTAATATTTGACAACATTCCTGGCGAGTTGGCCTCTACGTCTCCGTGGGACCTTTATATACATCAATAACATAACATAAGCTAGCCTATCCCAATCTAACATCTCGGCGGTAATATTTGACCACATTCCTGGCTTGTTGGCCTCTACGTCTCCGTGGGACCTTTATATACGTCAATAACGTAATATAACCTAACCTAACCCAACCTAACATCTCGGCGGTAATATTTGACATCATTGCTGGCGAGTTGACCTCTACTTCTCCGTTTGACCTTCATATACATAAATAACGTAATATAACGTAACCTAACCCAACCAGTCATCTCGGCGGTAATATTTGACAACGTTCCTGGCGTGTTGGCTTCTCCGTCTCCGCGGTACCTTTATATACGTCAATAACGTAATATAACCTAACTTAACCCAACCTAACGTCTCGGCGGTAATATTTGATATCATTCCTGGCGAGTTGGCCTCTACTTCTCCGTTTGACCTTCATATACATAACTAACGTAATATAACGTAACCTAACCCAACCAATCATCTCGGCGGTAATATTTGACAACATTCCTGGCGAGTTGGCCTCTACGTCTCCGTGGGACCTTTATATACATCAATAACATAATATAACCTAACCTCACCCAACCTAACATCTCGGCGGTAATATTTGACATCATTCCTGGCGAGTTGGCCTCTACGTCTCCGTTTGACCTTCATATACATCAATAACGTAATATAACGTAACCTAACCCATCCTATCATCTCGGCGGTAATATTTCACAACATTCCTGGCGAATTGGCCTCTACGTCTCCGTGGGACCTTTATATACATCAATAACGTAATATAACCTAACCTAACTCAACCTACCATCTCGGCGGTAATATTTGACATCATTCCTGGTGAGTTGGCCTCTACGTCTCCGTTTGACCTTCATATACATCAATAACGTAATATAACGTAACCTAACCCAACATATCATCTCGGCGGTAATATTTGACAACATTCCTGGCGAGTTGGCCTCTACGTCTCCGTGGGACCTTTATATACATCAATAACATAATATAAGCTAGCCTATCCCAATCTAACATCTCGGCGGTAATATTTGACCAAATTCCTGGCGAGTTGGCCTCTACGTCTCCGTTTGACCTTCATATACATCAATAACGTAATATAACGTAACCTAACCCAACCTATCATCTCGGCGGTAATATTTGACAACATTCCTGGCGAGTTGGCCTCTACGTCTCCGTGGGACCTTTACATACTTCAATAACGTAATATAACCTAATCTAACCCAACCTAACATCTCGGCGGTAATATTTGACATCATTCCTGGCGAGTTGGCCTCTACTTCTCCGTTTGACCTTCATATACATAACTAACGTAATATAACGTAACCTAACCCAACCAATCATCTCGGCGGTAATATTTGACAACATTCCTGGCGAGTTGGCCTCTACGTCTCCGTGGGACCTTTATATACATCCATAACATAATATAAGCCAGCCTATCCCAATCTAACATCTCGGCGGTAATATTTGACCACATTCCTCGCTTGTTGGCCTCTACGTCTCCGTGGGACCTTTATATACATCAATAACGTAATATAACCTAACCTAACCCAACCTAACATCTCGGCGGTAATATTTGACGTCATTCCTGGCGAGTTGGCCTCTACGTCTCCGTGGGACCTTTATATACATCCAGAACATAATATAAGCCAGCCTATCCCAATCTAACATCCCGGCGGTAATATTTGACCACATTCCTCGCTTGTTGGCCTCTACGTCTCCGTGGGACCTTTATATACATCAATAACGTAATATAACCTAACCTAACCCAACCTAACATCTCGGCGGTAATATTTGACGTCATTCCTGGCGAGTTGGCCTCTACGTCTCCGTTTGACCTTCATATACATTAATAACGTAATATAACGTAACCTAACCCAACCTATCATCTCGGCGGTAATATTTGACAACATTCCTAGCGAGTTGGCCTCTACGTCTCCGTGGGACCTTTACATAGTTCAATAACGTAATATAACCTAACCTAACCCAACCTAACATCGCGGCGGTAATATTTGACATCATTGCTGGCGAGTTGACCTCTACTTCTCCGTTTGACCTTCATATACATAAATAACGTAATATAACGTAACCTAACCCAACCAGTCATCTCGGCGGTAATATTTGACAACGTTCCTGGCGTGTTGGCTTCTCCGTCTCCGCGGTACCTTTATATACGTCAATAACGTAATATAACCTAACTTAACCCAACCTAACGTCTCGGCGGTAATATTTGATATCATTCCTGGCGAGTTGGCCTCTACGTCTCCGTTTGACCTTCATATACATCAATAACGTAATATAACGTAACCTAACCCAACCTATCATCTCGGCGGTAATATTTCACAACATTCCTGGCGAATTGGCCTCTACGTCTCCGTGGGACCTTTATATACATCAATAACGTAATATAACCTAACCTAACTCAACCTACCATCTCGGCGGTAATATTTGACATCATTCCTGGCGAGTTGGCCTCTACTTCTCCGTTTGACCTTCATATACATAACTAACGTAATATAACGTAACCTAACCCAACCAATCATCTCGGCGGTAATATTTGACAACATTCCTGGCGAGTTGGCCTCTACGTCTCCGTGGGACCTTTATATACATCCATAACATAATATAAGCCAGCCTATCCCAATCTAACATCTCGGCGGTAATATTTGACCACATTCCTCGCTTGTTGGCCTCTACGTCTCCGTGGGACCTTTATATACATCAATAACGTAATATAACCTAACCTAACCCAACCTAACATCTCGGCGGTAATATTTGACGTCATTCCTGGCGAGTTGGCCTCTACGTCTCCGTGGGACCTTTACATACTTCAATAACGTAATATAACCTAATCTAACCCAACCTAACATCTCGGCGGTAATATTTGACATCATTCCTGGCGAGTTGGCCTCTACTTCTCCGTTTGACCTTCATATACATAACTAACGTAATATAACGTAACCTAACCCAACCAATCATCTCGGCGGTAATATTTGACAACATTCCTGGCGAGTTGGCCTCTACGTCTCCGTGGGACCTTTATATACATCAATAACATAATATAACCTAACCTCACCCAACCTAACATCTCGGCGGTAATATTTGACATCATTCCTGGCGAGTTGGCCTCTACGTCTCCGTTTGACCTTCATATACATCAATAACGTAATATAACGTAACCTAACCCATCCTATCATCTCGGCGGTAATATTTCACAACATTCCTGGCGAATTGGCCTCTACGTCTCCGTGGGACCTTTATATACATCAATAACGTAATATAACCTAACCTAACTCAACCTACCATCTCGGCGGTAATATTTGACATCATTCCTGGTGAGTTGGCCTCTACGTCTCCGTTTGACCTTCATATACATCAATAACGTAATATAACGTAACCTAACCCAACATATCATCTCGGCGGTAATATTTGACAACATTCCTGGCGAGTTGGCCTCTACGTCTCCGTGGGACCTTTATATACATCAATAACATAATATAAGCTAGCCTATCCCAATCTAACATCTCGGCGGTAATATTTGACCAAATTCCTGGCGAGTTGGCCTCTACGTCTCCGTTTGACCTTCATATATATCAATAACGTAATATAACGTAACCTAACCCAACATATCATCTCGGCGGTAATATTTGACAACATTCCTGGCGAGTTGGCCTCTACGTCTCCGTGGGACCTTTATATACATCAATAACATAACATAAGCTAGCCTATCCCAATCTAACATCTCGGCGGTAATATTTGACCACATTCCTGGCTTGTTGGCCTCTACGTCTCCGTGGGACCTTTATATACGTCAATAACGTAATATAACCTAACCTAACCCAACCTAACATCTCGGCGGTAATATTTGACATCATTGCTGGCGAGTTGACCTCTACTTCTCCGTTTGACCTTCATATACATAAATAACGTAATATAACGTAACCTAACCCAACCAGTCATCTCGGCGGTAATATTTGACAACGTTCCTGGCGTGTTGGCTTCTCCGTCTCCGCGGTACCTTTATATACGTCAATAACGTAATATAACCTAACTTAACCCAACCTAACGTCTCGGCGGTAATATTTGATATCATTCCTGGCGAGTTGGCCTCTACGTCTCCGTTTGACTTTCATATACATCAATAACGTAATATAACGTAACCTAACCCAACCTATCATCTCGGCGGTAATATTTGACAACATTCCTGGCGAGTTGGCCTCTACGTCTCCGTGGGACCTTTATATACATCAATAACATAATATAACCTAACCTCACCCAACCTAACATCTCGGCGGTAATATTTGACATCATTCCTGGCGAGTTGGCCTCTACGTCTCCGTTTGACCTTCATATACATCAATAACGTAATATAACGTAACCTAACCCAACCTATCATCTCGGCGGTAATATTTCACAACATTCCTGGCGAATTGGCCTCTACGTCTCCGTGGGACCTTTATATACATCAATAACGTAATATAACCTAACCTAACTCAACCTACCATCTCGGCGGTAATATTTGACAACATTCCTGGCGTGTTGGCCTCTACGTCTCCGTTTGACCTTCATATACATCAATAACGTAATATAACGTAACCTAACCCAACCAATCATCTCGGCGGTAATATTTGACAACATTCCTGGCGAGTTGGCCTCTACGTCTCCGTGGGACCTTTATATACATCCATAACATAATATAAGCCAGCCTATCCCAATCTAACATCTCGGCGGTAATATTTGACCACATTCCTCGCTTGTTGGCCTCTACGTCTCCGTGGGACCTTTATATACATCAATAACGTAATATAACCTAACCTAACCCAACCTAACATCTCGGCGGTAATATTTGACGTCATTCCTGGCGAGTTGGCCTCTACGTCTCCGTGGGACCTTTATATACATCCAGAACATAATATAAGCCAGCCTATCCCAATCTAACATCCCGGCGGTAATATTTGACCACATTCCTCGCTTGTTGGCCTCTACGTCTCCGTGGGACCTTTATATACATCAATAACGTAATATAACCTAACCTAACCCAACCTAACATCTCGGCGGTAATATTTGACGTCATTCCTGGCGAGTTGGCCTCTACGTCTCCGTTTGACCTTCATATACATTAATAACGTAATATAACGTAACCTAACCCAACCTATCATCTCGGCGGTAATATTTGACAACATTCCTAGCGAGTTGGCCTCTACGTCTCCGTGGGACCTTTACATAGTTCAATAACGTAATATAACCTAACCTAACCCAACCTAACATCGCGGCGGTAATATTTGACATCATTTCTGGCGAGTTGGACTCTACCTCTCCGTTTGACCTTCATATACATAAGTAACGTAATATAACGTAACCTAACCGAACCTATCATCTCGGCGGTAATATTTGACAACATTTCTGGCGAGTTGGCCTCTACGTCTCCGTGGGACCTTTATATACGTCAATAACGTAATATAATCTAACCTAACCCAACCTAACATCTCGGCGCTAAATTTGACCACATTCCTGGCTTGTTGGCCTCTACGTCTCCGTGGGACCTTTACATACTTCAATAACGTAATATAACCTAATCTAACCCAACCTAACATCTCGGCGGTAATATTTGACATCATTCCTGGCGAGTTGGCCTCTACTTCTCCGTTTGACCTTCATATACATCAATAACGTAATATAACGTAACCTAACCCAACCAATCATCTCGGCGGTAATATTTGACAACATTCCTGGCGAGTTGGCCTCTACGTCTCCGTGGGACCTTTATATACATCCATAACATAATATAAGCCAGCCTATCCCAATCTAACATCTCGGCGGTAATATTTGACCACATTCCTCGCTTGTTGGCCTCTACGTCTCCGTGGGACCTTTATATACATCAATAACGTAATATAACCTAACCTAACCCAACCTAACATCTCGGCGGTAATATTTGACGTCATTCCTGGCGAGTTGGCCTCTACGTCTCCGTGGGACCTTTATATACATCCAGAACATAATATAAGCCAGCCTATCCCAATCTAACATCCCGGCGGTAATATTTGACCACATTCCTGGCGAGTTGGCCTCTACGTCTCCGTGGGACCTTCATATACATCAATAACGTAATATAACCTAACCTAACCCAACCTAACATCTCGGCGGTAATATTTGACATCATTCCTGGCGAGTTGGCCTCTACGTCTCCGTTTGACCTTCATATACATCAATAACGTAATATAACGTAACCTAACCCAACATATCATCTCGGCGGTAATATTTGACAACATTCCTGGCGAGTTGGCCTCTACGTCTCCGTGGGACCTTTATATACATCAATAACATAATATAAGCTAGCCTATCCCAATCTAACATCTCGGCGGTAATATTTGACCACATTCCTGGCGAGTTGGCCTCTACGTCTCCGTTTGACCTTCATATACATCAATAACGTAATATAACGTAACCTAACCCAACATATCATCTCGGCGGTAATATTTGACAACATTCCTGGCGAGTTGGCCTCTACGTCTCCGTGGGACCTTTATATACATCCATAACATAATATAAGCCAGCCTATCCCAATCTAACATCTCGGCGGTAATATTTGACCACATTCCTCGCTTGTTGGCCTCTACGTCTCCGTGGGACCTTTATATACATCAATAACGTAATATAACCTAACCTAACCCAACCTAACATCTCGGCGGTAATATTTGACGTCATTCCTGGCGAGTTGGCCTCTACGTCTCCGTGGGACCTTTATATACATCCAGAACATAATATAAGCCAGCCTATCCCAATCTAACATCCCGGCGGTAATATTTGACCACATTCCTGGCGAGTTGGCCTCTACGTCTCCGTGGGACCTTTATATACATCAATAACGTAATATAACCTAACCTAACCCAACCTAACATCTCGGCGGTAATATTTGACGTCATTCCTGGCGAGTTGGCCTCTACGTCTCCGTTTGACCTTCATATACATTAATAACGTAATATAACGTAACCTAACCCAACCTATCATTTCGGCGGTAATATTTGACAACATTCCTAGCGAGTTGGCCTCTACGTCTCCGTGGGACCTTTACATAGTTCAATAACGTAATATAACCTAACCTAACCCAACCTAACATCTCGGCGGTAATATTTGACGTCATTCCTGGCGAGTTGGCCTCTACGTCTCCGTGGGACCTTTATATACATCCATAACATAATATAAGCCAGCCTATCCCAATCTAACATCTCGGCGGTAATATTTGACCACATTCCTGGCTTGTTGGCCTCTACGCCTCCGTGGGACCTTTACATACTTCAATAACGTAATATAACCTAACCTAACCCAACCTAACATCGCGGCGGTAATATTTGACATCATTTCTGGCGAGTTGGACTCTACCTCTCCGTTTGACCTTCATATACATAAGTAACGTAATATAACGTAACCTAACCGAACCTATCATCTCGGCGGTAATATTTGACAACATTTCTGGCGAGTTGGCCTCTACGTCTCCGTGGGACCTTTATATACGTCAATAACGTAATATAATCTAACCTAACCCAACCTAACATCTCGGCGCTAAATTTGACCACATTCCTGGCTTGTTGGCCTCTACGTCTCCGTGGGACCTTTACATACTTCAATAACGTAATATAACCTAATCTAACCCAACCTAACATCTCGGCGGTAATATTTGACATCATTCCTGGCGAGTTGGCCTCTACTTCTCCGTTTGACCTTCATATACATAACTAACGTAATATAACGTAACCTAACCCAACCAATCATCTCGGCGGTAATATTTGACAACATTCCTGGCGAGTTGGCCTCTACGTCTCCGTGGGAACTTTATATACATCCATAACATAATATAAGCCAGCCTATCCCAATCTAACATCTCGGCGGTAATATTTGACCACATTCCTCGCTTGTTGGCCTCTACGTCTCCGTGGGACCTTCATATACATCAATAACGTAATATAACCTAACCTAACCCAACCTAACATCTCGGCGGTAATATTTGACATCATTCCTGGTGAGTTGGCCTCTACGTCTCCGTTTGACCTTCATATACATCAATAACGTAATATAACGTAACCTAACCCAACATATCATCTCGGCGGTAATATTTGACAACATTCCTGGCGAGTTGGCCTCTACGTCTCCGTGGGACCTTTATATACATCAATAACATAATATAAGCTAGCCTATCCCAATCTAACATCTCGGCGGTAATATTTGACCACATTCCTGGCGAGTTGGCCTCTACGTCTCCGTTTGACCTTCATATACATCAATAACGTAATATAACGTAACCTAACCCAACATATCATCTCGGCGGTAATATTTGACAACATTCCTGGCGAGTTGGCCTCTACGTCTCCGTGGGACCTTTATATACATCAATAACATAATATAAGCTAGCCTATCCCAATCTAACATCTCGGCGGTAATATTTGACCACATTCCTGGCTTGTTGGCCTCTACGTCTCCGTGGGACCTTTATATACGTCAATAACGTAATATAACCTAACCTAACCCAACCTAACATCTCGGCGGTAATATTTGACATCATTCCTGGCGAGTTGACCTCTACATCTCCGTTTGACCTTCATATACATAAATAACGTAATATAACGTAACCTAACCCAACCAGTCATCTCGGCGGTAATATTTGACAACGTTCCTGGCGTGTTGGCTTCTCCGTCTCCGCGGTACCTTTATATACGTCAATAACGTAATATAACCTAACCTAACCCAACCTAACATCTCGGCGGTAATATTTGACATCATTCCTGGCGAGTTGGTCTCTACGTCTCCGTTTGACCTTCATATACATCAATAACGTAATATAACGTAACCTAACCCAACCTATCATCTCGGCGGTAATATTTGACAACATTCCTGGCGAATTGGCATCTACGTCTCCGTGGGACCTTTATATACATCAATAACGTAATATAGCCTAACCTAACTCAACCTACCATCTCGGCGGTAATATTTGACAACATTCCTGGTGAGTTGGCCTCTACGTCTCCGTTTGACCTTCATATACATCAATAACGTAATATAACGTAACCTAACCCAACCAATCATCTCGGCGGTAATATTTGACAACATTCCTGGCGAGTTGGCCTCTACGTCTCCGTGGGACCTTTATATACATCCATAACATAATATAAGCCAGCCTATCCCAATCTAACATCTCGGCGGTAATATTTGACCACATTCCTCGCTTGTTGGCCTCTACGTCTCCGTGGGACCTTCATATACATCAATAACGTAATATAACCTAACCTAACCCAACCTAACATCTCGGCGGTAATATTTGACATCATTCCTGGTGAGTTGGCCTCTACGTCTCCGTTTGACCTTCATATACATCAATAACGTAATATAACGTAACCTAACCCAACATATCATCTCGGCGGTAATATTTGACAACATTCCTGGCGAGTTGGCCTCTACGTCTCCGTGGGACCTTTATATACATCAATAACATAATATAAGCTAGCCTATCCCAATCTAACATCTCGGCAGTAATATTTGACCACATTCCTGGCGAGTTGGCCTCTACGTCTCCGTTTGACCTTCATATACATCAATAACGTAATATAACGTAACCTAACCCAACATATCATCTCGGCGGTAATATTTGACAACATTCCTGGCGAGTTGGCCTCTACGTCTCCGTGGGACCTTTATATACATCCATAACATAATATAAGCCAGCCTATCCCAATCTAACATCTCGGCGGTAATATTTGACCACATTCCTCGCTTGTTGGCCTCTACGTCTCCGTGGGACCTTTATATACGTCAATAACGTAATATAATCTAACCTAACCCAACCTAACATCTCGGCGCTAAATTTGACCACATTCCTGGCTTGTTGGCCTCTACGTCTCCGTGGGACCTTTACATACTTCAATAACGTAATATAACCTAATCTAACCCAACCTAACATCTCGGCGGTAATATTTGACATCATTCCTGGCGAGTTGGCCTCTACTTCTCCGTTTGACCTTCATATACATAACTAACGTAATATAACGTAACCTAACCCAACCAATCATCTCGGCGGTGATATTTGACAACATTCCTGGCGAGTTGGCCTCTACGTCTCCGTGGGACCTTTATATACATCCATAACATAATATAAGCCAGCCTATCCCAATCTAACATCTCGGCGGTAATATTTGACCACATTCCTCGCTTGTTGGCCTCTACGTCTCCGTGGGACCTTTATATACATCAATAACGTAATATAACCTAACCTAACCCAACCTAACATCTCGGCGGTAATATTTGACGTCATTCCTGGCGAGTTGGCCTCTACGTCTCCGTGGGACCTTTATATACATCCAGAACATAATATAAGCCAGCCTATCCCAATCTAACATCCCGGCGGTAATATTTGACCACATTCCTCGCTTGTTGGCCTCTACGTCTCCGTGGGACCTTTATATACATCAATAACGTAATATAACTTAACCTAACCCAACCTAACATCTCGGCGGTAATATTTGACGTCATTCCTGGCGAGTTGGCCTCTACGTCTCCGTTTGACCTTCATATACATTAATAACGTAGTATAACGTAACCTAACCCAACCTATCATTTCGGCGGTAATATTTGACAACATTCCTAGCGAGTTGGCCTCTACGTCTCCGTGGGACCTTTACATAGTTCAATAACGTAATATAACCTAACCTAACCCAACCTAACATCTCGGCGGTAATATTTGACGTCATTCCTGGCGAGTTGGCCTCTACGTCTCCGTGGGACCTTTATATACATCCATAACATAATATAAGCCAGCCTATCCCAATCTAACATCTCGGCGGTAATATTTGACCACATTCCTCGCTTGTTGGCCTCTACGTCTCCGTGGGACCTTTATATACATCAATAACGTAATATAACCTAACCTAACCCAACCTAACATCTCGGCGGTAATATTTGACGTCATTCCTGGCGAGTTGGCCTCTACGTCTCCGTTTGACCTTCATATACATTAATAACGTAATATAACGTAACCTAACCCAACCTATCATCTCGGCGGTAATATTTGACAACATTCCTAGCGAGTTGGCCTCTACGTCTCCGTGGGACCTTTACATAGTTCAATAACGTAATATAACCTAACCTAACCCAACCTAACATCTCGGCGGTAATATTTGACATCATTCCTGGCGAGTTGGCCTCTACTTCTCCGTTTGACCTTCATATACATAAATAACGTAATATGACGTAACCTAACCCAAACAATCATCTCGGCGGTAATATTCGACAACGTTCCTGGCGAGTTGGCTTCTCCGTCTCCGCGGGACCTTTATGTACGTCAATAACGTAATATAACCTAACTTAACCCAACCTAACATCTCGGCGGTAATATTTGATATCATTCCTGGCGAGTTGGCCTCTACGTCTCCGTTTGACCTTCATATACATCAATAACGTAATATAACGTGACCTAACCCAACCTAACATCTCGGCGGTAATATTTGACAACATTCCTGGCGAGTTGGCCTCTACGTCTCCGTGGGACCTTTATATACATCCATAACATAATATAAGCCAGCCTATCCCAATCTAACATCTCGGCGGTAATATTTGACCACATTCCTGGCTTGTTGGCCTCTACGCCTCCGTGGGACCTTTACATACTTCAATAACGTAATATAACCTAACCTAACCCAACCTAACATCGCGGCGGTAATATTTGACATCATTTCTGGCGAGTTGGACTCTACCTCTCCGTTTGACCTTCATATACATAAGTAACGTAATATAACGTAACCTAACCGAACCTATCATCTCGGCGGTAATATTTGACAACATTTCTGGCGAGTTGGCCTCTACGTCTCCGTGGGACCTTTATATACGTCAATAACGTAATATAATCTAACCTAACCCAACCTAACATCTCGACGCTAAATTTGACCACATTCCTGGCTTGTTGGACTCTACGTCTCCGTGGGACCTTCATATACATAAATAACGTAATATAACGTAACCTAACCCAACCAATCATCTCGGCGGTAATATTTCACAACATTCCTGGCGAGTTGGCCTCTACGTCTCCGTGGGACCTTTATATACATCAATAACGTAATATAACCTAACCTAACTCAACCTACCATCTCGGCGGTAATATTTGATATCATTCCTGGCGAGTTGGCCTCTACGTCTCCGTTTGACCTTCATATACATCAATAACGTAATATAACCTACCCTAACCCAACCTAACATCTCGGCGGTAATATTTGACATCATTCCTGGCGAGTTGGCCTCTACTGCTCCGTTTGACCTTCATATACATCAATAACGTAATATAACGTAACCTAACCCAACCTATCATCTCGGCGGTAATATTTGACCACATTCCTGGCTTGTTGGCCTCTACGTCTCCGTGGGACCTTTACATACTTCAATAACGTAATATAACCTAATCTAACCCAACCTAACATCTCGGCGGTAATATTTGACATCATTCCTGGCGAGTTGGCCTCTACTTCTCCGTTTGACCTTCATATACATAACTAACGTAATATAACGTAACCTAACCCAACCAATCATCTCGGCGGTAATATTTGACAACATTCCTGGCGAGTTGGCCTCTACGTCTCCGTGGGACCTTTATATACACCCATAACATAATATAAGCCAGCCTATCCCAATCTAACATCTCGGCGGTAATATTTGACCACATTCCTCGCTTGTTGGCCTCTACGTCTCCGTGGGACCTTTAGATACATCAATAACGTAATATAACCTAACCTAACCCAACCTAACATCTCGGCGGTAATATTTGACGTCATTCCTGGCGAGTTGGCCTCTACGTCTCCGTTTGACCTTCATATACATTAATAACGTAATATAACGTAACCTAACCCAACCTATCATTTCGGCGGTAATATTTGACAACATTCCTAGCGAGTTGGCCTCTACGTCTCCGTGGGACCTTTACATATTTCAATAACGTAATATAACCTAACCTAACCCAACCTAACATCTCGGCGGTAATATTTGACGTCATTCCTGGCGAGTTGGCCTCTACGTCTCCGTGGGACCTTTATATACATCCATAACATAATATAAGCCAGCCTATCCCAATCTAACATCTCGGCGGTAATATTTGACCACATTCCTCGCTTGTTGGCCTCTACGTCTCCGTGGGACCTTTATATACATCAATAACGTAATATAACCTAACCTAACCCAACCTAACATCTCGGCGGTAATATTTGACGTCATTCCTGGCGAGTTGGCCTCTACGTCTCCGTTTGACCTTCATATACATTAATAACGTAATATAACGTAACCTAACCCAACCTATCATCTCGGCGGTAATATTTGACAACATTCCTAGCGAGTTGGCCTCTACGTCTCCGTGGGACCTTTACATAGTTCAATAACGTAATATAACCTAACCTAACCCAACCTAACATCTCGGCGGTAATATTTGACATCATTCCTGGCGAGTTGGCCTCTACTTCTCCGTTTGACCTTCATATACATAAATAACGTAATATGACCTAACCTAACCCAACCAATCATCTCGGCGGTAATATTCGACAACGTTCCTGGCGAGTTGGCTTCTCCGTCTCCGCGGGACCTTTATGTACGTCAATAACGTAATATAACCTAACTTAACCCAACCTAACATCTCGGCGGTAATATTTGATATCATTCCTGGCGAGTTGGCCTCTACGTCTCCGTTTGACCTTCATATACATCAATAACGTAATATAACGTAACCTAACCCAACCTAACATCTCGGCGGTAATATTTGACAACATTCCTGGCGAGTTGGCCTCTACGTCTCCGTGGGACCTTTATATACATCCATAACATAATATAAGCCAGCCTATCCCAATCTAACATCTCGGCGGTAATATTTGACCACATTCCTGGCTTGTTGGCCTCTACGCCTCCGTGGGACCTTTACATACTTCAATAACGTAATATAACCTAACCTAACCCAACCTAACATCGCGGCGGTAATATTTGACATCATTTCTGGCGAGTTGGACTCTACCTCTCCGTTTGACCTTCATATACATAAGTAACGTAATATAACGTAACCTAACCGAACCTATCATCTCGGCGGTAATATTTGACAACATTTCTGGCGAGTTGGCCTCTACGTCTCCGTGGGACCTTTATATACGTCAATAACGTAATATAATCTAACCTAACCCAACCTAACATCTCGGCGCTAAATTTGACCACATTCCTGGCTTGTTGGCCTCTACGTCTCCGTGGGACCTTCATATACATAAATAACGTAATATAACGTAACCTAACCCAACCAATCATCTCGGCGGTAATATTTCACAACATTCCTGGCGAGTTGGCCTCTACGTCTCCGTGGGACCTTTATATACATCAATAACGTAATATAACCTAACCTATCTCAACCTACCATCTCGGCGGTAATATTTGATATCATTCCTGGCGAGTTGGCCTCTACGTCTCCGTTTGACCTTCATATACATCAATAACGTAATATAACCTACCCTAACCCAACCTAACATCTCGGCGGTAATATTTGACGTCATTCCTGGCGAGTTGGCCTCTACTGCTCCGTTTGACCTTCATATACATCAATAACGTAATATAACGTAACCTAACCCAACCTATCATCTCGGCGGTAATATTTGACCACATTCCTGGCTTGTTGGCCTCTACGTCTCCGTGGGACCTTTATATACATCAATAACGTAATATAACCTATCCTAACCCAACCAAACATCTCGGCGGTAATATTTGACATCATTCCTGGCGAGTTGGCCTCTACTTCTCCGTCTGACCTTCATATACATCAATAACGTAATATAACCTAACCTAACCCAACCTAACATCTCGGCGCTAAATTTGACCACATTCCTGGCTTGTTGGCCTCTACGTCTCTGTGGGACCTTTATATACATCAATAATGTAATATAACCTAACCTAACCCAACCTAACATCTCGGCGGTAATATTTGACGTCATTCCTGGCGAGTTGGCCTCTACGTCTCCGTGGGACCTTTATATACATCCATAACATAATATAAGCCAGCCTATCCCAATCTAACATCTCGGCGGTAATATTTGACCACATTCCTCGCTTGTTGGCCTCTACGTCTCCGTGGGACCTTTATATACATCAATAACGTAATATAACCTAACCTAACCCAACCTAACATCTCGGCGGTAATATTTGACGTCATTCCTGGCGAGTTGGCCTCTACGTCTCCGTTTGACCTTCATATACATTAATAACCTAATATAACGTAACCTTTTGTTTTTTTTTTTTATCGTGGGGAAATCCTCATGGATACCTCGGAGTTCGGGGAAACTCCGAGGTTATGCCGGACTCTTACCGGCTAAAACCCCACGGTGGCCACCAACGACGCTACTGAGGGAGAGCCGGGATCTCTTACGAACGCGACCGGCTCCCCCTCAGCGTCTGGAGCCTCCCAGAAGAAGTCTGGGAGGCTCTCATCCCGGGAGGGAGAGGTCGCATCCAAGATGCGACCCCTCCCCCTCCCAAAGGATACCCTTGCAGCGACTTCGGGGCCACGTCCGAAGTCGCTGCACGTCTCGGAGGGGTGACGTGCAATGGTCGCGATGGGCCCCCGTCCATCACGACCGAGTCACCCCTCCGGACGTCCCCACGCGCGGGTGACGGCCGTGGCGTACGCGGCTACGCCCCAGCCCGCGCGAGGGGCTGTCACCCCCCGGGGACTGTGTCCCCTATGGGCGCCCGGCGATATCCACATGGTGGACATCCCCGGGCGCCGGTGGAGTGCGACGACGCCTGCGTCGCCGCCGTCGACGGGTGGGATCGCTAACTTCGCGATCCCTCTCCGCCGCCTCCTTCGCCCGCATGACGGCCTCACAGAAGGCCGCCATAGCCCGCCAGGATCTGGCGTCCTCTACCATCCTTCTAAGTACGGATGGCAATGCCAGATCCTGGCCCACCTCGCTCCGAAGGACACGACGCCGCACCTCCCACGCTGGACAAAACTCCAGCGTGTGCTGCGCCGTGTCCCTCTGGTCCTACCACAGTGGTGACACGCCGCCGTGGCTTCCCGTCCTATCCGGCGCAGGTACTCACCGAAGCATCCGTGCCCGGTGAGGACCTGCGTGGTCCGGTAGGATAGTCCTCGGCTTCGGCTCACCCATCTATCGAGGATGGGCAATACCGCCCCGACGGTCCGGTGACTCCCATGGGTGGCGCGAAGACGCTCCTCCCACTTGGTCACCAAAGACCGCCAGGCCCAGGCTCTGACCACCTCCTCCGACGGGGGTGAGATATCCTGGCAGAGACGAAGGTGTCCGTAGACAAACGCTTCGCGCTCCGCCAGGAGCTCCAGGGGTGGTAACCCCGCCAGAGTTCCCGCCGCCTCATGAGACACCGTGCGGTATCCCCTGATCACCCTGATGGCAAGGCGCCGCCAAACACTGCGAAGCAGTGCCCGACTGCGCCGGTTGGCCATCAGGGCGTCCGCCCAGATCGGGGCTCCATATAGAGCCATCGACCGCACGATGCCTGCATAAAGGCGGCGTACCCTCGCGTCCGGGCCCCCCAGGTTGGGCAGCAAGCGACCCAAGCTGGCCGCCGCTTTTTCCAACCTGGGTGCCAGGAGCGCGAAGTGGCGCCCAAAAGCCCAGGAGCCGTCCAGGTGAAGTCCGAGATATTTTATCGCGGGCTTCACCTGGATGCGGGTGTCCCCTACTCGGATCCAGGTATCGGCGAGTGACCTCCCATTTCGACGGAGGAGATGACGGTCCAAGAACCACATCGCCTCCGTCTTGTGAGGAGCCAGCTCCAAACCCATACCCCGGATCAGGGAAGCCACGTTGGCCACTCCCACCTCGGCGCGCCGGACGATCCTCCCGCTTGTACGCCCACCGGCTACCAACACGGTATCGTCAGCGTAGCAGACTACGCTGACACCGGTGGGAAGGAGGACCCGCAGCGCCGCGTCGTACCCCACGTCCCACAAGAGGGGTCCCAAAACTGACCCCTGGGGTACGCCGCGACTAATCTCCCTCGTGCAGGTGTTTCCACCCCGGCCCACGTACTCGACGCACCTGCCGCTAAGGCAGGAGCCGACCGCCACCCGCAGGTATTGAGGGACTTCATGTCGTTCGAGTCCCCTGCGGATGGCCTCCCAGGAGAGGGAGTTGAAGGCATTGACGATGTCCAAGGACACCGCCAATGCCATCCCTCCCCGGGAAGTAGCCGAGCCCGCCAAGGTACGGACCCGATCGATCGCGTCGATCGTGGACCGCCCCCGGCGGAAGCCGAACTGACACTCGGCCAGGTCGGGTCCTACCCGCTCCAGATGCCTGGTGATTCGGGAAGCCACGATTCTCTCGTAGAGCTTCCCGATCTCATCCAGGAGCACGATGGGTCGATAGCCCGAGGGAGATTCAGCGTCCCGGCCCTCCTTCCGCAGGAGGACCAGGCGTCCGAGCCGCCACCGAGATGGGAACGTCCCCGACTTCAGAATTGCTGTAAAAAGCCTCCGAAGTCGGGGACCCAGAACGCGCAGGGCCAAGACCAGCACGCGGCCGGGGACGCCGTCGGGACCCGGAGCCGTATTCCGAGCCCCGAGACGCCTCACCGCCCCGGCCAACTCCTCCTCCGTAACCTCCAGCCCCGCGGACCACCCGTCCACCTGAGTCGGGAAGGCGGCCGATGCGCTCCCAGACGGGAACAACGCATCGACCACCCTCCCGAGAAGCCGGGGTTCCATCGTCTCAGTCACCGGGGGGCCATAAGCTCTAAGCTTGTTTAAGACAAGCCTATATGGACGCCCCCACGGATCCTGATCCAACGAACGAAGAAGTCCGTCCCAAGCGCTGGTCTTGGCCCTCCCGATGGCCTGTTGCAGCTGAACCGTCAGCTGACGATATTCAGCGTACAACAGGGCCGTCCGTGCCTCGTCCCGACGTCTCCTCCTCCGAGACCTGGTGTACCGGCGTCGCGCCATTGCGCAACTCGCTCGGAGCCGCGCGATGTCGCCCGACCACCAGTACACCGGCCTCCGGGGCGGAAGTCGACCGGCCCCCGGCATCGCCGTCCTGCAGATTGCAGTCAGGGCGCCATCGAACCAGTCGGCCTCCGCCTCCACGTCAGCGACGGGCTCGGCCGACGGCTCCGACCAAGCCACAGCATGGACGGCAGCCATCAGGGCGTCCTCGTCAAGGGCTCTGAGAGCCCACCTCCTTCGCTGCTGGCGTAGACTAGCTTGGCGGCCCGGGGCGGTCCCGGAGACTTCTATCCTAACGTACAAGTGATCGGATAGAGTCTCCGTGGACTCGTCCACCGTCCACCCCGTGACCCGCAGCGCGGCGGCAGGGGAAGCCCATGAAAGATCCACGATGCTTGTACCCTGCCGTCGCACGCACGTACTGGTCGATCCTCGGTTGAGCAACCGAAGATCGAGACCAGCAGCCCACTCCAAAACCGTCTCGCCCCTAGCGTCCGTCCTGGGGGACCCCCATGCCGAAGCATGGGCGTTGAAGTCCCCCAAGACGAGTACCTGGCGGGCCGAGAACTGGGACAAAAAGTTCCCAAGCCCGTCCAGATACTCCTCGAACGACTCTAGGGGCCAGCGCGGTGGAGCATAGGTCCCCACCAGCACGAAGCCCGCCCAGTCTACAGCCACGAAGCCCCGCCCATTGCCCAGAAAGGCGAACGGCGGAACCCGCGAGGCCACAGCCTGAGCTATGGCCACCGACCCTTCGCGATCCCCGACCCAGGACGGTCGGTCGGGGATCACGAAGGGTTCAGCGACCACCGCAACGTCAACCCCGCCCGCCATAAGACCCTCGACCAAGAGATCGTGGGCTCGGCGGGCGTGGTTGACGTTCGCCTGGAGGACCCTGGTCGAGGGGAAGATTATGCCATATCCATGGCCTCCCCCCGGCCAGAGTCATCCGCCGGGGTAACAATGCCCCCGGCCTCATTCACCCCCTTAGTGCCCCCTCCCGGCGGCCCACCCTCCACACCCCCCTTCGGTGGCTGCGGCGCCCTCGTCCCCAGGCGCCCCTTCCGCGTCGGGGGGTTACACTTAACCCCCCCGAGTCTGTGGTCGGCCGGTCGTCCCAGGTCCGCACACAGTGGGCAGTTGGGGGCGGCCGCCCGACACACGTTCGCCCGGTGCCCGGGGGAACCGCAGTTATAACAGCGGTCGCCCCGGTCAACTTCGGCAGAGCAATGCTGCCGCAAGTGCCCCTTAGCCAGACAGCGATAACACTGCTGGGGACGAGGTTTCAGGGCCTCCACCTTGGCCCTGCACCAACCCACCCTGATCCACCCCAGGGTTGCTGCTTTACGAGCGACAACCAAGGGGCATTGTATCCACAGGGTTCCTAGTCCCAGAGGTGAGGACCTTATCTCACCGGTCCTCACCTCCGCGGCCAGGCACCCTGCCGCCGCAGCAACCGATTCCGCCACCTCAGATGAGGTGACGGAGTCGTCCAGCCCACTCACCCTCAACTCCGCCCTCTTAGAAGGGCATGAGACCCGGACCTCTGTGTCCGCCAAGGCCGCCCTTAGCTTATCTGCTAAGAGGGCGGCCTTTGCCGCCCTCTCAGGACCGGAATATAACGTAACCTAACCCAACCTATCATCTCGGCGGTAATATTTGACAACATTCCTAGCGAGTTGGCCTCTACGTCTCCGTGGGACCTTTACATAGTTCAATAACGTAATATAACCTAACCTAACCCAACCTAACATCTCGGCGGTAATATTTGACATCATTCCTGGCGAGTTGGCCTCTACTTCTCCGTTTGACCTTCATATACATAAATAACGTAATATGACGTAACCTAACCCAACCAATCATCTCGGCGGTAATATTTGACAACGTTCCTGGCGAGTTGGCTTCTCCGTCTCCGCGGGACCTTTATGTACGTCAATAACGTAATATAACCTAACCTAACCCAAACTAACATCTCGGCGGTAATATTTGATATCATTCCTGGCGAGTTGGCCTCTACGTCTCCGTTTGACCTTCATATACATCAATAACGTAATATAACCTACCCTAACCCAACCTAACATCTCGGCGGTAATATTTGACATCATTCCTGGCGAGTTGGCCTCTACTGCTCCGTTTGACCTTCATATACATCAATAACGTAATATAACGTAACCTAACCCAACCTATCATCTCGGCGGTAATATTTGACCACATTCCTGGCTTGTTGGCCTCTACGTCTCCGTGGGACCTTTATATACATCAATAACGTAATATAACCTAACCTAACCCAACCAAACATCTCGGCGGTAATATTTGACATCATTCCTGGCGAGTTGGCCTCTACTTCTCCGTCTGACCTTCATATACATCAATAACGTAATATAACGTAACCTAACCCAACCTATCATCTCGGCGGTAATATTTGACGTCATTCCTGGCGAGTTGGCCTCTACGTCTCCGTGGGACCTTTATATACATCCATAACATAATATAAGCCAGCCTATCCCAATCTAACATCTCGGCGGTAATATTTGACCACATTCCTCGCTTGTTGGCCTCTACGTCTCCGTGGGACCTTTATATACATCAATAACGTAATATAACCTAACCTAACCCAACCTAACATCTCGGCGGTAATATTTGACGTCATTCCTGGCGAGTTGGCCTCTACGTCTCCGTTTGACCTTCATATACATTAATAACGTAATATAACGTAACCTAACCCAACCTATCATCTCGGCGGTAATATTTGACAACATTCCTAGCGAGTTGGCCTCTACGTCTCCGTGGGACCTTTACATAGTTCAATAACGTAATATAACCTAACCTAACCCAACCTAACATCTCGGCGGTAATATTTGACATCATTCCTGGTGAGTTGGCCTCTACGTCTCCGTGGGACCTTTATATACGTCAATAACGTAATATAATCTAACCTAACCCAACCTAACATCACGGCGCTAAATTTGACCACATTCCTGGCTTGTTGGCCTCTACGTCTCCGTGGGACCTTCATATACATAAATAACGTAATATAACGTAACCTAACCCAACCAATCATCTCGGCGGTAATATTTGACAACGTTCCTGGCGAGTTGGCTTCTCCGTCTCCGCGGGACCTTTATGTACGTGAATAACGTAATATAACCTAACCTAACCCAAACTAACATCTCGGCGGTAATATTTGATATCATTCCTGGCGAGTTGGCCTCTACGTCTCCGTTTGACCTTCATATACATCAATAACGTAATATAACCTACCCTAACCCAACCTAACATCTCGGCGGTAATATTTGACATCATTCCTGGCGAGTTGGCCTCTACTGCTCCGTTTGACCTTCATATACATCAATAACGTAATATAACGTAACCTAACCCAACCTATCATCTCGGCGGTAATATTTGACCACATTCCTGGCTTGTTGGCCTCTACGTCTCCGTGGGACCTTTATATACATCAATAACGTAATATAACCTAACCTAACCCAACCAAACATCTCGGCGGTAATTTTTGACATCATTCCTGGCGAGTTGGCCTCTACTTCTCCGTCTGACCTTCATATACATCAATAACGTAATATAACGTAACCTAACCCAACCTATCATCTCGGCGGTAATATTTGACGTCATTCCTGGCGAGTTGGCCTCTACGTCTCCGTGGGACCTTTATATACATCCATAACATAATATAAGCCAGCCTATCCCAATCTAACATCTCGGCGGTAATATTTGACCACATTCCTCGCTTGTTGGCATCTACGTCTCCGTGGGACCTTTATATACATCAATAACGTAATATAACCTAACCTAACCCAACCTAACATCTCGGCGGTAATATTTGACGTCATTCCTGGCGAGTTGGCCTCTACGTCTCCGTTTGACCTTCATATACATTAATAACGTAATATAACGTAACCTAACCCAACCTATCATCTCGGCGGTAATATTTGACAACATTCCTAGCGAGTTGGCCTCTACGTCTCCGTGGGACCTTTACATAGTTCAATAACGTAATATAACCTAACCTAACCCAACCTAACAGCTCGGCGGTAATATTTGACATCATTCCTGGCGAGTTGGCCTCTACGTCTCCGTTTGACCTTCATATACATTAATAACGTAATATAACGTAACCTAACCCAACCTATCATCTCGGCGGTAATATTTGACAACATTCCTAGCGAGTTGGCCTCTACGTCTCCGTGGGACCTTTACATAGTTCAATAACGTAATATAACCTAACCTAACCCAACCTAACATCTCGGCGGTAATATTTGACATCATTCCTGGCGAGTTGGCCTCTACTTCTCCGTTTGACCTTCATATACATAAATAACGTAATATGACGTAACCTAACCCAAACAATCATCTCGGCGGTAATATTCGACAACGTTCCTGGCGAGTTGGCTTCTCCGTCTCCGCGGGACCTTTATGTACGTCAATAACGTAATATAACCTAACTTAACCCAACCTAACATCTCGGCGGTAATATTTGATATCATTCCTGGCGAGTTGGCCTCTACGTCTCCGTTTGACCTTCATATACATCAATAACGTAATATAACGTGACCTAACCCAACCTAACATCTCGGCGGTAATATTTGACAACATTCCTGGCGAGTTGGCCTCTACGTCTCCGTGGGACCTTTATATACATCCATAACATAATATAAGCCAGCCTATCCCAATCTAACATCTCGGCGCTAATATTTGACCACATTCCTGGCTTGTTGGCCTCTACGCCTCCGTGGGACCTTTACATACTTCAATAACGTAATATAACCTAACCTAACCCAACCTAACATCGCGGCGGTAATATTTGACATCATTTCTGGCGAGTTGGACTCTACCTCTCCGTTTGACCTTCATATACATAAGTAACGTAATATAACGTAACCTAACCGAACCTATCATCTCGGCGGTAATATTTGACAACATTTCTGGCGAGTTGGCCTCTACGTCTCCGTGGGACCTTTATATACGTCAATAACGTAATATAATCTAACCTAACCCAACCTAACATCTCGGCGCTAAATTTGACCACATTCCTGGCTTGTTGGCCTCTACGTCTCCGTGGGACCTTCATATACATAAATAACGTAATATAACGTAACCTAACCCAACCAATCATCTCGGCGGTAATATTTCACAACATTCCTGGCGAGTTGGCCTCTACGTCTCCGTGGGACCTTTATATACATCAATAACGTAATATAACCTAACCTAACTCAACCTACCATCTCGGCGGTAATATTTGATATCATTCCTGGCGAGTTGGCCTCTACGTCTCCGTTTGACCTTCATATACATCAATAACGTAATATAACCTACCCTAACCCAACCTAACATCTCGGCGGTAATATTTGACATCATTCCTGGCGAGTTGGCCTCTACTGCTCCGTTTGACCTTCATATACATCAATAACGTAATATAACGTAACCTAACCCAACCTATCATCTCGGCGGTAATATTTGACCACATTCCTGGCTTGTTGGCCTCTACGTCTCCGTGGGACCTTTACATACTTCAATAACGTAATATAACCTAATCTAACCCAACCTAACATCTCGGCGGTAATATTTGACATCATTCCTGGCGAGTTGGCCTCTACTTCTCCGTTTGACCTTCATATACATAACTAACGTAATATAACGTAACCTAACCCAACCAATCATCTCGGCGGTAATATTTGACAACATTCCTGGCGAGTTGGCCTCTACGTCTCCGTGGGACCTTTATATACACCCATAACATAATATAAGCCAGCCTATCCCAATCTAACATCTCGGCGGTAATATTTGACCACATTCCTCGCTTGTTGGCCTCTACGTCTCCGTGGGACCTTTATATACATCAATAACCTAATATAACCTAACCTAACCCAACCTAACATCTCGGCGGTAATATTTGACGTCATTCCTGGCGAGTTGGCCTCTACGTCTCCGTGGGACCTTTATATACATCCAGAACATAATATAAGCCAGCCTATCCCAATCTAACATCCCGGCGGTAATATTTGACCACATTCCTCGCTTGTTGGCCTCTACGTCTCCGTGGGACCTTTAGATACATCAATTACGTAATATAACCTAACCTAACCCAACCTAACATCTCGGCGGTAATATTTGACGTCATTCCTGGCGAGTTGGCCTCTACGTCTCCGTTTGACCTTCATATACATTAATAACGTAATATAACGTAACCTAACCCAACCTATCATTTCGGCGGTAATATTTGACAACATTCCTAGCGAGTTGGCCTCTACGTCTCCGTGGGACCTTTACATAGTTCAATAACGTAATATAACCTAACCTAACCCAACCTAACATCTCGGCGGTAATATTTGACGTCATTCCTGGCGAGTTGGCCTCTACGTCTCCGTGGGACCTTTATATACGTCAATAACGTAATATAATCTAACCTAACCCAACCTAACATCACGGCGCTAAATTTGACCACATTCCTGGCTTGTTGGCCTCTACGTCTCCGTGGGACCTTCATATACATAAATAACGTAATATAACGTAACCTAACCCAACCAATCATCTCGGCGGTAATATTTGACAACGTTCCTGGCGAGTTGGCTTCTCCGTCTCCGCGGGACCTTTATGTACGTCAATAACGTAATATAACCTAACCTAACCCAAACTAACATCTCGGCGGTAATATTTGATATCATTCCTGGCGAGTTGGCCTCTACGTCTCCGTTTGACCTTCATATACATCAATAACGTAATATAACCTACCCTAACCCAACCTAACATCTCGGCGGTAATATTTGACATCATTCCTGGCGAGTTGGCTCTACTGCTCCGTTTGACCTTCATATACATCAATAACGTAATATAACGTAACCTAACCCAACCTATCACCTCGGCGGTAATATTTGACCACATTCCTGGCTTGTTGGCCTCTACGTCTCCGTGGGACCTTTATATACATCAATAACGTAATATAACCTAACCTAACCCAACCAAACATCTCGGCGGTAATATTTGACATCATTCCTGGCGAGTTGGCCTCTACTTCTCCGTCTGACCTTCATATACATCAATAACGTAATATAACGTAACCTAACCCAACCTATCATCTCGGCGGTAATATTTGACGTCATTCCTGGCGAGTTGGCCTCTACGTCTCCGTGGGACCTTTATATACATCCATAACATAATATAAGCCAGCCTATCCCAATCTAACATCTCGGCGGTAATATTTGACCACATTCCTCGCTTGTTGGCCTCTACGTCTCCGTGGGACCTTTATATACATCAATAACGTAATATAACCTAACCTAACCCAACCTAACATCTCGGCGGTAATATTTGACGTCATTCCTGGCGAGTTGGCCTCTACGTCTCCGTTTGACCTTCATATACATTAATAACGTAATATAACGTAACCTAACCCAACCTATCATCTCGGCGGTAATATTTGACAACATTCCTAGCGAGTTGGCCTCTACGTCTCCGTGGGACCTTTACATAGTTCAATAACGTAATATAACCTAACCTAACCCAACCTAACATCTCGGCGGTAATATTTGACATCATTCCTGGCGAGTTGGCCTCTACGTCTCCGTTTGACCTTCATATACATTAATAACGTAATATAACGTAACCTAACCCAACCTATCATCTCGGCGGTAATATTTGACAACATTCCTAGCGAGTTGGCCTCTACGTCTCCGTGGGACCTTTACATAGTTCAATAACGTAATATAACCTAACCTAACCCAACCTAACATCTCGGCGGTAATATTTGACATCATTCCTGGCGAGTTGGCCTCTACTTCTCCGTTTGACCTTCATATACATAAATAACGTAATATGACGTAACCTAACCCAAACAATCATCTCGGCGGTAATATTCGACAACGTTCCTGGCGAGTTGGCTTCTCCGTCTCCGCGGGACCTTTATGTACGTCAATAACGTAATATAACCTAACTTAACCCAACCTAACATCTCGGCGGTAATATTTGATATCATTCCTGGCGAGTTGGCCTCTACGTCTCCGTTTGACCTTCATATACATCAATAACGTAATATAACGTGACCTAACCCAACCTAACATCTCGGCGGTAATATTTGACAACATTCCTGGCGAGTTGGCCTCTACGTCTCCGTGGGACCTTTATATACATCCATAACATAATATAAGCCAGCCTATCCCAATCTAACATCTCGGCGGTAATATTTGACCACATTCCTGGCTTGTTGGCCTCTACGCCTCCGTGGGACCTTTACATACTTCAATAACGTAATATAACCTAACCTAACCCAACCTAACATCGCGGCGGTAATATTTGACATCATTTCTGGCGAGTTGGACTCTACCTCTCCGTTTGACCTTCATATACATAAGTAACGTAATATAACGTAACCTAACCGAACCTATCATGTCGGCGGTAATATTTGACAACATTTCTGGCGAGTTGGCCTCTACGTCTCCGTGGGACCTTTATATACGTCAATAACGTAATATAATCTGACCTAACCCAACCTAACATCTCGGCGCTAAATTTGACCACATTCCTGGCTTGTTGGCCTCTACGTTTCCGTGGGACCTTCATATACATAAATAACGTAATATAACGTAACCTAACCCAACCAATCATCTCGGCGGTAATATTTGACAACATTCCTGGCGAGTTGGCCTCTACGTCTCCGTGGGACCTTTATATACACCCATAACATAATATAAGCCAGCCTATCCCAATCTAACATCTCGGCGGTAATATTTGACCACATTCCTCGCTCGTTGGCCTCTACGTCTCCGTGGGACCTTTATATACATCAATAACCTAATATAACCTAACCTAACCCAACCTAACATCTCGGCGGTAATATTTGACGTCATTCCTGGCGAGTTGGCCTCTACGTCTCCGTGGGACCTTTATATACATCCAGAACATAATATAAGCCAGCCTATCCCAATCTAACATCCCGGCGGTAATATTTGACCACATTCCTCGCTTGTTGGCCTCTACGTCTCCGTGGGACCTTTAGATACATCAATAACGTAATATAACCTAACCTAACCCAACCTAACATCTCGGCGGTAATATTTGACGTCATTCCTGGCGAGTTGGCCTCTACGTCTCCGTTTGACCTTCATATACATTAATAACGTAATATAACGTAACCTAACCCAACCTATCATTTCGGCGGTAATATTTGACAACATTCCTAGCGAGTTGGCCTCTACGTCTCCGTGGGACCTTTACATAGTTCAATAAGGTAATATAACCTAACCTAACCCAACCTAACATCTCGGCGGTAATATTTGACGTCATTCCTGATGAGTTGGCCTCTACGTCTCCGTGGGACCTTTATATACATCCATAACATAATATAAGCCAGCCTATCCCAATCTAACATCTCGGCGGTAATATTTGACCACATTCCTCGCTTGTTGGCCTCTACGTCTCCGTGGGACCTTTATATACATCAATAACGTAATATAACCTAACCTAACCCAACCTAACCCAACCTAACATCTCGGCGGTAATATTTGACGTCATTCCTGGCGAGTTGGCCTCTACGTCTCCGTTTGACCTTCATATACATTAATAACGTAATATAACGTAACCTAACCCAACCTATCATCTCGGCGGTAATATTTGACAACATTCCTAGCGAGTTGGCCTCTACGTCTCCGTGGGACCTTTACATAGTTCAATAACGTAATATAACCTAACCTAACCCAACCTAACATCTCGGCGGTAATATTTGACATCATTCCTGGCGAGTTGGCCTCTACTTCTCCGTTTGACCTTCATATACATAAATAACGTAATATGACCTAACCTAACCCAACCAATCATCTCGGCGGTAATATTCGACAACGTTCCTGGCGAGTTGGCTTCTCCGTCTCCGCGGGACCTTTATGTACGTCAATAACGTAATATAACCTAACTTAACCCAACCTAACATCTCGGCGGTAATATTTGATATCATTCCTGGCGAGTTGGCCTCTACGTCTCCGTTTGACCTTCATATACATCAATAACGTAATATAACGTAACCTAACCCAACCTAACATCTCGGCGGTAATATTTGACAACATTCCTGGCGAGTTGGCCTCTACGTCTCCGTGGGACCTTTATATACATCCATAACATAATATAAGCCAGCCTATCCCAATCTAACATCTCGGCGGTAATATTTGACCACATTCCTGGCTTGTTGGCCTCTACGCCTCCGTGGGACCTTTACATACTTCAATAACGTAATATAACCTAACCTAACCCAACCTAACATCGCGGCGGTAATATTTGACATCATTTCTGGCGAGTTGGACTCTACCTCTCCGTTTGACCTTCATATACATAAGTAACGTAATATAACGTAACCTAACCGAACCTATCATCTCGGCGGTAATATTTGACAACATTTCTGGCGAGTTGGCCTCTACGTCTCCGTGGGACCTTTATATACGTCAATAACGTAATATAATCTAACCTAACCCAACCTAACATCTCGGCGCTAAATTTGACCACATTCCTGGCTTGTTGGCCTCTACGTCTCCGTGGGACCTTCATATACATAAATAACGTAATATAACGTAACCTAACCCAACCAATCATCTCGGCGGTAATATTTCACAACATTCCTGGCGAGTTGGCCTCTACGTCTCCGTGGGACCTTTATATACATCAATAACGTAATATAACCTAACCTAACTCAACCTACCATCTCGGCGGTAATATTTGATATCATTCCTGGCGAGTTGGCCTCTACGTCTCCGTTTGACCTTCATATACATCAATAACGTAATATAACCTACCCTAACCCAACCTAACATCTCGGCGGTAGTATTTGACGTCATTCCTGGCGAGTTGGCCTCTACTGCTCCGTTTGACCTTCATATACATCAATAACGTAATATAACGTAACCTAACCCAACCTATCATCTCGGCGGTAATATTTGACCACATTCCTGGCTTGTTGGCCTCTACGTCTCCGTGGGACCTTTATATACATCAATAACGTAATATAACCTATCCTAACCCAACCAAACATCTCGGCGGTAATATTTGACATCATTCCTGGCGAGTTGGCCTCTACTTCTCCGTCTGACCTTCATATACATCAATAACGTAATATAACCTAACCCAACCTAACATCTCGGCGCTAAATTTGACCACATTCCTGGCTTGTTGGCCCCTACGCCTCCGTGGGACCTTTACATACTTCAATAACGTAATATAACCTAACCTAACCCAACCTAACATCGCGGCGGTAATATTTGACATCATTTCTGGCGAGTTGGACTGTACCTCTCCGTTTGACCTTCATATACATAAGTAACGTAATATAACGTAACCTAACCGAACCTATCATCTCGGCGGTAATATTTGACAACATTTCTGGCGAGTTGGCCTCTACGTCTCCGTGGGACCTTTATATACGTCAATAACGTAATATAATCTAACCTAACCCAACCTAACATCTCGGCGCTAAATTTGACCACATTCCTGGCTTGTTGGCCTCTACGTCTCCGTGGGACCTTCATATACATAAATAACGTAATATAACGTAACCTAACCCAACCAATCATCTCGGCGGTAATATTTCACAACATTCCTGGCGAGTTGGCCTCTACGTCTCCGTGGGACCTTTATATACATCAATAACGTAATATAACCTAACCTAACTCAACCTACCATCTCGGCGGTAATATTTGATATCATTCCTGGCGAGTTGGCCTCTACGTCTCCGTTTGACCTTCATATACATCAATAACGTAATATAACCTACCCTAACCCAACCTAACATCTCGGCGGTAATATTTGACATCATTCCTGGCGAGTTGGCCTCTACTGCTCCGTTTGACCTTCATATACATCAATAACGTAATATAACGTAACCTAACCCAACCTATCACCTCGGCGGTAATATTTGACCACATTCCTGGCTTGTTGGCCTCTACGTCTCCGTGGGACCTTTATATACATCAATAACGTAATATAACCTAACCTAACCCAACCAAACATCTCGGCGGTAATATTTGACATCATTCCTGGCGAGTTGGCCTCTACTTCTCCGTCTGACCTTCATATACATCAATAACGTAATATAACGTAACCTAACCCAACCTATCATCTCGGCGGTAATATTTGACAACATTCCTAGCGAGTTGGCCTCTACGTCTCCGTGGGACCTTTACATAGTTCAATAACGTAATATAACCTAACCTAACCCAACCTAACATCTCGGCGGTAATATTTGACATCATTCCTGGCGAGTTGGCCTCTACTTCTCCGTTTGACCTTCATATACATAAATAACGTAATATGACCTAACCTAACCCAACCAATCATCTCGGCGGTAATATTCGACAACGTTCCTGGCGAGTTGGCTTCTCCGTCTCCGCGGGACCTTTATGTACGTCAATAACGTAATATAACCTAACTTAACCCAACCTAACATCTCGGCGGTAATATTTGATATCATTCCTGGCGAGTTGGCCTCTACGTCTCCGTTTGACCTTCATATACATCAATAACGTAATATAACGTAACCTAACCCAACCTAACATCTCGGCGGTAATATTTGACAACATTCCTGGCGAGTTGGCCTCTACGTCTCCGTGGGACCTTTATATACATCCATAACATAATATAAGCCAGCCTATCCCAATCTAACATCTCGGCGGTAATATTTGACCACATTCCTGGCTTGTTGGCCTCTACGCCTCCGTGGGACCTTTACATACTTCAATAACGTAATATAACCTAACCTAACCCAACCTAACATCGCGGCGGTAATATTTGACATCATTTCTGGCGAGTTGGACTCTACCTCTCCGTTTGACCTTCATATACATAAGTAACGTAATATAACGTAACCTAACCGAACCTATCATCTCGGCGGTAATATTTGACAACATTTCTGGCGAGTTGGCCTCTACGTCTCCGTGGGACCTTTATATACGTCAATAACGTAATATAATCTAACCTAACCCAACCTAACATCTCGGCGCTAAATTTGACCACATTCCTGGCTTGTTGGCCTCTACGTCTCCGTGGGACCTTCATATACATAAATAACGTAATATAACGTAACCTAACCCAACCAATCATCTCGGCGGTAATATTTCACAACATTCCTGGCGAGTTGGCCTCTACGTCTCCGTGGGACCTTTATATACATCAATAACGTAATATAACCTAACCTAACTCAACCTACCATCTCGGCGGTAATATTTGATATCATTCCTGGCGAGTTGGCCTCTACGTCTCCGTTTGACCTTCATATACATCAATAACGTAATATAACCTACCCTAACCCAACCTAACATCTCGGCGGTAATATTTGACGTCATTCCTGGCGAGTTGGCCTCTACTGCTCCGTTTGACCTTCATATACATCAATAACGTAATATAACGTAACCTAACCCAACCTATCATCTCGGCGGTAATATTTGACCACATTCCTGGCTTGTTGGCCTCTACGTCTCCGTGGGACCTTTATATACATCAATAACGTAATATAACCTATCCTAACCCAACCAAACATCTCGGCGGTAATATTTGACATCATTCCTGGCGAGTTGGCCTCTACTTCTCCGTCTGACCTTCATATACATCAATAACGTAATATAACCTAACCCAACCTAACATCTCGGCGCTAAATTTGACCACATTCCTGGCTTGTTGGCCCCTACGCCTCCGTGGGACCTTTACATACTTCAATAACGTAATATAACCTAACCTAACCCAACCTAACATCGCGGCGGTAATATTTGACATCATTTCTGGCGAGTTGGACTGTACCTCTCCGTTTGACCTTCATATACATAAGTAACGTAATATAACGTAACCTAACCGAACCTATCATCTCGGCGGTAATATTTGACAACATTTCTGGCGAGTTGGCCTCTACGTCTCCGTGGGACCTTTATATACGTCAATAACGTAATATAATCTAACCTAACCCAACCTAACATCTCGGCGCTAAATTTGACCACATTCCTGGCTTGTTGGCCTCTACGTCTCCGTGGGACCTTCATATACATAAATAACGTAATATAACGTAACCTAACCCAACCAATCATCTCGGCGGTAATATTTCACAACATTCCTGGCGAGTTGGCCTCTACGTCTCCGTGGGACCTTTATATACATCAATAACGTAATATAACCTAACCTAACTCAACCTACCATCTCGGCGGTAATATTTGATATCATTCCTGGCGAGTTGGCCTCTACGTCTCCGTTTGACCTTCATATACATCAATAACGTAATATAACCTACCCTAACCCAACCTAACATCTCGGCGGTAATATTTGACATCATTCCTGGCGAGTTGGCCTCTACTGCTCCGTTTGACCTTCATATACATCAATAACGTAATATAACGTAACCTAACCCAACCTATCACCTCGGCGGTAATATTTGACCACATTCCTGGCTTGTTGGCCTCTACGTCTCCGTGGGACCTTTATATACATCAATAACGTAATATAACCTAACCTAACCCAACCAAACATCTCGGCGGTAATATTTGACATCATTCCTGGCGAGTTGGCCTCTACTTCTCCGTCTGACCTTCATATACATCAATAACGTAATATAACGTAACCTAACCCAACCTATCATCTCGGCGGTAATATTTGACGTCATTCCTGGCGAGTTGGCCTCTACGTCTCCGTGGGACCTTTATATACATCCATAACATAATATAAGCCAGCCTATCCCAATCTAACATCTCGGCGGTAATATTTGACCACATTCCTCGCTTGTTGGCCTCTACGTCTCCGTGGGACCTTTATATACATCAATAACGTAATATAACCTAACCTAACCCAACCTAACATCTCGGCGGTAATATTTGACGTCATTCCTGGCGAGTTGGCCTCTACGTCTCCGTTTGACCTTCATATACATTAATAACGTAATATAATCTAACCTAACCCAACCTAACACCTCGGCGCTAAATTTGACCACATTCCTGGCTTGTTGGCCTCTACGTCTCCGTGGGACCTTCATATACATAAATAACGTAATATAACGTAACCTAACCCAACCAATCATCTCGGCGGTAATATTTCACAACATTCCTGGCGAGTTGGCCTCTACGTCTCCGTGGGACCTTTATATACATCAATAACGTAATATAACCTAACCTAACTCAACCTACCATCTCGGCGGTAATATTTGATATCATTCCTGGCGAGTTGGCCTCTACGTCTCCGTTTGACCTTCATATACATCAATAACGTAATATAACCTACCCTAACCCAACCTAACATCTCGGCGGTAATATTTGACATCATTCCTGGCGAGTTGGCCTCTACTGCTCCGTTTGACCTTCATATACATCAATAACGTAATATAACGTAACCTAACCCAACCTATCATCTCGGCGGTAATATTTGACCACATTCCTGGCTTGTTGGCCTCTACGTCTCCGTGGGACCTTTATATACATCAATAACGTAATATAACCTATCCTAACCCAACCAAACATCTCGGCGGTAATATTTGACATCATTCCTGGCGAGTTGGCCTCTACTTCTCCGTCTGACCTTCATATACATCAATAACGTAATATAACCTAACCCAACCTAACATCTCGGCGCTAAATTTGACCACATTCCTGGCTTGTTGGCCCCTACGCCTCCGTGGGACCTTTACATACTTCAATAACGTAATATAACCTAACCTAACCCAACCTAACATCGCGGCGGTAATATTTGACATCATTTCTGGCGAGTTGGACTGTACCTCTCCGTTTGACCTTCATATACATAAGTAACGTAATATAACGTAACCTAACCGAACCTATCATCTCGGCGGTAATATTTGACAACATTTCTGGCGAGTTGGCCTCTACGTCTCCGTGGGACCTTTATATACGTCAATAACGTAATATAATCTAACCTAACCCAACCTAACATCTCGGCGCTAAATTTGACCACATTCCTGGCTTGTTGGCCTCTACGTCTCCGTGGGACCTTCATATACATAAATAACGTAATATAACGTAACCTAACCCAACCAATCATCTCGGCGGTAATATTTCACAACATTCCTGGCGAGTTGGCCTCTACGTCTCCGTGGGACCTTTATATACATCAATAACGTAATATAACCTAACCTAACTCAACCTACCATCTCGGCGGTAATATTTGATATCATTCCTGGCGAGTTGGCCTCTACGTCTCCGTTTGACCTTCATATACATCAATAACGTAATATAACCTACCCTAACCCAACCTAACATCTCGGCGGTAATATTTGACATCATTCCTGGCGAGTTGGCCTCTACTGCTCCGTTTGACCTTCATATACATCAATAACGTAATATAACGTAACCTAACCCAACCTATCACCTCGGCGGTAATATTTGACCACATTCCTGGCTTGTTGGCCTCTACGTCTCCGTGGGACCTTTATATACATCAATAACGTAATATAACCTAACCTAACCCAACCAAACATCTCGGCGGTAATATTTGACATCATTCCTGGCGAGTTGGCCTCTACTTCTCCGTCTGACCTTCATATACATCAATAACGTAATATAACGTAACCTAACCCAACCTATCATCTCGGCGGTAATATTTGACGTCATTCCTGGCGAGTTGGCCTCTACGTCTCCGTGGGACCTTTATATACATCAATAACGTAATATAACCTAACCTAACCCAACCAAACATCTCGGCGGTAATATTTGACATCATTCCTGGCGAGTTGGCCTCTACTTCTCCGTCTGACCTTCATATACATCAATAACGTAATATAACGTAACCTAACCCAACCTATCATCTCGGCGGTAATATTTGACGTCATTCCTGGCGAGTTGGCCTCTACGTCTCCGTGGGACCTTTATATACATCCATAACATAATATAAGCCAGCCTATCCCAATCTAACATCTCGGCGGTAATATTTGACCACATTCCTCGCTTGTTGGCCTCTACGTCTCCGTGGGACCTTTATATACATCAATAACGTAATATAACCTAACCTAACCCAACCTAACATCTCGGCGGTAATATTTGACGTCATTCCTGGCGAGTTGGCCTCTACGTCTCCGTTTGACCTTCATATACATTAATAACGTAATATAACGTAACCTAACCCAACCTATCATCTCGGCGGTAATATTTGACAACATTCCTAGCGAGTTGGCCTCTACGTCTCCGTGGGACCTTTACATAGTTCAATAACGTAATATAACCTAACCTAACCCAACCTAACATCTCGGCGGTAATATTTGACATCATTCCTGGCGAGTTGGCCTCTACGTCTCCGTTTGACCTTCATATACATTAATAACGTAATATAACGTAACCTAACCCAACCTATCATCTCGGCGGTAATATTTGACAACATTCCTAGCGAGTTGGCCTCTACGTCTCCGTGGGACCTTTACATAGTTCAATAACGTAATATAACCTAACCTAACCCAACCTAACATCTCGGCGGTAATATTTGACATCATTCCTGGCGAGTTGGCCTCTACTTCTCCGTTTGACCTTCATATACATAAATAACGTAATATGACGTAACCTAACCCAAACAATCATCTCGGCGGTAATATTCGACAACGTTCCTGGCGAGTTGGCTTCTCCGTCTCCGCGGGACCTTTATGTACGTCAATAACGTAATATAACCTAACTTAACCCAACCTAACATCTCGGCGGTAATATTTGATATCATTCCTGGCGAGTTGGCCTCTACGTCTCCGTTTGACCTTCATATACATCAATAACGTAATATAACGTGACCTAACCCAACCTAACATCTCGGCGGTAATATTTGACAACATTCCTGGCGAGTTGGCCTCTACGTCTCCGTGGGACCTTTATATACATCCATAACATAATATAAGCCAGCCTATCCCAATCTAACATCTCGGCGGTAATATTTGACCACATTCCTGGCTTGTTGGCCTCTACGCCTCCGTGGGACCTTTACATACTTCAATAACGTAATATAACCTAACCTAACCCAACCTAACATCGCGGCGGTAATATTTGACATCATTTCTGGCGAGTTGGACTCTACCTCTCCGTTTGACCTTCATATACATAAGTAACGTAATATAACGTAACCTAACCGAACCTATCATGTCGGCGGTAATATTTGACAACATTTCTGGCGAGTTGGCCTCTACGTCTCCGTGGGACCTTTATATACATCCATAACATAATATAAGCCAGCCTATCCCAATCTAACATCTCGGCGGTAATATTTGACCACATTCCTGGCTTGTTGGCCTCTACGCCTCCGTGGGACCTTTACATACTTCAATAACGTAATATAACCTAACCTAACCCAACCTAACATCGCGGCGGTAATATTTGACATCATTTCTGGCGAGTTGGACTCTACCTCTCCGTTTGACCTTCATATACATAAGTAACGTAATATAACGTAACCTAACCGAACCTATCATCTCGGCGGTAATATTTGACAACATTTCTGGCGAGTTGGCCTCTACGTCTCCGTGGGACCTTTATATACGTCAATAACGTAATATAATCTAACCTAACCCAACCTAACATCTCGGCGCTAAATTTGACCACATTCCTGGCTTGTTGGCCTCTACGTCTCCGTGGGACCTTCATATACATAAATAACGTAATATAACGTAACCTAACCCAACCAATCATCTCGGCGGTAATATTTCACAACATTCCTGGCGAGTTGGCCTCTACGTCTCCGTGGGACCTTTATATACATCAATAACGTAATATAACCTAACCTAACTCAACCTACCATCTCGGCGGTAATATTTGATATCATTCCTGGCGAGTTGGCCTCTACGTCTCCGTTTGACCTTCATATACATCAATAACGTAATATAACCTACCCTAACCCAACCTAACATCTCGGCGGTAATATTTGACGTCATTCCTGGCGAGTTGGCCTCTACTGCTCCGTTTGACCTTCATATACATCAATAACGTAATATAACGTAACCTAACCCAACCTATCATCTCGGCGGTAATATTTGACCACATTCCTGGCTTGTTGGCCTCTACGTCTCCGTGGGACCTTTATATACATCAATAACGTAATATAACCTATCCTAACCCAACCAAACATCTCGGCGGTAATATTTGACATCATTCCTGGCGAGTTGGCCTCTACTTCTCCGTCTGACCTTCATATACATCAATAACGTAATATAACCTAACCTAACCCAACCTAACATCTCGGCGCTAAATTTGACCACATTCCTGGCTTGTTGGCCCCTACGCCTCCGTGGGACCTTTACATACTTCAATAACGTAATATAACCTAACCTAACCCAACCTAACATCGCGGCGGTAATATTTGACATCATTTCTGGCGAGTTGGACTGTACCTCTCCGTTTGACCTTCATATACATAAGTAACGTAATATAACGTAACCTAACCGAACCTATCATCTCGGCGGTAATATTTGACAACATTTCTGGCGAGTTGGCCTCTACGTCTCCGTGGGACCTTTATATACGTCAATAACGTAATATAATCTAACCTAACCCAACCTAACATCTCGGCGCTAAATTTGACCACATTCCTGGCTTGTTGGCCTCTACGTCTCCGTGGGACCTTCATATACATAAATAACGTAATATAACGTAACCTAACCCAACCAATCATCTCGGCGGTAATATTTCACAACATTCCTGGCGAGTTGGCCTCTACGTCTCCGTGGGACCTTTATATACATCAATAACGTAATATAACCTAACCTAACTCAACCTACCATCTCGGCGGTAATATTTGATATCATTCCTGGCGAGTTGGCCTCTACGTCTCCGTTTGACCTTCATATACATCAATAACGTAATATAACCTACCCTAACCCAACCTAACATCTCGGCGGTAATATTTGACGTCATTCCTGGCGAGTTGGCCTCTACTGCTCCGTTTGACCTTCATATACATCAATAACGTAATATAACGTAACCTAACCCAACCTATCATCTCGGCGGTAATATTTGACCACATTCCTGGCTTGTTGGCCTCTACGTCTCCGTGGGACCTTTATATACATCAATAACGTAATATAACCTATCCTAACCCAACCAAACATCTCGGCGGTAATATTTGACATCATTCCTGGCGAGTTGGCCTCTACTTCTCCGTCTGACCTTCATATACATCAATAACGTAATATAACCTAACCTAACCCAACCTAACATCTCGGCGCTAAATTTGACCACATTCCTGGCTTGTTGGCCTCTACGTCTCTGTGGGACCTTTATATACATCAATAATGTAATATAACCTAACCTAACCCAACCTAACATCTCGGCGGTAATATTTGACGTCATTCCTGGCGAGTTGGCCTCTACGTCTCCGTGGGACCTTTATATACATCCATAACATAATATAAGCCAGCCTATCCCAATCTAACATCTCGGCGGTAATATTTGACCACATTCCTCGCTTGTTGGCCTCTACGTCTCCGTGGGACCTTTATATACATCAATAACGTAATATAACCTAACCTAACCCAACCTAACATCTCGGCGGTAATATTTGACGTCATTCCTGGCGAGTTGGCCTCTACGTCTCCGTTTGACCTTCATATACATTAATAACGTAATATAACGTAACCTAACCCAACCTATCATCTCGGCGGTAATATTTGACAACATTCCTAGCGAGTTGGCCTCTACGTCTCCGTGGGACCTTTACATAGTTCAATAACGTAATATAACCTAACCTAACCCAACCTAACATCTCGGCGGTAATATTTGACATCATTCCTGGCGAGTTGGCCTCTACTTCTCCGTTTGACCTTCATATACATAAATAACGTAATATGACGTAACCTAACCCAACCAATCATCTCGGCGGTAATATTCGACAACGTTCCTGGCGAGTTGGCTTCTCCGTCTCCGCGGGACCTTTATATACATCAATAACGTAATATAACCTAACCTAACCCAACCTAACATCTCGGCGGTAATATTTGACATCATTCCTGGTGAGTTGGCCTCTACGTCTCCGTGGGACCTTTATATACGTCAATAACGTAATATAATCTAACCTAACCCAACCTAACATCACGGCGCTAAATTTGACCACATTCCTGGCTTGTTGGCCTCTACGTCTCCGTGGGACCTTCATATACATAAATAACGTAATATAACGTAACCTAACCCAACCAATCATCTCGGCGGTAATATTTGACAACGTTCCTGGCGAGTTGGCTTCTCCGTCTCCGCGGGACCTTTATGTACGTCAATAACGTAATATAACCTAACCTAACCCAAACTAACATCTCGGCGGTAATATTTGATATCATTCCTGGCGAGTTGGCCTCTACGTCTCCGTTTGACCTTCATATACATCAATAACGTAATATAACCTACCCTAACCCAACCTAACATCTCGGCGGTAATATTTGACATCATTCCTGGCGAGTTGGCCTCTACTGCTCCGTTTGACCTTCATATACATCAATAACGTAATATAACGTAACCTAACCCAACCTATCATCTCGGCGGTAATATTTGACCACATTCCTGGCTTGTTGGCCTCTACGTCTCCGTGGGACCTTTATATACATCAATAACGTAATATAACCTAACCTAACCCAACCAAACATCTCGGCGGTAATATTTGACATCATTCCTGGCGAGTTGGCCTCTACTTCTCCGTCTGACCTTCATATACATCAATAACGTAATATAACGTAACCTAACCCAACCTATCATCTCGGCGGTAATATTTGACGTCATTCCTGGCGAGTTGGCCTCTACGTCTCCGTGGGACCTTTATATACATCCATAACATAATATAAGCCAGCCTATCCCAATCTAACATCTCGGCGGTAATATTTGACCACATTCCTCGCTTGTTGGCCTCTACGTCTCCGTGGGACCTTTATATACATCAATAACGTAATATAACCTAACCTAACCCAACCTAACATCTCGGCGGTAATATTTGACGTCATTCCTGGCGAGTTGGCCTCTACGTCTCCGTTTGACCTTCATATACATTAATAACGTAATATAACGTAACCTAACCCAACCTATCATCTCGGCGGTAATATTTGACAACATTCCTAGCGAGTTGGCCTCTACGTCTCCGTGGGACCTTTACATAGTTCAATAACGTAATATAACCTAACCTAACCCAACCTAACATCTCGGCGGTAATATTTGACATCATTCCTGGCGAGTTGGCCTCTACTTCTCCGTTTGACCTTCATATACATAAATAACGTAATATGACGTAACCTAACCCAACCAATCATCTCGGCGGTAATATTCGACAACGTTCCTGGCGAGTTGGCTTCTCCGTCTCCGCGGGACCTTTATATACATCAATAACGTAATATAACCTAACCTAACCCAACCTAACATCTCGGCGGTAATATTTGACATCATTCCTGGTGAGTTGGCCTCTACGTCTCCGTGGGACCTTTATATACGTCAATAACGTAATATAATCTAACCTAACCCAACCTAACATCACGGCGCTAAATTTGACCACATTCCTGGCTTGTTGGCCTCTACGTCTCCGTGGGACCTTCATATACATAAATAACGTAATATAACGTAACCTAACCCAACCAATCATCTCGGCGGTAATATTTGACAACGTTCCTGGCGAGTTGGCTTCTCCGTCTCCGCGGGACCTTTATGTACGTCAATAACGTAATATAACCTAACCTAACCCAAACTAACATCTCGGCGGTAATATTTGATATCATTCCTGGCGAGTTGGCCTCTACGTCTCCGTTTGACCTTCATATACATCAATAACGTAATATAACCTACCCTAACCCAACCTAACATCTCGGCGGTAATATTTGACATCATTCCTGGCGAGTTGGCCTCTACTGCTCCGTTTGACCTTCATATACATCAATAACGTAATATAACGTAACCTAACCCAACCTATCATCTCGGCGGTAATATTTGACCACATTCCTGGCTTGTTGGCCTCTACGTCTCCGTGGGACCTTTATATACATCAATAACGTAATATAACCTAACCTAACCCAACCAAACATCTCGGCGGTAATATTTGACATCATTCCTGGCGAGTTGGCCTCTACTTCTCCGTCTGACCTTCATATACATCAATAACGTAATATAACGTAACCTAACCCAACCTATCATCTCGGCGGTAATATTTGACGTCATTCCTGGCGAGTTGGCCTCTACGTCTCCGTGGGACCTTTATATACATCCATAACATAATATAAGCCAGCCTATCCCAATCTAACATCTCGGCGGTAATATTTGACCACATTCCTCGCTTGTTGGCCTCTACGTCTCCGTGGGACCTTTATATACATCAATAACGTAATATAACCTAACCTAACCCAACCTAACATCTCGGCGGTAATATTTGACGTCATTCCTGGCGAGTTGGCCTCTACGTCTCCGTTTGACCTTCATATACATTAATAACGTAATATAACGTAACCTAACCCAACCTATCATCTCGGCGGTAATATTTGACAACATTCCTAGCGAGTTGGCCTCTACGTCTCCGTGGGACCTTTACATAGTTCAATAACGTAATATAACCTAACCTAACCCAACCTAACATCTCGGCGGTAATATTTGACATCATTCCTGGCGAGTTGGCCTCTACTTCTCCGTTTGACCTTCATATACATAAATAACGTAATATGACGTAACCTAACCCAAACAATCATCTCGGCGGTAATATTCGACAACGTTCCTGGCGAGTTGGCTTCTCCGTCTCCGCGGGACCTTTATGTACGTCAATAACGTAATATAACCTAACTTAACCCAACCTAACATCTCGGCGGTAATATTTGATATCATTCCTGGCGAGTTGGCCTCTACGTCTCCGTTTGACCTTCATATACATCAATAACGTAATATAACGTAACCTAACCCAACCTAACATCTCGGCGGTAATATTTGACAACATTCCTGGCGAGTTGGCCTCTACGTCTCCGTGGGACCTTTATATACATCCATAACATAATATAAGCCAGCCTATCCCAATCTAACATCTCGGCGGTAATATTTGACCACATTCCTGGCTTGTTGGCCTCTACGCCTCCGTGGGACCTTTACATACTTCAATAACGTAATATAACCTAACCTAACCCAACCTAACATCGCGGCGGTAATATTTGACATCATTTCTGGCGAGTTGGACTCTTCCTCTCCGTTTGACCTTCATATACATAAGTAACGTAATATAACGTAACCTAACCGAACCTATCATCTCGGCGGTAATATTTGACAACATTTCTGGCGAGTTGGCCTCTACGTCTCCGTGGGACCTTTATATACGTCAATAACGTAATATAATCTAACCTAACCCAACCTAACATCTCGGCGCTAAATTTGACCACATTCCTGGCTTGTTGGCCTCTACGTCTCCGTGGGACCTTCATATACATAAATAACGTAATATAACGTAACCTAACCCAACCAATCATCTCGGCGGTAATATTTCACAACATTCCTGGCGAGTTGGCCTCTACGTCTCCGTGGGACCTTTATATACATCAATAACGTAATATAACCTAACCTAACTCAACCTACCATCTCGGCGGTAATATTTGATATCATTCCTGGCGTGTTGGCCTCTACGTCTCCGTTTGACCTTCATATACATCAATAACGTAATATAACCTACCCTAACCCAACCTAACATCTCGGCGGTAATATTTGACATCATTCCTGGCGAGTTGGCCTCTACTGCTCCGTTTGACCTTCATATACATCAATAACGTAATATAACGTAACCTAACCCAACCTATCATCTCGGCGGTAATATTTGACCACATTCCTGGCTTGTTGGCCTCTACGTCTCCGTGGGACCTTTATATACATCAATAACGTAATATAACCTATCCTAACCCAACCAAACATCTCGGCGGTAATATTTGACATCATTCCTGGCGAGTTGGCCTCTACTTCTCCGTCTGACCTTCATATACATCAATAACGTAATATAACCTAACCTAACCCAACCTAACATCTCGGCGCTAAATTTGACCACATTCCTGGCTTGTTGGCCTCTACGTCTCTGTGGGACCTTTATATACATCAATAATGTAATATAACCTAACCTAACCCAACCTAACATCTCGGCGGTAATATTTGACGTCATTCCTGGCGAGTTGGCCTCTACGTCTCCGTGGGACCTTTATATACATCCCTAACATAATATAAGCCAGCCTATCCCAATCTAACATCTCGGCGGTAATATTTGACCACATTCCTCGCTTGTTGGCCTCTACGTCTCCGTGGGACCTTCATATACATCAATAACGTAATATAACGTAACCTAACCCAACCTATCATCTCGGCGGTAATATTTCACAACATTCCTGGCGAATTGGCATCTACGTCTCCGTGGGACCTTTATATACATCAATAACGTAATATAACCTAACCTAACTCAACCTACCATCTCGGCGGTAATATTTGACAACATTCCTGGCGTGTTGGCCTCTACGTCTCCGTTTGACCTTCATATACATCAATAACGTAATATAACGTAACCTAACCCAACCTATCATCTCGGCGGTAATATTTGACAACATTCCTGGCGAGTTGGCCTCTACGTCTCCGTGGGACCTTTACATACTTCAATAACGTAATATAATCTAATCTAACCCAACCTAACATCTCGGCGGTAATATTTGACATCATTCCTGGCGAGTTGGCCTCTACTTCTCCGTTTGACCTTCATATACATAACTAACGTAATATAACGTAACCTAACCCAACCAATCATCTCGGCGGTAATATTTGACAACATTCCTGGCGAGTTGGCCTCTACGTCTCCGTGGGACCTTTATATACATCCATAACATAATATAAGCCAGCCTATCCCAATCTAACATCTCGGCGGTAATATTTGACCACATTCCTCGCTTGTTGGCCTCTACGTCTCCGTGGGACCTTTATATACATCAATAACGTAATATAACCTAACCTAACCCAACCTAACATCTCGGCGGTAATATTTGACGTCATTCCTGGCGAGTTGGCCTCTACGTCTCCGTGGGACCTTTATATACATCCAGAACATAATATAAGCCAGCCTATCCCAATCTAACATCCCGGCGGTAATATTTGACCACATTCCTCGCTTGTTGGCCTCTACGTCTCCGTGGGACCTTTAGATACATCAATAACGTAATATAACCTAACCTAACCCAACCTAACATCTCGGCGGTAATATTTGACGTCATTCCTGGCGAGTTGGCCTCTACGTCTCCGTTTGACCTTCATATACATTAATAACGTAATATAACGTAACCTAACCCAACCTATCATTTCGGCGGTAATATTTGACAACATTCCTAGCGAGTTGGCCTCTACGTCTCCGTGGGACCTTTACATAGTTCAATAACGTAATATAACCTAACCTAACCCAACCTAACATCTCGGCGGTAATATTTGACGTCATTCCTGGCGAGTTGGCCTCTACGTCTCCGTGGGACCTTTATATACATCCATAACATAATATAAGCCAGCCTATCCCAATCTAACATCTCGGCGGTAATATTTGACCACATTCCTCGCTTGTTGGCCTCTACGTCTCCGTGGGACCTTTATAAACATCAATAACGTAATATAACCTAACCTAACCCAACCTAACATCTCAGCGGTAATATTTGACGTCATTCCTGGCGAGTTGGCCTCTACGTCTCCGTTTGACCTTCATATACATTAATAACGTAATATAACGTAACCTAACCCAACCTATCATCTCGGCGGTAATATTTGACAACACTCCTAGCGAGTTGGCCTCTACGTCTGCGTGGGACCTTTACATAGTTCAATAACGTAATATAACCTAACCTAACCCAACCTAACATCTCGGCGGTAATATTTGACATCATTCCTGGCGAGTTGGCCTCTACTTCTCCGTTTGACCTTCATATACATAAATAACGTAATATGACCTAACCTAACCCAACCAATCATCTCGGCGGTAATATTCGACAACGTTCCTGGCGAGTTGGCTTCTCCGTCTCCGCGGGACCTTTATGTACGTCAATAACGTAATATAACCTAACTTAACCCAACCTAACATCTCGGCGGTAATATTTGATATCATTCCTGGCGAGTTGGCCTCTACGTCTCCGTTTGACCTTCATATACATCAATAACGTAATATAACGTAACCTAACCCAACCTAACATCTCGGCGGTAATATTTGACAACATTCCTGGCGAGTTGGCCTCTACGTCTCCGTGGGACCTTTATATACATCCATAACATAATATAAGCCAGCCTATCCCAATCTAACATCTCGGCGGTAATATTAGACCACATTCCTGGCTTGTTGGCCTCTACGCCTCCGTGGGACCTTTACATACTTCAATAACGTAATATAACCTAACCTAACCCAACCTAACATCGCGGCGGTAATATTTGACATCATTTCTGGCGAGTTGGGCTCTACCTCTCCGTTTGACCTTCATATACATAAGTAACGTAATATAACGTAACCTAACCGAACCTATCATCTCGGCGGTAATATTTGACAACATTTCTGGCGAGTTGGCCTCTACGTCTCCGTGGGACCTTTATATACGTCAATAACGTAATATAATCTAACCTAACCCAACCTAACATCTCGGCGCTAAATTTGACCACATTCCTGGCTTGTTGGCCTCTACGTCTCCGTGGGACCTTCATATACATAAATAACGTAATATAACGTAACCTAACCCAACCAATCATCTCGCCGGTAATATTTCACAACATTCCTGGCGAGTTGGCCTCTACGTCTCCGTGGGACCTTTATATACATCAATAACGTAATATAACCTAACCTAACTCAACCTACCATCTCGGCGGTAATATTTGACATCATTCCTGGCGAGTTGGCCTCTACTGCTCCGTTTGACCTTCATATACATCAATAACGTAATATAACGTAACCTAACCCAACCTATCATCTCGGCGGTAATATTTGACCACATTCCTGGCTTGTTGGCCTCTACGTCTCCGTGGGACCTTTATATACATCAATAACGTAATATAACCTATCCTAACCCAACCAAACATCTCGGCGGTAATATTTGACATCATTCCTGGCGAGTTGGCCTCTACTTCTCCGTCTGACCTTCATATACATCAATAACGTAATATAACCTAACCTAACCCAACCTAACATCTCGGCGCTAAATTTGACCACATTCCTGGCTTGTTGGCCTCTACGTCTCTGTGGGACCTTTATATACATCAATAATGTAATATAACCTAACCTAACCCAACCTAACATCTCGGCGGTAATATTTGACGTCATTCCTGGCGAGTTGGCCTCTACGTCTCCGTGGGACCTTTATATACATCCATAACATAATATAAGCCAGCCTATACCAATCTAACATCTCGGCGGTAATATTTGACCACATTCCTCGCTTGTTGGCCTCTACGTCTCCGTGGGACCTTTATATACATCAATAACGTAATATAACCTAACCTAACCCAACCTAACATCTCGGCGGTAATATTTGACGTCATTCCTGGCGAGTTGGCCTCTACGTCTCCGTGGGACCTTTATATACATCCAGAACATAATATAAGCCAGCCTATCCCAATCTAACATCCCGGCGGTAATATTTGACCACATTCCTCGCTTGTTGGCCTCTACGTCTCCGTGGGACCTTTAGATACATCAATAACGTAATATAACCTAACCTAACCCAACCTAACATCTCGGCGGTAATATTTGACGTCATTCCTGGCGAGTTGGCCTCTACGTCTCCGTTTGACCTTCATATACATTAATAACGTAATATAACGTAACCTAACCCAACCTATCATTTCGGCGGTAATATTTGACAACATTCCTAGCGAGTTGGCCTCTACGTCTCCGTGGGACCTTTACATAGTTCAATAACGTAATATAACCTAACCTAACCCAACCTAACATCTCGGCGGTAATATTTGACGTCATTCCTGGCGAGTTGGCCTCTACGTCTCCGTGGGACCTTTATATACATCCATAACATAATATAAGCCAGCCTATCCCAATCTAACATCTCGGCGGTAATATTTGACCACATTCCTCGCTTGTTGGCCTCTACGTCTCCGTGGGACCTTTATATACATCAATAACGTAATATAACCTAACCTAACCCAACCTAACATCTCAGCGGTAATATTTGACGTCATTCCTGGCGAGTTGGCCTCTACGTCTCCGTTTGACCTTCATATACATTAATAACGTAATATAACGTAACCTAACCCAACCTATCATCTCGGCGGTAATATTTGACAACATTCCTAGCGAGTTGGCCTCTACGTCTGCGTGGGACCTTTACATAGTTCAATAACGTAATATAACCTAACCTAACCCAACCTAACATCTCGGCGGTAATATTTGACATCATTCCTGGCGAGTTGGCCTCTACTTCTCCGTTTGACCTTCATATACATAAATAACGTAATATGACCTAACCTAACCCAACCAATCATCTCGGCGGTAATATTCGACAACGTTCCTGGCGAGTTGGCTTCTCCGTCTCCGCGGGACCTTTATGTACGTCAATAACGTAATATAACCTAACTTAACCCAACCTAACATCTCGGCGGTAATATTTGATATCATTCCTGGCGAGTTGGCCTCTACGTCTCCGTTTGACCTTCATATACATCAATAACGTAATATAACGTAACCTAACCCAACCTAACATCTCGGCGGTAATATTTGACAACATTCCTGGCGAGTTGGCCTCTACGTCTCCGTGGGACCTTTATATACATCCATAACATAATATAAGCCAGCCTATCCCAATCTAACATCTCGGCGGTAATATTTGACCACATTCCTGGCTTGTTGGCCTCTACGCCTCCGTGGGACCTTTACATACTTCAATAACGTAATATAACCTAACCTAACCCAACCTAACATCGCGGCGGTAATATTTGACATCATTTCTGGCGAGTTGGGCTCTACCTCTCCGTTTGACCTTCATATACATAAGTAACGTAATATAACGTAACCTAACCGAACCTATCATCTCGGCGGTAATATTTGACAACATTTCTGGCGAGTTGGCCTCTACGTCTCCGTGGGACCTTTATATACGTCAATAACGTAATATAATCTAACCTAACCCAACCTAACATCTCGGCGCTAAATTTGACCACATTCCTGGCTTGTTGGCCTCTACGTCTCCGTGGGACCTTCATATACATAAATAACGTAATATAACGTAACCTAACCCAACCAATCATCTCGGCGGTAATATTTCACAACATTCCTGGCGAGTTGGCCTCTACGTCTCCGTGGGACCTTTATATACATCAATAACGTAATATAACCTAACCTAACTCAACCTACCATCTCGGCGGTAATATTTGATATCATTCCTGGCGAGTTGGCCTCTACGTCTCCGTTTGACCTTCATATACATCAATAACGTAATATAACCTACCCTAACCCAACCTAACATCTCGGCGGTAATATTTGACATCATTCCTGGCGAGTTGGCCTCTACTGCTCCGTTTGACCTTCATATACATCAATAACGTAATATAACGTAACCTAACCCAACCTATCATCTCGGCGGTAATATTTGACCACATTCCTGGCTTGTTGGCCTCTACGTCTCCGTGGGACCTTTATATACATCAATAACGTAATATAACCTATCCTAACCCAACCAAACATCTCGGCGGTAATATTTGACATCATTCCTGGCGAGTTGGCCTCTACTTCTCCGTCTGACCTTCATATACATCAATAACGTAATATAACCTAACCTAACCCAACCTAACATCTCGGCGCTAAATTTGACCACATTCCTGGCTTGTTGGCCTCTACGTCTCTGTGGGACCTTTATATACATCAATAACGTAATATAACGTAACCTAACCCAACCTAACATCTCGGCAGTAATATTTGACAACATTCCTGGCGAGTTGGCCTCTACGTCTCCGTGGGACCTTTATATACATCCATAACATAATATAAGCCAGCCTATCCCAATCTAACATCTCGGCGGTAATATTTGACCACATTTATGGCTTGTTGGCCTCTACGCCTCCGTGGGACCTTTACATACTTCAATAACGTAATATAACCTAACCTAACCCAACCTAACATCGCGGCGGTAATATTTGACATCATTTCTGGCGAGTTGGGCTCTACCTCTCCGTTTGACCTTCATATACATAAGTAACGTAATATAACGTAACCTAACCGAACCTATCATCTCGGCGGTAATATTTGACAACATTTCTGGCGAGTTGGCCTCTACGTCTCCGTGGGACCTTTATATACGTCAATAACGTAATATAATCTAACCTAACCCAACCTAACATCTCGGCGCTAAATTTGACCACATTCCTGGCTTGTTGGCCTCTACGTCTCCGTGGGACCTTCATATACATAAATAACGTAATATAACGTAACCTAACCCAACCAATCATCTCGGCGGTAATATTTCACAACATTCCTGGCGAGTTGGCCTCTACGTCTCCGTGGGACCTTTATATACATCAATAACGTAATATAACCTAACCTAACTCAACCTACCATCTCGGCGGTAATATTTGATATCATTCCTGGCGAGTTGGCCTCTACGTCTCCGTTTGACCTTCATATACATCAATAACGTAATATAACCTACCCTAACCCAACCTAACATCTCGGCGGTAATATTTGACATCATTCCTGGCGAGTTGGCCTCTACTGCTCCGTTTGACCTTCATATACATCAATAACGTAATATAACGTAACCTAACCCAACCTATCATCTCGGCGGTAATATTTGACCACATTCCTGGCTTGTTGGCCTCTACGTCTCCGTGGGACCTTTATATACATCAATAACGTAATATAACCTATCCTAACCCAACCAAACATCTCGGCGGTAATATTTGACATCATTCCTGGCGAGTTGGCCTCTACTTCTCCGTCTGACCTTCATATACATCAATAACGTAATATAACCTAACCTAACCCAACCTAACATCTCGGCGCTAAATTTGACCACATTCCTGGCTTGTTGGCCTCTACGTCTCTGTGGGACCTTTATATACATCAATAATGTAATATAACCTAACCTAACCCAACCTAACATCTCGGCGGGAAAATTTGACGTCATTCCTGGCGAGTTGGCCTCTACGTCTCCGTGGGACCTTTATATACATCCATAACATAATATAAGCCAGCCTATCCCAATCTAACATCTCGGCGGTAATATTTGACCACATTCCTCGCTTGTTGGCCTCTACGTCTCCGTGGGACCTTTATATACATCAATAACGTAATATAACCTAACCTAACCCTACCAAACATCTCGGCGGTAATATTTGACATCATTCCTGGCGAGTTGGCCTCTACTTCTCCGTTTGACCTTCATATACATCAATAACGTAATATAACGTAACCTAACCCAACCTATCATCTCGGCGGTAATATTTGACAACATTCCTAGCGAGTTGGCCTCTACGTCTCCGTGGGACCTTTACATAGTTCAATAACGTAATATAACCTAACCTAACCCAACCTAACATCTCGGCGGTAATATTTGACATCATTCCTGGCGAGTTGGCCTCTACTTCTCCGTTTGACCTTCATATACATAAATAACGTAATATGACGTAACCCAACCCAACCAATCATCTCGGCGGTAATATTCGACAACGTTCCTGGCGAGTTGGCTTCTCCGTCTCCGCGGGACCTTTATGTACGTCAATAACGTAATATAACCTAACTTAACCCAACCTAACATCTCGGCGGTAATATTTGATATCATTCCTGGCGAGTTGGCCTCTACGTCTCCGTTTGACCTTCATATACATCAATAACGTAATATAACGTAACCTAACCCAACCTAACATCTCGGCGGTAATATTTGACGTCATTCCTGGCGAGTTGGCCTCTACGTCTCCGTTTGACCTTCATATACATAAATAACGTGATATAACGTAACCTAACCCAACCAATCATCTCGGCGGTAATATTTGACAACATTCCTGGCGAGTTGACCTCTACGTCTCCGTGGGACCTTTATATACATCAATAACGTAATATAACCTAACCTAACCCTACCAAACATCTCGGCGGTAATATTTGACATCATTCCTGGCGAGTTGGCCTCTACTTCTCCGTTTGACCTTCATATACATCAATAACGTAATATAACGTAACCTAACCCAACCTATCATCTCGGCGGTAATATTTGACAACATTCCTGGCGAGTTGGCCTCTACGTCTCCGTGGGACCTTTATATACATCCATAACATAATATAAGCCAGCCTATCCCAATCTAACATCTCGGCGGTAATATTTGACCACATTCCTGGCTTGTTGGCCTCTACGCCTCCGTGGGACCTTTACATACTTCAATAACGTAATATAACCTAACCTAACCCAACCTAACATCGCGGCGGTAATATTTGACATCATTTCTGGCGAGTTGGACTCTACCTCTCCGTTTGACCTTCATATACATAAGTAACGTAATATAACGTAACCTAACCGAACCTATCATCTCGGCGGTAATATTTGACAACATTTCTGGCGAGTTGGCTTCTCCGTCTCCGCGGGACCTTTATGTACGTCAATAACGTAATATAACCTAACCTAACCCAACCTAACATCTCGGCGGTAATATTTGATATCATTCCTGGCGAGTTGGCCTCTACGTCTCCGTTTGACCTTCATATACATCAATAACGTAATATAACCTACCCTAACCCAACCTAACATCTCGGAGGTAATATTTGACGTCATTCCTGGCGAGTTGGCCTCTACGTCTCCGTGGGACCTTTATATACATCCATAACATAATATAAGCCAGCCTATCCCAATCTAACATCTCGGCGGTAATATTTGACCACATTCCTGGCTTGTTGGCCTCTACGCCTCCGTAGGACCTTTACATACTTCAATAACGTAATATAACCTAACCTAACCCAACCTAACATCTCGGCGGTAATATTTGACAACATTCCTGGCGAGTTGACCTCTACGTCTCCGTGGGACCTTTATATACATCAATAACGTAATATAACCTAACCTAACCCTACCAAACATCTCGGCGGTAATATTTGACATCATTCCTGGCGAGTTGGCCTCTACTTCTCCGTTTGACCTTCATATACATCAATAACGTAATATAACGTAACCTAACCCAACCTATCATCTCGGCGGTAATATTTGACAACATTCCTGGCGAGTTGGCCTCTACGTCTCCGTGGGACCTTTATATACATCCATAACATAACATAAGCCAGCCTATCCCAATCTAACATCTCGGCGGTAATATTTGACCACATTCCTGGCTTGTTGGCCTCTACGCCTCCGTGGGACCTTTACATACTTCAATAACGTAATATAACCTAACCTAACCCAACCTAACATCGCGGCGGTAATATTTGACATCATTTCTGGCGAGTTGGACTCTACCTCTCCGTTTGACCTTCATATACATAAGTAACGTAATATAACGTAACCTAACCGAACCTATCATCTCGGCGGTAATATTTGACAACATTTCTGGCGAGTTGGCTTCTCCGTCTCCGCGGGACCTTTATGTACGTCAATAACGTAATATAACCTAACCTAACCCAACCTAACATCTCGGCGGTAATATTTGATATCATTCCTGGCGAGTTGGCCTCTACGTCTCCGTTTGACCTTCATATACATCAATAACGTAATATAACCTACCCTAACCCAACCTAACATCTCGGAGGTAATATTTGACGTCATTCCTGGCGAGTTGGCCTCTACGTCTCCGTGGGACCTTTATATACATCCATAACATAATATAAGCCAGCCTATCCCAATCTAACATCTCGGCGGTAATATTTGACCACATTCCTGGCTTGTTGGCCTCTACGCCTCCGTAGGACCTTTACATACTTCAATAACGTAATATAACCTAACCTAACCCAACCTAACATCGCGGCGGTAATATTTGACATCATTTCTGGCGAGTTGGACTCTACCTCTCCGTTTGACCTTCATATACATAAGTAACGTAATATAACGTAACCTAGCCGAACCTATCATCTCGGCGGTAATATTTGACAACATTTCTGGCGAGTTGGCCTCTACGTCTCCGTGGGACCTTTATATACGTCAATAACGTAATATAATCTAACCTAACCCAACCTAACATCTCGGCGCTAAATTTGACCACATTCCTGGCTTGTTGGCCTCTACGTCTCCGTGGGACCTTCATATACATAAATAACGTAATATAACGTAACCTAACCCAACCAATCATCTCGGCGGTAATATTTCACAACATTCCTGGCGAGTTGGCCTCTACGTCTCCGTGGGACCTTTATATACATCAATAACGTAATATAACCTAACCTAACTCAACCTACCATCTCGGCGGTAATATTTGATATCATACCTGGCGAGTTGGCCTCTACGTCTCCGTTTGACCTTCATATACATCAATAACGTAATATAACCTACCCTAACCCAACCTAACATCTCGGCGGTAATATTTGACGTCATTCCTGGCGAGTTGGCCTCTACTGCTCCGTTTGACCTTCATATACATCAATAACGTAATATAACGTAACCTAACCCAACCTATCATCTCGGCGGTAATATTTGACCACATTCCTGGCTTGTTGGCCTCTACGTCTCCGTGGGACCTTTATATACATCAATAACGTAATATAACCTACCCTAACCCAACCTAACATCTCGGCGGTAATATTTGACATCATTCCTGGCGAGTTGGCCTCTACTGCTCCGTTTGACCTTCATATACATCAATAACGTAATATAACGTAACCTAACCCAACCTATCATCTCGGCGGTAATATTTGACGTCATTCCTGGCGAGTTGGCCTCTACGTCTCCGTGGGACCTTTATATACATCCATAACATAATATAAGCCAGCCTATCCCAATCTAACATCTCGGCGGTAATATTTGACCACATTCCTCGCTTGTTGGCCTCTACATCTCCGTGGGACCTTTATATACATCAATAACGTAATATAACCTAACCTAACCCAACCTAACATCTCGGCGGTAATATTTGACGTCATTCCTGGCGAGTTGGCCTCTACGTCTCCGTTTGACCTTCATATACATTAATAACGTAATATAACGTAACCTAACCCAACCTATCATCTCGGCGGTAATATTTGACAACATTCCTAGCGAGTTGGCCTCTACGTCTCCGTGGGACCTTTACATAGTTCAATAACGTAATATAACCTAACCTAACCCAACCTAACATCTCGGCGGTAATATTTGACATCATTCCTGGCGAGTTGGCCTCTACTTCTCCGTTTGACCTTCATATACATAAATAACGTAATATGACGTAACCTAACCCAACCAATCATCTCGGCGGTAATATTCGACAACGTTCCTGGCGAGTTGGCTTCTCCGTCTCCGCGGGACCTTTATGTACGTCAATAACGTAATATAACCTAACTTAACCCAACCTAACATCTCGGCGGTAATATTTGATATCATTCCTGGCGAGTTGGCCTCTACGTCTCCGTTTGACCTTCATATACATCAATAACGTAATATAACGTAACCTAACCCAACCTAACATCTCGGCGGTAATATTTGACGTCATTCCTGGCGAGTTGGCCTCTACGTCTCCGTTTGACCTTCATATACATAAATAACGTGATATAACGTAACCTAACCCAACCAATCATCTCGGCGGTAATATTTGACAACATTCCTGGCGAGTTGACCTCTACGTCTCCGTGGGACCTTTATATACATCAATAACGTAATATAACCTAACCTAACCCTACCAAACATCTCGGCGGTAATATTTGACATCATTCCTGGCGAGTTGGCCTCTACTTCTCCGTTTGACCTTCATATACATCAATAACGTAATATAACGTAACCTAACCCAACCTATCATCTCGGCGGTAATATTTGACAACATTCCTGGCGAGTTGGCTTCTCCGTCTCCGCGGGACCTTTATGTACGTCAATAACGTAATATAACCTAACCTAACCCAACCTAACATCTCGGCGGTAATATTTGATATCATTCCTGGCGAGTTGGCCTCTACGTCTCCGTTTGACCTTCATATACATCAATAACGTAATATAACCTACCCTAACCCAACCTATCATCTCGGAGGTAATATTTGACGTCATTCCTGGCGAGTTGGCCTCTACGTCTCCGTGGGACCTTTATATACATCCATAACATAATATAAGCCAGCCTATCCCAATCTAACATCTCGGCGGTAATATTTGACCACATTCCTGGCTTGTTGGCCTCTACGCCTCCGTAGGACCTTTACATACTTCAATAACGTAATATAACCTAACCTAACCCAACCTAACATCGCGGCGGTAATATTTGACATCATTTCTGGCGAGTTGGACTCTACCTCTCCGTTTGACCTTCATATACATAAGTAACGTAATATAACGTAACCTAGCCGAACCTATCATCTCGGCGGTAATATTTGACAACATTTCTGGCGAGTTGGCCTCTACGTCTCCGTGGGACCTTTATATACGTCAATAACGTAATATAATCTAACCTAACCCAACCTAACATCTCGGCGCTAAATTTGACCACATTCCTGGCTTGTTGGCCTCTACGTCTCCGTGGGACCTTCATATACATAAATAACGTAATATAACGTAACCTAACCCAACCAATCATCTCGGCGGTAATATTTCACAACATTCCTGGCGAGTTGGCCTCTACGTCTCCGTGGGACCTTTATATACATCAATAACGTAATATAACCTAACCTAACTCAACCTACCATCTCGGCGGTAATATTTGATATCATACCTGGCGAGTTGGCCTCTACGTCTCCGTTTGACCTTCATATACATCAATAACGTAATATAACCTACCCTAACCCAACCTAACATCTCGGCGGTAATATTTGACGTCATTCCTGGCGAGTTGGCCTCTACTGCTCCGTTTGACCTTCATATACATCAATAACGTAATATAACGTAACCTAACCCAACCTATCATCTCGGCGGTAATATTTGACCACATTCCTGGCTTGTTGGCCTCTACGTCTCCGTGGGACCTTTATATACATCAATAACGTAATATAACCTACCCTAACCCAACCTAACATCTCGGCGGTAATATTTGACATCATTCCTGGCGAGTTGGCCTCTACTGCTCCGTTTGACCTTCATATACATCAATAACGTAATATAACGTAACCTAACCCAACCTATCATCTCGGCGGTAATATTTGACCACATTCCTGGCTTGTTGGCCTCTACGTCTCCGTGGGACCTTTATATACATCAATAACGTAATATAACCTAACCTAACCCAACCAAACATCTCGGCGGTAATATTTGACATCATTCCTGGCGAGTTGGCCTCTACTTCTCCGTCTGACCTTCATATACATCAATAACGTAATATAACGTAACCTAACCCAACCTATCATCTCGGCGGTAATATTTGACGTCATTCCTGGCGAGTTGGCCTCTACGTCTCCGTGGGACCTTTATATACATCCATAACATAATATAAGCCAGCCTATCCCAATCTAACATCTCGGCGGTAATATTTGACCACATTCCTCGCTTGTTGGCCTCTACGTCTCCGTGGGACCTTTATATACATCAATAACGTAATATAACCTAACCTAACCCAACCTAACATCTCGGCGGTAATATTTGACGTCATTCCTGGCGAGTTGGCCTCTACGTCTCCGTTTGACCTTCATATACATTAATAACGTAATATAACGTAACCTAACCCAACCTATCATCTCGGCGGTAATATTTGACAACATTCCTAGCGAGTTGGCCTCTACGTCTCCGTGGGACCTTTATATACGTCAATAACGTAATATAATCTAACCTAACCCAACCTAACATCACGGCGCTAAATTTGACCACATTCTTGGCTTGTTGGCCTCTACGTCTCCGTGGGACCTTCATATACATAAATAACGTAATATAACGTAACCTAACCCAACCAATCATCTCGGCGGTAATATTTGACAACGTTCCTGGCGAGTTCGCTTCTCCGTCTCCGCGGGACCTTTATGTACGTCAATAACGTAATATAACCTAACCTAACCCAACCTAACATCTCGGCGGTAATATTTGATATCATTCCTGGCGAGTTGGCCTCTACGTCTCCGTTTGACCTTCATATACATCAATAACGTAATATAACCTACCCTAACCCAACCTAACATCTCGGCGGTAATATTTGACATCATTCCTGGCGAGTTGGCCTCTACTGCTCCGTTTGAACTTCATATACATCAATAACGTAATATAACGTAACCTAACCCAACCTATCATCTCGGCGGTAATATTTGACCACATTCCTGGCTTGTTGGCCTCTACGTCTCCGTGGGACCTTTATATACATCAATAACGTAATATAACCTAAACTAACCCAACCAAACTTCTCGGCGGTAATATTTGACATCATTCCTGGCGAGTTGGCCTCTACTTCTCCGTCTGCCCTTCATATACATCAATAACGTAATATAACGTAACCTAACCCAACCTATCATCTCGGCGGTAATATTTGACAACATTCCTGGCGAGTTGGCCTCTACGTCTCCGTGGGACCTTTACATACTTCAATAACGTAATATAACCTAATTAAACCCAACCTAACATCTCGGCGGTAATATTTGACATCATTCCTGGCTTGTTGGCCTCTACGTCTCCGTGGGACCTTCATATATATCAATAACGTAATATAACCTACCCTAACCCAACCTATCATCTCGGCGGTAATATTTGACAACATTCCTGGCGAGTTGGCATCTACGTCTCCGTGGGACCTTTATATACATCCATAACGTAATATAACGTAACCTAACCCAACCAATCCTCTCGGCGGTAATATTTGACAACATTCCTGGCGAGTTGGCCTCTACGTCTCCGTGGGACCTTTATATACGTCAATAACGTAATATAACCTAACCTAACCCAACCTAACATCTCGGCGCTAAATTTGACCACATTCCTGGCTTGTTGGCCTCTACGTCTCCGTGGGACCTTCATGTACATCAATAACGTAATATAACCTACCCTAACCCAACCTATCATCTCGGCGGTAATATTTGACAACATTCCTGGCGAGTTGGCCTCTACGTCTCCGTGGGACCTTTATATACATCCATAACATAATATAAGCCAGCCTATCCCAATCTAAGATCTCGGCGGTAATATTTGACCACATTCCTCGCTTGTTGGCCTCTACGTCTCCGTGGGACCTTTATATACATCAATAACGTAATATAACCTAACCTAACCCAACCAAACATCTCGGCGGTAATATTTGACATCATTCCTGGCGAGTTGGCCTCTACTTCTCCGTTTGACCTTCATATACATCAATAACGTAATATAACATAACCTAACCCAACCTATCATCTCGGCGGTAATATTTGACAACATTCCTGGCGAGTTGGCCTCTACGTCTCCGTGGGACCTTTATATACATCCATAACATAATATAAGCCAGCCTATCCCAATCTAACATCTCGGCGGTAATATTTGACCACATTCCTGGCGAGTTGGCCTCTACGTCTCCGTGGGACCTTTACATACTTCAATAACGTAATATAACCTAATCTAAGCCAACCGAACATCTCGGCGGTAATATTTGACATCATTCCTGGCTAGTTGGCCTCTACTTCTCCGTTTGACCTTCATATACATCAATAACGTAATATAACGTAACCTAACCCAACCTATCATCTCGGCGGTAATATTTGACCACATTCCTGGCTTGTTGGTCTCTACGTCTCCGTGGGACCTTTATATACATCAATAACGTAATATAACCTAACCTAACCCAACCTAACATCTCGGCGGTAATATTTGACGTCATTCCTGGCGAGTTGGCCTCTATGTCTCCGTTTGACCTTCATATACATTAATAACGTAATATAACGTAACCTAACCCAACCTATCATCTCGGCGGTAATATTTGACAACATTCCTGGCGAGTTGGCCTCTACGTCTCCGTGGGACCTTTACATAGTTCAATAACGTAATATAACCTAACCTAACCCAACCTAACATCTCAGCGGTAATATTTGACATCATTCCTGGCGAGTTGGCCTCTACTTCTCCGTTTGACCTTCATATACATAAATAACGTAATATAACCTAACCTAACCCAACCTAACATCTCGGCGGTAATATTTGACAACGTTCCTGTCGAGATGGCTTCTCCGTCTCCGCGGGACCTTTATGTACGTCAATAACGTAATATAACCTAACCTAACCCAACCAAACATCTCGGCGGTAATATTTGACAACATTCCTGACGAGTTGGCATCTACGTCTCCGTGGGACCTTTATATACATCCATAACGTAATATAACGTAACCTAACCCAACCAATCATCTCGGCGGTAATATTTGACAACATTCCTCGCGAGTGGGCCTCTACGTCACCGTGGGACCTTTATATACGTCAATAACGTAATATAACCTAACCTAACCCAACCTAACATCTCGGCGCTAAATTTGACCACATTCCTGGCTTGTTGGCCTCTGCGTCTCCGTTTGACCTTCATATACATCAATAACGTAATATAACCTACCCTAACCCAACCTAACATCTCGGCGGTAATATTTGACATCATTCCTGGCGAGTTGGCCTCTACTGCTCCGTTTGACCTTCATATACATCAATAACGTAATATGACGTAACCTAACCCAACATATCATCTCGGCGGTAATATTTGACCACATTCCTGGCTTGTTGGCCTCTACGTCTCCGTGGGACCTTTATATACATCAATAACATAATATAAGCTAGCCTATCCCAATCTAACATCTCGGCGGTAATATTTGACATCATTCCTGGCGAGTTGGCCTCTACTGCTCCGTTTGACCTTCATATACATCAATAACGTAATATAACGTAACCTAACCCAACCTATCATCTCGGCGGTAATATTTGACCACATTCCTGGCTTGTTGGCCTCTACGTCTCCGTGGGACCTTTATATACATCAATAACGTAATATAACCTAACCTAACCCAACCAAACATCTCGGCGGTAATATTTGACATCATTCCTGGCGAGTTGGCCTCTACTTCTCCGTCTGACCTTCATATACATCAATAACGTAATATAACGTAACCTAACCCAACCTATCATCTCGGCGGTAATATTTGACGTCATTCCTGGCGAGTTGGCCTCTACGTCTCCGTGGGACCTTTATATACATCCATAACATAATATAAGCCAGCCTATCCCAATCTAACATCTCGGCGGTAATATTTGACCACATTCCTCGCTTGTTGGCCTCTACGTCTCCGTGGGACCTTTATATACATCAATAACGTAATATAACCTAACCTAACCCAACCTAACATGTCGGCGGTAATATTTGACGTCATTCCTGGCGAGTTGGCCTCTACGTCTCCGTTTGACCTTCATATACATTAATAACGTAATATAACGTAACCTAACCCAACCTATCATCTCGGCGGTAATATTTGACAACATTCCTAGCGAGTTGGCCTCTACGTCTCCGTGGGACCTTTACATAGTTCAATAACGTAATATAACCTAACCTAACCCAACCTAACATCTCGGCGGTAATATTTGACATCATTCCTGGCGAGTTGGCCTCTACGTCTCCGTGGGACCTTTATATACGTCAATAACGTAATATAATCTAACCTAACCCAACCTAACATCACGGCGCTAAATTTGACCACATTCTTGGCTTGTTGGCCTCTACGTCTCCGTGGGACCTTCATATACATAAATAACGTAATATAACGTAACCTAACCCAACCAATCATCTCGGCGGTAATATTTGACAACGTTCCTGGCGAGTTCGCTTCTCCGTCTCCGCGGGACCTTTATGTACGTCAATAACGTAATATAACCTAACCTAACCCAACCTAACATCTCGGCGGTAATATTTGATATCATTCCTGGCGAGTTGGCCTCTACGTCTCCGTTTGACCTTCATATACATCAATAACGTAATATAACCTACCCTAACCCAACCTAACATCTCGGCGGTAATATTTGACATCATTCCTGGCGAGTTGGCCTCTACTGCTCCGTTTGAACTTCATATACATCAATAACGTAATATAACGTAACCTAACCCAACCTATCATCTCGGCGGTAATATTTGACCACATTCCTGGCTTGTTGGCCTCTACGTCTCCGTGGGACCTTTATATACATCAATAACGTAATATAACCTAAACTAACCCAACCAAACTTCTCGGCGGTAATATTTGACATCATTCCTGGCGAGTTGGCCTCTACTTCTCCGTCTGCCCTTCATATACATCAATAACGTAATATAACGTAACCTAACCCAACCTATCATCTCGGCGGTAATATTTGACAACATTCCTGGCGAGTTGGCCTCTACGTCTCCGTGGGACCTTTACATACTTCAATAACGTAATATAACCTAATTAAACCCAACCTAACATCTCGGCGGTAATATTTGACATCATTCCTGGCTTGTTGGCCTCTACGTCTCCGTGGGACCTTCATATATATCAATAACGTAATATAACCTACCCTAACCCAACCTATCATCTCGGCGGTAATATTTGACAACATTCCTGGCGAGTTGGCATCTACGTCTCCGTGGGACCTTTATATACATCCATAACGTAATATAACGTAACCTAACCCAACCAATCCTCTCGGCGGTAATATTTGACAACATTCCTGGCGAGTTGGCCTCTACGTCTCCGTGGGACCTTTATATACGTCAATAACGTAATATAACCTAACCTAACCCAACCTAACATCTCGGCGCTAAATTTGACCACATTCCTGGCTTGTTGGCCTCTACGTCTCCGTGGGACCTTCATGTACATCAATAACGTAATATAACATAACCTAACCCAACCTATCATCTCGGCGGTAATATTTGACAACATTCCTGGCGAGTTGGCCTCTACGTCTCCGTGGGACCTTTATATACATCCATAACATAATATAAGCCAGCCTATCCCAATCTAGCATCTCGGCGGTAATATTTGACCACATTCCTGGCGAGTTGGCCTCTACGTCTCCGTGGGACCTTTACATACTTCAATAACGTAATATAACCTAATCTAAGCCAACCGAACATCTCGGCGGTAATATTTGACATCATTCCTGGCTAGTTGGCCTCTACTTCTCCGTTTGACCTTCATATACATCAATAACGTAATATAACGTAACCTAACCCAACCTATCATCTCGGCGGTAATATTTGACCACATTCCTGGCTTGTTGGTCTCTACGTCTCCGTGGGACCTTTATATACATCAATAACGTAATATAACCTAACCTAACCCAACCTAACATCTCGGCGGTAATATTTGACGTCATTCCTGGCGAGTTGGCCTCTATGTCTCCGTTTGACCTTCATATACATTAATAACGTAATATAACGTAACCTAACCCAACCTATCATCTCGGCGGTAATATTTGACAACATTCCTGGCGAGTTGGCCTCTACGTCTCCGTGGGACCTTTACATAGTTCAATAACGTAATATAACCTAACCTAACCCAACCTAACATCTCAGCGGTAATATTTGACATCATTCCTGGCGAGTTGGCCTCTACTTCTCCGTTTGACCTTCATATACATAAATAACGCGCTATCTCAGAGTCTAACCCAACCTAACATCTCGGCGGTAATATTTGACAACGTTCCTGTCGAGATGGCTTCTCCGTCTCCGCGGGACCTTTATGTACGTCAATAACGTAATATAACCTAACCTAACCCAACCAAACATCTCGGCGGTAATATTTGACAACATTCCTGACGAGTTGGCATCTACGTCTCCGTGGGACCTTTATATACATCCATAACGTAATATAACGTAACCTAACCCAACCAATCATCTCGGCGGTAATATTTGACAACATTCCTCGCGAGTGGGCCTCTACGTCACCATGGGACCTTTATATACGTCAATAACGTAATATAACCTAACCTAACCCAACCTAACATCTCGGCGCTAAATTTGACCACATTCCTGGCTTGTTGGCCTCTGCGTCTCCGTTTGACCTTCATATACATCAATAACGTAATATAACCTACCCTAACCCAACCTAACATCTCGGCGGTAATATTTGACATCATTCCTGGCGAGTTGGCCTCTACTGCTCCGTTTGACCTTCATATACATCAATAACGTAATATGACGTAACCTAACCCAACATATCATCTCGGCGGTAATATTTGACAACATTCCTGGCGAGTTGGCCTCTACGTCTCCGTGGGACCTTTATATACATCAATAACATAATATAAGCTAGCCTATCCCAATCTAACATCTCGGCGGTAATATTTGACCACATTCCTGGCTTGTTGGCCTCTACGTCTCCGTGGGACCTTTATATACATCAATAACGTAATATTACCTAACCTAACCCAACCTAACATCTCGGCGGTAATATTTGACCACATTCCTGGCTTGTTGGCCTCTACGTCTCCGTGGGACTTTTATATACATCAATAACGTAATATAACCTAACCTAACCCAACCAAACATCTCGGCGGTAATATTTGACGCCATTCCTGGCGAGTTGGCCTCTACGTCTCCGTTTGACCTTCATATACATCAATAACGTAATATAACGTAACCTAACCCAACCAATCATCTCGGCTGTAATATTTGACAACATTTCTGGCGAGTTGGCTTCTCCGTCTCCGTGGGACCTTTATATACGTCAATAACGTAATATAACATAACCTAACCCAACCTAACATCTCGGCGGCAATATTTGACATCATTCCTGGCGAGTTGGACTCTACGTCTCCGTTTGACATTCATATACATCACTAACGCAATATAACGTAACCTAACCCATCGTATCATCTCGGCGGTAATATTTGACAACATTCCTGGCGAGTTGGCCTCTACGTGTCCGTGGGACCTTTATATACATCAAAATGTAATATAACCTAAGCTAACCCAACCTATCATCTCGGCGGTAATATTTGACAACGTTCCTGGGGAGTTGGCTTCTCCGTCTCCGTGGGACCTTTATATACGTCAGTAACGTAATATAACCTAACCTAACCCAACCAATCATCTCGGCTGTAATATTTGACAACATTTCTGGCGAGTTGGCTTCTCCGTCTCCGTGGGACCTTTATATACGTCAATAACGTAATATAACCTAACCTAACCCAACCTAACATCTCGGCGGCAATATTTGACATCATTCCTGGCGAGTTGGACTCTACGTCTCCGTTTGACATTCATATACATCAATAACGCAATATAACGTAACCTAACCCATCCTATCATCTCGGCGGTAATATTTGACAACATTCCTGGCGAGTTGGCCTCTACGTGTCCGTGGGACCTTTATATACATCAAAACGTAATATAACCTAACCTAACCCAACATATCATCTCGGCGGTAATATTTGACAACATTCCTGGCGAGTTGGCCTCTACGTCTCCGTGGGACCTTTATATACATCAATAACATAATATAAGCTAGCCTATCCCAATCTAACATCTCGGCGGTAATATTTGACCACATTCCTGGCTTGTTGGCGTCTACGTCTCCGTGGGACCTTTATATACATCAATAACGTAATATTACCTAACCTAACCCAACCTAACATCTCGGCGGTAATATTTGACCACATTCCTGGCTTGTTGGCCTCTACGTCTCCGTGGGACTTTTATATACATCAATAACGTAATATAACCTAACCTAACCCAACCAAACATCTCGGCGGTAATATTTGACGCCATTCCTGGCGAGTTGGCCTCTACGTCTCCGTTTGACCTTCATATACATCAATAACGTAATATAACGTAACCTAACCCAACCAATCATCTCGGCTGTAATATTTGACAACATTTCTGGCGAGTTGGCTTCTCCGTCTCCGTGGGACCTTTATATACGTCAATAACGTAATATAACATAACCTAACCCAACCTAACATCTCGGCGGCAATATTTGACATCATTCCTGGCGAGTTGGACTCTACGTCTCCGTTTGACATTCATATACATCACTAACGCAATATAACGTAACCTAACCCATCGTATCATCTCGGCGGTAATATTTGACAACATTCCTGGCGAGTTGGCCTCTACGTGTCCGTGGGACCTTTATATACATCAAAATGTAATATAACCTAAGCTAACCCAACCTATCATCTCGGCGGTAATATTTGACAACGTTCCTGGGGAGTTGGCTTCTCCGTCTCCGTGGGACCTTTATATACGTCAGTAACGTAATATAACCTAACCTAACCCAACCAATCATCTCGGCTGTAATATTTGACAACATTTCTGGCGAGTTGGCTTCTCCGTCTCCGTGGGACCTTTATATACGTCAATAACGTAATATAACCTAACCTAACCCAACCTAACATCTCGGCGGCAATATTTGACATCATTCCTGGCGAGTTGGACTCTACGTCTCCGTTTGACATTCATATACATCAATAACGCAATATAACGTAACCTAACCCATCCTATCATCTCGGCGGTAATATTTGACAACATTCCTGGCGAGTTGGCCTCTACGTGTCCGTGGGACCTTTATATACATCAAAACGTAATATAACCTAACCTAACCCAACATATCATCTCGGCGGTAATATTTGACAACATTCCTGGCGAGTTGGCCTCTACGTCTCCGTGGGACCTTTATATACATCAATAACATAATATAAGCTAGCCTATCCCAATCTAACATCTCGGCGGTAATATTTGACCACATTCCTGGCTTGTTGGCCTCTACGTCTCCGTGGGACCTTTATATACATCAATAACGTAATATAACGTAACCTAACCCAACCAATCATTTCGGCTGTAATATTTGACAACATTTCTGGCGAGTTGGCTTCTCCGTCTCCGTGGGACCTTTATATACGTCAATAACGTAATATAACCTAACCTAACCCAACCTAACATCTCGGCGGTAATATTTGACATCATTCCTGGCGAGTTGGCCTCTACGTCTCCGTTTGACCTTCATATACATCAATAACGTAATATAACCTAACCTAACCCAACCTAACATCTCGGCGGTAATATTTGACAACATTCCTGACGAGTTGGCATCTACGTCTCCGTGGGACCTTTATATACATCCATAACGTAATATAACGTAACCTAACCCAACCAATCATCTCGGCGGTAATATTTGACCACATTCCTCGCTTGTTGGCCTCTACGTCTCCGTGGGACCTTTATATACATCAATAACGTAATATAACCTAACCTAACCCAACCTAACATCTCGGCGGTAATATTTGACGTCATTCCTGGCGAGTTGGCCTCTACGTCTCCGTTTGACCTTCATATACATCAATAACGTAATATAACGTAACCTAACCCAACCAATCATTTCGGCTGTAATATTTGACAACATTTCTGGCGAGTTGGCTTCTCCGTCTCCGTGGGACCTTTATATACGTCAATAACGTAATATAACCTAACCTAACCCAAGCTAACATCTCGGCGGCAATATTTGACATCATTCCTGGCGAGTTGGACTCTACGTCTCCGTTTGACATTCATATACATCAATAACGCAATATAACGTAACCTAACCCATCCTATCATCTCGGCGGTAATATTTGACAACATTCCTGGCGAGTTGGCCTCTACGTGTCCGTGGGACCTTTATATACATCAAAACGTAATATAACCTAACCTAACCCAACCTAACATCTTGGCGCTAATATTTGACCACATTCCTGGCTTGTTGGCCTTTACGTCTCCGTGGGACCTTCATATACATCAATAACGTAATATAACCTAACCTAACCCAACCTATCATCTCGGCGGTAATATTTGACAACGTTCCTGGCGATTTGGCTTCTCCGTCTCCGTGGGACCTTTATATACGTCAATAACGTAATATAACCTAACCTAACCCAACCTAACATCTCGGCGGTAATATTTGACATCATTCCTGGCGAGTTGGCCTCTACGTCTCCGTTTGACCTTCATATACATCAATAACGTAATATAACGTAACCTAACCCAACATATCATCTCGGCGGTAATATTTGACAACATTCCTGGCGAGTTGGCCTCTACGTCTCCGTGGGACCTTTATATACATCAATAACATAATATAAGCTAGCCTATCCCAATCTAACATCTCGGCGGTAATATTTGACCACATTCCTGGCGAGTTGACCTCTACGTCTCCGTTTGACCTTCATATACATCAATAACGTAATATAACGTAACCTAACCCAACATATCATCTCGGCGGTAATATTTGACAACATTCCTGGCGAGTTGGCCTCTACGTCTCCGTGGGACCTTTATATACATCAATAACATAATATAAGATAGCCTATCCCAATCTAACGTCACGGCGCTAAATTTGACCACATTCTTGGCTTGTTGGCCTCTACGTCTCCGTGGGACCTTCATATACATAAATAACGTAATATAACGTAACCTAACCCAACCAATCATCTCGGCGGTAATATTTGACAACGTTCCTGGCGAGTTCGCTTCTCCGTCTCCGCGGGACCTTTATGTACGTCAATAACGTAATATAACCTAACCTAACCCAACCTAACATCTCGGCGGTAATATTTGATATCATTCCTGGCGAGTTGGCCTCTACGTCTCCGTTTGACCTTCATATACATCAATAACGTAATATAACCTACCCTAACCCAACCTAACATCTCGGCGGTAATATTTGACATCATTCCTGGCGAGTTGGCCTCTACTGCTCCGTTTGACCTTCATATACATCAATAACGTAATATAACGTAACCTAACCCAACCTATCATCTCGGCGGTAATATTTGACCACATTCCTGGCTTGTTGCCCTCTACGTCTCCGTGGGACCTTTATATACATCAATAACGTAATATAACCTAAACTAACCCAACCAAACTTCTCGGCGGTAATATTTGACATCATTCCTGGCGAGTTGGCCTCTACTTCTCCGTCTGCCCTTCATATACATCAATAACGTAATATAACGTAACCTAACCCAACCTATCATCTCGGCGGTAATATTTGACAACATTCCTGGCGAGTTGGCCTCTACGTCTCCGTGGGACCTTTACATACTTCAATAACGTAATATAACCTAATTAAACCCAACCTAACATCTCGGCGGTAATATTTGACATCATTCCTGGCTTGTTGGCCTCTACGTCTCCGTGGGACCTTCATATATATCAATAACGTAATATAACCTACCCTAACCCAACCTATCATCTCGGCGGTAATATTAGACAACATTCCTGGCGAGTTGGCATCTACGTCTCCGTGGGACCTTTATATACATCCATAACGTAATATAACGTAACCTAACCCAACCATTCCTCTCGGCGGTAATATTTGACAACATTCCTGGCGAGTTGGCCTCTACGTCTCCGTGGGACCTTTATATACGTCAATAACGTAATATAACCTAACCTAACCCAACCTAACATCTCGGCGCTAAATTTGACCACATTCCTGGCTTGTTGGCCTCTACGTCTCCGTGGGACCTTCATGTACATCAATAACGTAATATAACCTACCCTAACCCAACCTATCATCTCGGCGGTAATATTTGACAACATTCCTGGCGAGTTGGCCTCTACGTCTCCGTGGGACCTTTATATACATCCATAACATAATATAAGCCAGCCTATCCCAATCTAAGATCTCGGCGGTAATATTTGACCACATTCCTCGCTTGTTGGCCTCTACGTCTCCGTGGGACCTTTATATACATCAATAACGTAATATAACCTAACCTAACCCAACCAAACATCTCGGCGGTAATATTTGACATCATTCCTGGCGAGTTGGCCTCTACTTCTCCGTTTGACCTTCATATACATCAATAACGTAATATAACATAACCTAACCCAACCTATCATCTCGGCGGTAATATTTGACAACATTCCTGGCGAGTTGGCCTCTACGTCTCCGTGGGACCTTTATATACATCCATAACATAATATAAGCCAGCCTATCCCAATCTAACATCTCGGCGGTAATATTTGACCACATTCCTGGCGAGTTGGCCTCTACGTCTCCGTGGGACCTTTACATACTTCAATAACGTAATATAACCTAATCTAAGCCAACCGAACATCTCGGCGGTAATATTTGACATCATTCCTGGCGAGTTGGCCTCTACTTCTCCGTTTGACCTTCATATACATCAATAACGTAATATAACGTAACCTAACCCAACCTATCATCTCGGCGGTAATATTTGACCACATTCCTGGCTTGTTGGTCTCTACGTCTCCGTGGGACCTTTATATACATCAATAACGTAATATAACCTAACCTAACCCAACCTAACATCTCGGCGGTAATATTTGACGTCATTCCTGGCGAGTTGGCCTCTATGTCTCCGTTTGACCTTCATATACATTAATAACGTAATATAACGTAACCTAACCCAACCTATCATCTCGGCGGTAATATTTGACAACATTCCTGGCGAGTTGGCCTCTACGTCTCCGTGGGACCTTTACATAGTTCAATAACGTAATAAAACCTAACCTAACCCAACCTAACATCTCAGCGGTAATATTTGACATCATTCCTGGCGAGTTGGCCTCTACTTCTCCGTTTGACCTTCATATACATAAATAACGTAATATAACCTAACCTAACCCAACCTAACATCTCGGCGGTAATATTTGACAACGTTCCTGTCGAGATGGCTTCTCCGTCTCCGCGGGACCTTTATGTACGTCAATAACGTAATATAACCTAACCTAACCCAACCAAACATCTCGGCGGTAATATTTGACAACATTCCTGACGAGTTGGCATCTACGTCTCCGTGGGACCTTTATATACATCCATAACGTAATATAACGTAACCTAACCCAACCAATCATCTCGGCGGTAATATTTGACAACATTCCTCGCGAGTGGGCCTCTACGTCACCGTGGGACCTTTATATACGTCAATAACGTAATATAACCTAACCTAACCCAACCTAACATCTCGGCGCTAAATTTGACCACATTCCTGGCTTGTTGGCCTCTACGTCTCCGTGGGACCTTCATGTACATCAATAACGTAATATAACCTACCCTAACCCAACCTATCATCTCGGCGGTAATATTTGACAACATTCCTGGCGAGTTGGCCTCTACGTCTCCGTGGGACCTTTATATACATCCATAACATAATATAAGCCAGCCTATCCCAATCTAAGATCTCGGCGGTAATATTTGACCACATTCCTAGCGAGTTGGCCTCTACGTCTCCGTGGGACCTTTATATACATCAATAACGTAATATAACCTAACCTAACCCAACCAAACATCTCGGCGGTAATATTTGACATCATTCCTGGCGAGTTGGCCTCTACTTCTCCGTTTGACCTTCATATACATCAATAACGTAATATAACATAACCTAACCCAACCTATCATCTCGGCGGTAATATTTGACAACATTCCTGGCGAGTTGGCCTCTACGTCTCCGTGGGACCTTTATATACATCCATAACATAATATAAGCCAGCCTATCCCAATCTAACATCTCGGCGGTAATATTTGACCACATTCCTGGCGAGTTGGCCTCTACGTCTCCGTGGGACCTTTACATACTTCAATAACGTAATATAACCTAATCTAAGCCAACCGAACATCTCGGCGGTAATATTTGACATCATTCCTGGCGAGTTGGCCTCTACTTCTCCGTTTGACCTTCATATACATCAATAACGTAATATAACGTAACCTAACCCAACCTATCATCTCGGCGGTAATATTTGACCACATTCCTGGCTTGTTGGTCTCTACGTCTCCGTGGGACCTTTATATACATCAATAACGTAATATAACCTAACCTAACCCAACCTAACATCTCGGCGGTAATATTTGACGTCATTCCTGGCGAGTTGGCCTCTATGTCTCCGTTTGACCTTCATATACATTAATAACGTAATATAACGTAACCTAACCCAACCTATCATCTCGGCGGTAATATTTGACAACATTCCTGGCGAGTTGGCCTCTACGTCTCCGTGGGACCTTTACATAGTTCAATAACGTAATATAACCTAACCTAACCCAACCTAACATCTCAGCAGTAATATTTGACATCATTCCTGGCGAGTTGGCCTCTACTTCTCCGTTTGACCTTCATATACATAAATAACGTAATATAACCTAACCTAACCCAACCTAACATCTCGGCGGTAATATTTGACAACGTTCCTGTCGAGATGGCTTCTCCGTCTCCGCGGGACCTTTATGTACGTCAATAACGTAATATAACCTAACCTAACCCAACCAAACATCTCGGCGGTAATATTTGACAACATTCCTGACGAGTTGGCATCTACGTCTCCGTGGGACCTTTATATACATCCATAACGTAATATAACGTAACCTAACCCAACCAATCATCTCGGCGGTAATATTTGACAACATTCCTCGCGAGTGGGCCTCTACGTCACCATGGGACCTTTATATACGTCAATAACGTAATATAACCTAACCTAACCCAACCTAACATCTCGGCGCTAAATTTGACCACATTCCTGGCTTGTTGGCCTCTGCGTCTCCGTTTGACCTTCATATACATCAATAACGTAATATAACCTACCCTAACCCAACCTAACATCTCGGCGGTAATATTTGACATCATTCCTGGCGAGTTGGCCTCTACTGCTCCGTTTGACCTTCATATACATCAATAACGTAATATGACGTAACCTAACCCAACATATCATCTCGGCGGTAATATTTGACAACATTCCTGGCGAGTTGGCCTCTACGTCTCCGTGGGACCTTTATATACATCAATAACATAATATAAGCTAGCCTATCCCAATCTAACATCTCGGCGGTAATATTTGACCACATTCCTGGCTTGTTGGCCTCTACGTCTCCGTGGGACCTTTATATACATCAATAACGTAATATTACCTAACCTAACCCAACCTAACATCTCGGCGGTAATATTTGACCACATTCCTGGCTTGTTGGCCTCTACGTCTCCGTGGGACTTTTATATACATCAATAACGTAATATAACCTAACCTAACCCAACCAAACATCTCGGCGGTAATATTTGACGCCATTCCTGGCGAGTTGGCCTCTACGTCTCCGTTTGACCTTCATATACATCAATAACGTAATATAACGTAACCTAACCCAACCAATCATCTCGGCTGTAATATTTGACAACATTTCTGGCGAGTTGGCTTCTCCGTCTCCGTGGGACCTTTATATACGTCAATAACGTAATATAACATAACCTAACCCAACCTAACATCTCGGCGGCAATATTTGACATCATTCCTGGCGAGTTGGACTCTACGTCTCCGTTTGACATTCATATACATCACTAACGCAATATAACGTAACCTAACCCATCGTATCATCTCGGCGGTAATATTTGACAACATTCCTGGCGAGTTGGCCTCTACGTGTCCGTGGGACCTTTATATACATCAAAATGTAATATAACCTAAGCTAACCCAACCTATCATCTCGGCGGTAATATTTGACAACGTTCCTGGGGAGTTGGCTTCTCCGTCTCCGTGGGACCTTTATATACGTCAGTAACGTAATATAACCTAACCTAACCCAACCAATCATCTCGGCTGTAATATTTGACAACATTTCTGGCGAGTTGGCTTCTCCGTCTCCGTGGGACCTTTATATACGTCAATAACGTAATATAACCTAACCTAACCCAACCTAACATCTCGGCGGCAATATTTGACATCATTCCTGGCGAGTTGGACTCTACGTCTCCGTTTGACATTCATATACATCAATAACGCAATATAACGTAACCTAACCCATCCTATCATCTCGGCGGTAATATTTGACAACATTCCTGGCGAGTTGGCCTCTACGTGTCCGTGGGACCTTTATATACATCAAAACGTAATATAACCTAACCTAACCCAACATATCATCTCGGCGGTAATATTTGACAACATTCCTGGCGAGTTGGCCTCTACGTCTCCGTGGGACCTTTATATACATCAATAACATAATATAAGCTAGCCTATCCCAATCTAACATCTCGGCGGTAATATTTGACCACATTCCTGGCTTGTTGGCCTCTACGTCTCCGTGGGACCTTTATATACATCAATAACGTAATATTACCTAACCTAACCCAACCTAACATCTCGGCGGTAATATTTGACCACATTCCTGGCTTGTTGGCCTCTACGTCTCCGTGGGACCTTCATATACATCAATAACGTAATATAACCTAACCTAACCCAACCTAACATCTCGGCGGTAATATTTGACAACATTCCTGGCGTGTTGGCCTCTACGTCTCCGTTTGACCTTCATATACATCAATAACGTAATATAACGTAACCTAACCCAACCTATCATCTCGGCGGTAATATTTGACAACATTCCTGGCGAGTTGGCCTCTACGTCTCCGTGGGACCTTTACATACTTCAATAACGTAATATAACCTAATCTAACCCAACCTAACATCTCGGCGGTAATATTTGACATCATTCCTGGCGAGTTGGCCTCTACTTCTCCGTTTGACCTTCATATACATAACTAACGTAATATAACGTAACCTAACCCAACCAATCATCTCGGCGGTAATATTTGACAACATTCCTGGCGAGTTGGCCTCTACGTCTCCGTGGGACCTTTATATACATCCATAACATAATATAAGCCAGCCTATCCCAATCTAACATCTCGGCGGTAATATTTGACCACATTCCTCGCTTGTTGGCCTCTACGTCTCCGTGGGACCTTTATATACATCAATAACGTAATATAACCTAACCTAACCCAACCTAACATCTCGGCGGTAATATTTGACGTCATTCCTGGCGAGTTGGCCTCTACGTCTCCGTTTGACCTTCATATACATCAATAACGTAATATAACGTAACCTAACCCAACCAATCATTTCGGCTGTAATATTTGACAACATTTCTGGCGAGTTGGCTTCTCCGTCTCCGTGGGACCTTTATATACGTCAATAACGTAATATAACCTAACCTAACCCAACCTAACATCTCGGCGGCAATATTTGACATCATTCCTGGCGAGTTGGACTCTACGTCTCCGTTTGACATTCATATACATCAATAACGCAATATAACGTAACCTAACCCATCCTATCATCTCGGCGGTAATATTTGACAACATTCCTGGCGAGTTGGCCTCTACGTGTCCGTGGGACCTTTATATACATCAAAACGTAATATAACCTAACCTAACCCAACCTAACATCTTGGCGCTAATATTTGACCACATTCCTGGCTTGTTGGCCTCTACGTCTCCGTGGGACCTTCATATACATCAATAACGTAATATAACCTAACCTAACCCAACCTATCATCTCGGCGGTAATATTTGACAACGTTCCTGGCGATTTGGCTTCTCCGTCTCCGTGGGACCTTTATATACGTCAATAACGTAATATAACCTAACCTAACCCAACCTAACATCTCGGCGGTAATATTTGACATCATTCCTGGCGAGTTGGCCTCTACGTCTCCGTTTGACCTTCATATACATCAATAACGTAATATAACCTAACCTAACCCAACCTAACATCTCGGCGGTAATATTTGACAACATTCCTGACGAGTTGGCATCTACGTCTCCGTGGGACCTTTATATACATCCATAACGTAATATAACGTAACCTAACCCAACCAATCATCTCGGCGGTAATATTTGACCACATTCCTCGCTTGTTGGCCTCTACGTCTCCGTGGGACCTTTATATACATCAATAACGTAATATAACCTAACCTAACCCAACCTAACATCTCGGCGGTAATATTTGACGTCATTCCTGGCGAGTTGGCCTCTACGTATCCGTTTGACCTTCATATACATCAATAACGTAATATAACGTAACCTAACCCAACCAATCATTTCGGCTGTAATATTTGACAACATTTCTGGCGAGTTGGCTTCTCCGTCTCCGTGGGACCTTTATATACGTCAATAACGTAATATAACCTAACCTAACCCAACCTAACATCTCGGCGGCAATATTTGACATCATTCCTGGCGAGTTGGACTCTACGTCTCCGTTTGACATTCATATACATCAATAACGCAATATAACGTAACCTAACCCATCCTATCATCTCGGCGGTAATATTTGACAACATTCCTGGCGAGTTGGCCTCTACGTGTCCGTGGGACCTTTATATACATCAAAACGTAATATAACCTAACCTAACCCAACCTAACATCTTGGCGCTAATATTTGACCACATTCCTGGCTTGTTGGCCTTTACGTCTCCGTGGGACCTTCATATACATCAATAACGTAATATAACCTAACCTAACCCAACCTATCATCTCGGCGGTAATATTTGACAACGTTCCTGGCGATTTGGCTTCTCCGTCTCCGTGGGACCTTTATATACGTCAATAACGTAATATAACCTAACCTAACCCAACCTAACATCTCGGCGGTAATATTTGACATCATTCCTGGCGAGTTGGCCTCTACGTCTCCGTTTGACCTTCATATACATCAATAACGTAATATAACGTAACCTAACCCAACATATCATCTCGGCGGTAATATTTGACAACATTCCTGCCGAGTTGGCCTCTACGTCTCCGTGGGACCTTTATATACATCAATAACATAATATAAGCTAGCCTATCCCAATCTAACATCTCGGCGGTAATATTTGACCACATTCCTGGCGAGTTGACCTCTACGTCTCCGTTTGACCTTCATATACATCAATAACGTAATATAACGTAACCTAACCCAACATATCATCTCGGCGGTAATATTTGACAACATTCCTGGCGAGTTGGCCTCTACGTCTCCGTGGGACCTTTATATACATCAATAACATAATATAAGCTAGCCTATCCCAATCTAACATCTCGGCGTTAATATTTGACCACATTCCTGGCTTGTTGGCCTCTACGTCTCCGCGGGACCTTTATGTACGTCAATAACGTAATATAACCTAACCTAACCCAAACTAACATCTCGGCGGTAATATTTGATATCATTCCTGGCGAGTTGGCTTCTCCGTCTCCGTGGGACCTTTATATACGTCAATAACGTAATATAACCTAACCTAACCCAACCTAACATCTCGGCGGTAATATTTGACATCATTCCTGGCGAGTTGGCCTCTACGTCTCCGTTTGACCTTCATATACATCAATAACGTAATATAACGTAACCTAACCCAACATATCATCTCGGCGGTAATATTTGACAACATTCCTGGCGAGTTGGCCTCTACGTCTCCGTGGGACCTTTATATACATCAATAACATAATATAAGCTAGCCTATCCCAATCTAACATCTCGGCGGTAATATTTGACCACATTCCTGGCGAGTTGACCTCTACGTCTCCGTTTGACCTTCATATACATCAATAACGTAATATAACGTAACCTAACCCAACATATCATCTCGGCGGTAATATTTGACAACATTCCTGGCGAGTTGGCCTCTACGTCTCCGTGGGACCTTTATATACATCAATAACATAATATAAGCTAGCCTATCCCAATCTAACATCTCGGCGTTAATATTTGACCACATTCCTGGCTTGTTGGCCTCTACGTCTCCGCGGGACCTTTATGTACGTCAATAACGTAATATAACCTAACCTAACCCAAACTAACATCTCGGCGGTAATATTTGATATCATTCCTGGCGAGTTGGCCTCTACGTCTCCGTTTGACCTTCATATACATCAATAACGTAATATAACCTACCCTAACCCAACCTAACATCTCGGCGGTAATATTTGACATCATTCCTGGCGAGTTGGGCTCTACTGCTCCGTTTGACCTTCATATACATCAATAACGTAATATAACGTAACCTAACCCAACCTATCATCTCGGCGGTAATATTTGACCACATTCCTGGCTTGTTGGCCTCTACGTCTCCGTGGGACCTTTATATACATCAATAACGTAATATAACCTAACCTAACCCAACCAAACATCTCGGCGGTAATATTTGACATCATTCCTGGCGAGTTGGCCTCTACTTCTCCGTCTGACCCTCATATACATCAATAACGTAATATAACGTAACCTAACCCAACCTATCATCTCGGCGGTAATATTTGACGTCATTCCTGGCGAGTTGGCCTCTACGTCTCCGTGGGACCTTTATATACATCCATAACATAATATAAGCCAGCCTATCCAAATCTAACATCTCGGCGGTAATATTTGACCACATTCCTCGCTTGTTGGCCTCTACGTCTCCGTTTGACCTTCATATACATTAATAACGTAATATAACGTAACCTGACCCAACCTATCATCTCGGCGGTAATATTTGACAACATTCCTAGCGAGTTGGCCTCTACGCCTCCGTGGGACCTTTACATAGTTCAATAACGTAATATAACCTAACCTAACCCAACCTAACATCTCGGCGGTAATATTTGACATCATTCCTGGCGAGTTGGCCTCTACGTCTCCGTGGGACCTTTATATACGTCAATAACGTAATATAATCTAACCTAACCCAACCTAACATCACGGCGCTAAATTTGACCACATTCCAGGCTTGTTGGCCTCTACGTCTCCGTGGGACCTTCATATACATAAATAACGTAATATAACGTAACCTAACCCAACCAATCATCTCGGCGGTAATATTTGACAACGTTCCTGGCGAGTTGGCTTCTCCGTCTCCGCGGGACCTTTATGTACGTCAATAACGTAATATAACCTAACCTAACCCAACCTAACATCTCGGCGGTAATATTTGATATCATTCCTGGCGAGTTGGCCTCTACGTCTCCGTTTGACCTTCATATACATCAATAACGTAATATAACCTACCCTAACCCAACCTAACATCTCGGCGGTAATATTTGACATCATTCCTGGCGAGTTGGCCTCTACTGCTCCGTTTGACCTTCATATACATCAATAACGTAATATAACGTAACCTAACCCAACCTATCATCTCGGCGGTAATATTTGACCACATTCCTGGCTTGTTGGCCTCTACGTCTCCGTGGGACCTTTATATACATCAATAACGTAATATAACCTAAACTAACCCAACCAAACTTCTCGGCGGTAATATTTGACATCATTCCTGGCTTGTTGGCCTCTACGTCTCCGTGGGACCTTCATATATATCAATAACGTAATATAACCTACCCTAACCCAACCTATCATCTCGGCGGTAATATTTGACAACATTCCTGGCGAGTTGGCATCTACGTCTCCGTGGGACCTTTATATACATCCATAACGTAATATAACGTAACCTAACCCAACCAATCATCTCGGCGGTAATATTTGACAACATTCCTGGCGAGTTGGCCTCTACGTCTCCGTGGGACCTTTATATACGTCAATAACGTAATATAACCTAACCTAACCCAACCTAACATCTCGGCGCTAAATTTGACCACATTCCTGGCTTGTTGGCCTCTACGTCTCCGTGGGACCTTCATGTACATCAATAACGTAATATAACCTACCCTAACCCAACCTATCATCTCGGCGGTAATATTTGACAACATTCCTGGCGAGTTGGCCTCTACGTCTCCGTGGGACCTTTATATACATCCATAACATAATATAAGCCAGCCTATCCCAATCTAACATCTCGGCGGTAATATTTGACCACATTCCTCGCTTGTTGGCCTCTACGTCTCCGTGGGACCTTTATATACATCAATAACGTAATATAACCTAACCTAACCCAACCAAACATCTCGGCAATAATATTTGACATCATTCCTGGCGAGTTGGCCTCTACTTCTCCGTTTGACCTTCATATACATCAATAACGTAATATAACATAACCTAACCCAACCTATCATCTCGGCGGTAATATTTGACAACATTCCTGGCGAGTTGGCCTCTACGTCTCCGTGGGACCTTTATATACATCCATAACATAATATAAGCCAGCCTATCCCAATCTAACATCTCGGCGGTAATATTTGACCACATTCCTGGCGAGTTGGCCTCTACGTCTCCGTGGGACCTTTACATACTTCAATAACGTAATATAACATAATCTAAGCCAACCGAACATCTCGGCGGTAATATTTGACATCATTCCTGGCGAGTTGGCCTCTACTTCTCCGTTTGACCTTCATATACATCAATAACGTAATATAACGTAACCTTACCCAACCTATCATCTCGGCGGTAATATTTGACCACATTCCTGGCTTGTTGGTCTCTACGTCTCCGTGGGACCTTTATATACATCAATAACGTAATATAACCTAACCTAACCCAACCTAACATCTCGGCGGTAATATTTGACGTCATTCCTGGCGAGTTGGCCTCTATGTCTCCGTTTGACCTTCATATACATTAATAACGTAATATAACGTAACCTAACCCAACCTATCATCTCGGCGGTAATATTTGACAACATTCCTGGCGAGTTGGCCTCTACGTCTCCGTGGGACCTTTACATAGTTCAATAACGTAATATAACCTAACCTAGCCCAACCTAACATCTCAGCGGTAATATTTGACATCATTCCTGGCGAGTTGGCCTCTACTTCTCCGTTTGACCTTCATATACATAAATAACGTAATATAACCTAACCTAACCCAACCTAACATCTCGGCGGTAATATTTGACAACGTTCCTGTCGAGATGGCTTCTCCGTCTCCGCGGGACCTTTATGTACGTCAATAACGTAATATAACCTAACCTAACCCAACCTAACATCTCGGCGGTAATATTTGACAACATTCCTGACGAGTTGGCATCTACGTCTCCGTGGGACCTTTATATACATCCATAACGTAATATAACGTAACCTAACCCAACCAATCATCTCGGCGGTAATATTTGACAACATTCCTCGCGAGTGGGCCTCTACGTCTCCGTGGGACCTTTATATACGTCAATAACGTAATATAACCTAACCTAACCCAACCTAACATCTCGGCGCTAAATTTGACCACATTCCTGGCTTGTTGGCCTCTGCGTCTCCGTTTGACCTTCATATACATCAATAACGTAATATAACCTACCCTAACCCAACCTAACATCTCGGCGGTAATATTTGACATCATTCCTGGCGAGTTGGCCTCTACGTCTCCGTGGGACCTTTATATACGTCAATAACGTAATATAATCTAACCTAACCCAACCTAACATCACGGCGCTAAATTTGACCACATTCCAGGCTTGTTGGCCTCTACGTCTCCGTGGGACCTTTATATACATCAATAACATAATATAAGCTAGCCTATCCCAATCTAACATCTCGGCGGTAATATTTGACCACATTCCTGGCTTGTTGGCCTCTACGTCTCCGTGGGACCTTCATATACATCAATAACGTAATATAACGTAACCTAACCCAACCAATCATTTCGGCTGTAATATTTGACAACATTTCTGGCGAGTTGGCTTCTCCGTCTCCGTGGGACCTTTATATACATCCATAACGTAATATAACGTAACCTAACCCAACCAATCATCTCGGCGGTAATATTTGACAACATTCCTGGCGAGTTGGCCTCTACGTCTCCGTGGGACCTTTATATACGTCAATAACGTAATATAACCTAACCTAACCCAACCTAACATCTCGGCGCTAAATTTGACCACATTCCTGGCTTGTTGGCCTCTACGTCTCCGTGGGACCTTCATGTACATCAATAACGTAATATAACCTACCCTAACCCAACCTATCATCTCGGCGGTAATATTTGACAACATTCCTGGCGAGTTGGCCTCTACGTCTCCGTGGGACCTTTATATACATCCATAACATAATATAAGCCAGCCTATCCCAATCTAACATCTCGGCGGTAATATTTGACCACATTCCTCGCTTGTTGGCCTCTACGTCTCCGTGGGACCTTTATATACATCAATAACGTAATATAACCTAACCTAACCCAACCAAACATCTCGGCAATAATATTTGACATCATTCCTGGCGAGTTGGCCTCTACTTCTCCGTTTGACCTTCATATACATCAATAACGTAATATAACATAACCTAACCCAACCTATCATCTCGGCGGTAATATTTGACAACATTCCTGGCGAGTTGGCCTCTACGTCTCCGTGGGACCTTTATATACATCCATAACATAATATAAGCCAGCCTATCCCAATCTAACATCTCGGCGGTAATATTTGACCACATTCCTGGCGAGTTGGCCTCTACGTCTCCGTGGGACCTTTACATACTTCAATAACGTAATATAACATAATCTAAGCCAACCGAACATCTCGGCGGTAATATTTGACATCATTCCTGGCGAGTTGGCCTCTACTTCTCCGTTTGACCTTCATATACATCAATAACGTAATATAACGTAACCTTACCCAACCTATCATCTCGGCGGTAATATTTGACCACATTCCTGGCTTGTTGGTCTCTACGTCTCCGTGGGACCTTTATATACATCAATAACGTAATATAACCTAACCTAACCCAACCTAACATCTCGGCGGTAATATTTGACGTCATTCCTGGCGAGTTGGCCTCTATGTCTCCGTTTGACCTTCATATACATTAATAACGTAATATAACGTAACCTAACCCAACCTATCATCTCGGCGGTAATATTTGACAACATTCCTGGCGAGTTGGCCTCTACGTCTCCGTGGGACCTTTACATAGTTCAATAACGTAATATAACCTAACCTAGCCCAACCTAACATCTCAGCGGTAATATTTGACATCATTCCTGGCGAGTTGGCCTCTACTTCTCCGTTTGACCTTCATATACATAAATAACGTAATATAACCTAACCTAACCCAACCTAACATCTCGGCGGTAATATTTGACAACGTTCCTGTCGAGATGGCTTCTCCGTCTCCGCGGGACCTTTATGTACGTCAATAACGTAATATAACCTAACCTAACCCAACCTAACATCTCGGCGGTAATATTTGACAACATTCCTGACGAGTTGGCATCTACGTCTCCGTGGGACCTTTATATACATCCATAACGTAATATAACGTAACCTAACCCAACCAATCATCTCGGCGGTAATATTTGACAACATTCCTCGCGAGTGGGCCTCTACGTCTCCGTGGGACCTTTATATACGTCAATAACGTAATATAACCTAACCTAACCCAACCTAACATCTCGGCGCTAAATTTGACCACATTCCTGGCTTGTTGGCCTCTGCGTCTCCGTTTGACCTTCATATACATCAATAACGTAATATAACCTACCCTAACCCAACCTAACATCTCGGCGGTAATATTTGACATCATTCCTGGCGAGTTGGCCTCTACGTCTCCGTGGGACCTTTATATACGTCAATAACGTAATATAATCTAACCTAACCCAACCTAACATCACGGCGCTAAATTTGACCACATTCCAGGCTTGTTGGCCTCTACGTCTCCGTGGGACCTTTATATACATCAATAACATAATATAAGCTAGCCTATCCCAATCTAACATCTCGGCGGTAATATTTGACCACGTTCCTGGCTTGTTGGCCTCTACGTCTCCGTGGGACCTTCATATACATCAATAACGTAATATAACGTAACCTAACCCAACCAATCATTTCGGCTGTAATATTTGACAACATTTCTGGCGAGTTGGCTTCTCCGTCTCCGTGGGACCTTTATATACGTCAATAACGTAATATAACCTAACCTAACCCAACCTAACATCTCGGCGGCAATATTTGACATCATTCCTGGCGAGTTGGACTCTTCGTCTCCGTTTGACATTCATATACATCAATAACGCAATATAACGTAACCTAACCCAACATATCATCTCGGCGGTAATATTTGACAACATTCCTTGCGAGTTGGCCTCTACGTCTCCGTGGTACCTTTATATACATCAATAACATAATATAAGCTAGCCTATCCCAATCTAACATCTCGGCGGTAATATTTGACCACATTCCTGGCGAGTTGACCTCTACGTCTCCGTTTGACCTTCATATACATCAATAACGTAATATAACATAACCTAACCCAACATATCATCTCGGCGGTAATATTTGACAACATTCCTGGCGAGTTGGCCTCTACGTCTCCGTGGGACCTTTATATACATCAATAACATAATATAAGCTAGCCTATCCCAATCTAACATCTCGGCGTTAATATTTGACCACATTCCTGGCTTGTTGGCCTCTACGTCTCCGCGGGACCTTTATGTACGTCAATAACGTAATATAACCTAACCTAACCCAAACTAACATCTCGGCGGTAATATTTGATATCATTCCTGGCGAGTTGGCCTCTACGTCTCCGTTTGACCTTCATATACATCAATAACGTAATATAACCTACCCTAACCCAACCTAACATCTCGGCGGTAATATTTGACATCATTCCTGGCGAGTTGGCCTCTACTGCTCCGTTTGACCTTCATATACATCAATAACGTAATATAACGTAACCTAACCCAACCTATCATCTCGGCGGTAATATTTGACCACATTCCTGGCTTGTTGGCCTCTACGTCTCCGTGGGACCTTTATATACATCAATAACGTAATATAACGTAACCCAACCCAACCAAACATCTCGGCGGTAATATTTGACATCATTCCTGGCGAGTTGGCCTCTACTTCTCCGTCTGACCCTCATATACATCAATAACGTAATATAACGTAACCTAACCCAACCTATCATCTCGGCGGTAATATTTGACGTCATTCCTGGCGAGTTGGCCTCTACGTCTCCGTGGGACCTTTATATACATCCATAACATAATATAAGCCAGCCTATCCCAAACTAACATCTCGGCGGTAATATTTGACCACATTCCTCGCTTGTTGGCCTCTACGTCTCCGTTTGACCTTCATATACATTAATAACGTAATATAACGTAACCTGACCCAACCTATCATCTCGGCGGTAATATTTGACAACATTCCTAGCGAGTTGGCCTCTACGTCTCCGTGGGACCTTTACATAGTTCAATAACGTAATATAACCTAACCTAACCCAACCTAACATCTCGGCGGTAATATTTGACATCATTCCTGGCGAGTTGGCCTCTACGTCTCCGTGGGACCTTTATATACGTCAATAACGTAATATAATCTAACCTAACCCAACCTAACATCACGGCGCTAAATTTGACCACATTCCAGGCTTGTTGGCCTCTACGTCTCCGTGGGACCTTCATATACATAAATAACGTAATATAACGTAACCTAACCCAACCAATCATCTCGGCGGTAATATTTGACAACGTTCCTGGCGAGTTGGCTTCTCCGTCTCCGCGGGAACTTTATGTACGTCAATAACGTAATATAACCTAACCTAACCCAACCTAACATCTCGGCGGTAATATTTGATATCATTCCTGGCGAGTTGGCCTCTACGTCTCCGTTTGACCTTCATATACATCAATAACGTAATATAACCTACCCTAACCCAACCTAACATCTCGGCGGTAATATTTGACATCATTCCTGGCGAGTTGGCCTCTACTGCTCCGTTTGACCTTCATATACATCAATAACGTAATATAACGTAACCTAACCCAACCTATCATCTCGGCGGTAATATTTGACCACATTCCTGGCTTGTTGGCCTCTACGTCTCCGTGGGACCTTTATATACATCAATAACGTAATATAACCTAAACTAACCCAACCAAACTTCTCGGCGGTAATATTTGACATCATTCCTGGCTTGTTGGCCTCTACGTCTCCGTGGGACCTTCATATATATCAATAACGTAATATAACCTACCCTAACCCAACCTATCATCTCGGCGGTAATATTTGACAACATTCCTGGCGAGTTGGCATCTACGTCTCCGTGGGACCTTTATATACATCCATAACGTAATATAACGTAACCTAACCCAACCAATCATCTCGGCGGTAATATTTGACAACATTCCTGGCGAGTTGGCCTCTACGTCTCCGTGGGACCTTTATATACGTCAATAACGTAATATAACCTAACCTAACCCAACCTAACATCTCGGCGCTAAATTTGACCACATTCCTGGCTTGTTGGCCTCTACGTCTCCGTGGGACCTTCATGTACATCAATAACGTAATATAACCTACCCTAACCCAACCTATCATCTCGGCGGTAATATTTGACAACATTCCTGGCGAGTTGGCCTCTACGTCTCCGTGGGACCTTTATATACATCCATAACATAATATAAGCCAGCCTATCCCAATCTAACATCTCGGCGGTAATATTTGACCACATTCCTCGCTTGTTGGCCTCTACGTCTCCGTGGGACCTTTATATACATCAATAACGTAATATAACCTAACCTAACACAACCAAACATCTCGGCAATAATATTTGACATCATTCCTGGCGAGTTGGCCTCTACTTCTCCGTTTGACCTTCATATACATCAATAACGTAATATAACATAACCTAACCCAACCTATCATCTCGGCGGTAATATTTGACAACATTCCTGGCGAGTTGGCCTCTACGTCTCCGTGGGACCTTTATATACATCCATAACATAATATAAGCCAGCCTATCCCAATCTAACATCTCGGCGGTAATATTTGACCACATTCCTGGCGAGTTGGCCTCTACGTCTCCGTGGGACCTTTACATACTTCAATAACGTAATATAACATAATCTAAGCCAACCGAACATCTCGGCGGTAATATTTGACATCATTCCTGGCGAGTTGGCCTCTACTTCTCCGTTTGACCTTCATATACATCAATAACGTAATATAACGTAACCTAACCCACCCTATCATCTCGGCGGTAATATTTGACCACATTCCTGGCTTGTTGGTCTCTACGTCTCCGTGGGACCTTTATATACATCAATAACGTAATATAACCTAACCTAACCCAACCTAACATCTCGGCGGTAATATTTGACGTCATTCCTGGCGAGTTGGCCTCTATGTCTCCGTTTGACCTTCATATACATTAATAACGTAATATAACGTAACCTAACCCAACCTATCATCTCGGCGGTAATATTTGACAACATTCCTGGCGAGTTGGCCTCTACGTCTCCGTGGGACCTTTACATAGTTCAATAACGTAATATAACCTAACCTAGCCCAACCTAACATCTCAGCGGTAATATTTGACATCATTCCTGGCGAGTTGGCCTCTACTTCTCCGTTTGACCTTCATATACATAAATAACGTAATATAACCTAACCTAACCCAACCTAACATCTCGGCGGTAATATTTGACAACGTTCCTGTCGAGATGGCTTCTCCGTCTCCGCGGGACCTTTATGTACGTCAATAACGTAATATAACCTAACCTAACCCAACCTAACATCTCGGCGGTAATATTTGACAACATTCCTGACGAGTTGGCATCTACGTCTCCGTGGGACCTTTATATACATCCATAACGTAATATAACGTAACCTAACCCAACCAATCATCTCGGCGGTAATATTTGACAACATTCCTCGCGAGTGGGCCTCTACGTCTCCGTGGGACCTTTATATACGTCAATAACGTAATATAACCTAACCTAACCCAACCTAACATCTCGGCGCTAAATTTGACCACATTCCTGGCTTGTTGGCCTCTGCGTCTCCGTTTGACCTTCATATACATCAATAACGTAATATAACCTACCCTAACCCAACCTAACATCTCGGCGGTAATATTTGACATCATTCCTGGCGAGTTGGCCTCTACTGCTCCGTTTGACCTTCATATACATCAATAACGTAATATGACGTAACCTAACCCAATATATCATCTCGGCGGTAATATTTGACAACATTCCTGGCGAGTTGGCCTCTACGTCTCCGTGGGACCTTTATATACATCAATAACATAATATAAGCTAGCCTATCCCAATCTAACATCTCGGCGGTAATATTTGACCACATTCCTGGCTTGTTGGCCTCTACGTCTCCGTGGGACCTTCATATACATCAATAACGTAATATAACGTAACCTAACCCAACCAATCATTTCGGCTGTAATATTTGACAACATTTCTGGCGAGTTGGCTTCTCCGTCTCCGTGGGACCTTTATATACGTCAATAACGTAATATAACCTAACCTAACCCAACCTAACATCTCGGCGGCAATATTTGACATCATTCCTGGCGAGTTGGACTCTTCGTCTCCGTTTGACATTCATATACATCAATAACGCAATATAACGTAACCTAACCCAACATATCATCTCGGCGGTAATATTTGACAACATTCCTGGCGAGTTGGCCTCTACGTCTCCGTGGGACCTTTATATACATCAATAACATAATATAAGCTAGCCTATCCCAATCTAACATCTCGGCGGTAATATTTGACCACATTCCTGGCGAGTTGACCTCTACGTCTCCGTTTGACCTTCATATACATCAATAACGTAATATAACGTAACCTAACCCAACATATCATCTCGGCGGTAATATTTGACAACATTCCTGGCGAGTTGGCCTCTACGTCTCCGTGGGACCTTTATATACATCAATAACATAATATAAGCTAGCCTATCCCAATCTAACATCTCGGCGTTAATATTTGACCACATTCCTGGCTTGTTGGCCTCTACGTCTCCGCGGGACCTTTATGTACGTCAATAACGTAATATAACCTAACCTAACCCAAACTAACATCTCGGCGGTAATATTTGATATCATTCCTGGCGAGTTGGCCTCTACGTCTCCGTTTGACCTTCATATACATCAATAACGTAATATAACCTACCCTAACCCAACCTAACATCTCGGCGGTAATATTTGACATCATTCCTGGCGAGTTGGCCTCTACTGCTCCGTTTGACCTTCATATACATCAATAACGTAATATAACGTAACCTAACCCAACCTATCATCTCGGCGGTAATATTTGACCACATTCCTGGCTTGTTGGCCTCTACGTCTCCGTGGGACCTTTATATACATCAATAACGTAATATAACCTAACCTAACCCAACCAAACATCTCGGCGGTAATATTTGACATCATTCCTGGCGAGTTGGCCTCTACTTCTCCGTCTGACCCTCATATACATCAATAACGTAATATAACGTAACCTAACCCAACCTATCATCTCGGCGGTAATATTTGACGTCATTCCTGGTGAGTTGGCCTCTACGTCTCCGTGGGACCTTTATATACATCCATAACATAATATAAGACAGCCTATCCCAATCTAACATCTCGGCGGTAATATTTGACCACATTCCTCGCTTGTTGGCCTCTACGTCTCCGTTTGACCTTCATATACATTAATAACGTAATATAACGTAACCTGACCCAACCTATCATCTCGGCGGTAATATTTGACAACATTCCTAGCGAGTTGGCCTCTACGTCTCCGTGGGACCTTTACATAGTTCAATAACGTAATATAACCTAACCTAACCCAACCTAACATCTCGGCGGTAATATTTGACATCATTCCTGGCGAGTTGGCCTCTACGTCTCCGTGGGACCTTTATATACGTCAATAACGTAATATAATCTAACCTAACCCAACCTAACATCACGGCGCTAAATTTGACCACATTCCAGGCTTGTTGGCCTCTACGTATCCGTGGGACCTTCATATACATAAATAACGTAATATAACGTAACCTAACCCAACCAATCATCTCGGCGGTAATATTTGACAACGTTCCTGGCGAGTTGGCTTCTCCGTCTCCGCGGGACCTTTATGTACGTCAATAACGTAATATAACCTAACCTAACCCAACCTAACATCTCGGCGCTAAATTTGACCACATTCCTGGCTTGTTGGCCTCTACGTCTCCGTGGGACCTTCATGTACATCAATAACGTAATATAACCTACCCTAACCCAACCTATCATCTCGGCGGTAATATTTGACAACATTCCTGGCGAGTTGGCCTCTACGTCTCCGTGGGACCTTTATATACATCCATAACATAATATAAGCCAGCCTATCCCAATCTAACATCTCAGCGGTAATATTTGACCACATTCCTCGCTTGTTGGCCTCTACGTCTCCGTGGGACCTTTATATACATCAATAACGTAATATAACCTAACCTAACACAACCAAACATCTCGGCAATAATATTTGACATCATTCCTGGCGAGTTGGCCTCTACTTCTCCGTTTGACCTTCATATACATCAATAACGTAATATAACATAACCTAACCCAACCTATCATCTCGGCGGTAATATTTGACAACATTCCTGGCGAGTTGGCCTCTACGTCTCCGTGGGACCTTTATATACATCCATAACATAATATAAGCCAGCCTATCCCAATCTAACATCTCGGCGGTAATATTTGACCACATTCCTGGCGAGTTGGCCTCTACGTCTCCGTGGGACCTTTACATACTTCAATAACGTAATATAACATAATCTAAGCCAACCGAACATCTCGGCGGTAATATTTGACATCATTCCTGGCGAGTTGGCCTCTACTTCTCCGTTTGACCTTCATATACATCAATAACGTAATATAACGTAACCTAACCCAACCTATCATCTCGGCGGTAATATTTGACCACATTCCTGGCTTGTTGGTCTCTACGTCTCCGTGGGACCTTTATATACATCAATAACGTAATATAACCTAACCTAACCCAACCTAACATCTCGGCGGTAATATTTGACGTCATTCCTGGCGAGTTGGCCTCTATGTCTCCGTTTGACCTTCATATACATTAATAACGTAATATAACGTAACCTAACCCAACCTATCATCTCGGCGGTAATATTTGACAACATTCCTGGCGAGTTGGCCTCTACGTCTCCGTGGGACCTTTACATAGTTCAATAACGTAATATAACCTAACCTAGCCCAACCTAACATCTCAGCGGTAATATTTGACATCATTCCTGGCGAGTTGGCCTCTACTTCTCCGTTTGACCTTCATATACATAAATAACGTAATATAACCTAACCTAACCCAACCTAACATCTCGGCGGTAATATTTGACAACGTTCCTGTCGAGATGGCTTCTCCGTCTCCGCGGGACCTTTATGTACGTCAATAACGTAATATAACCTAACCTAACCCAACCTAACATCTCGGCGGTAATATTTGACAACATTCCTGACGAGTTGGCATCTACGTCTCCGTGGGACCTTTATATACATCCATAACGTAATATAACGTAACCTAACCCAACCAATCATCTCGGCGGTAATATTTGACAACATTCCTCGCGAGTGGGCCTCTACGTCTCCGTGGGACCTTTATATACGTCAATAACGTAATATAACCTAACCTAACCCAACCTAACATCTCGGCGCTAAATTTGACCACATTCCTGGCTTGTTGGCCTCTGCGTCTCCGTTTGATCTTCATATACATCAATAACGTAATATAACCTACCCTAACCCAACCTAACATCTCGGCGGTAATATTTGACATCATTCCTGGCGAGTTGGCCTCTACTGCTCCGTTTGACCTTCATATACATCAATAACGTAATATGACGTAACCTAACCCAATATATCATCTCGGCGGTAATATTTGACAACATTCCTGGCGAGTTGGCCTCTACGTCTCCGTGGGACCTTTATATACATCAATAACATAATATAAGCTAGCCTATCCCAATCTAACATCTCGGCGGTAATATTTGACCACATTCCTGGCTTGTTGGCCTCTACGTCTCCGTGGGACCTTCATATACATCAATAACGTAATATAACGTAACCTAACCCAACCAATCATTTCGGCTGTAATATTTGACAACATTTCTGGCGAGTTGGCTTCTCCGTCTCCGTGGGACCTTTATATACGTCAATAACGTAATATAACCTAACCTAACCCAACCTAACATCTCGGCGGCAATATTTGACATCATTCCTGGCGAGTTGGACTCTTCGTCTCCGTTTGACATTCATATACATCAATAACGCAATATAACGTAACCTAACCCAACATATCATCTCGGCGGTAATATTTGACAACATTCCTGGCGAGTTGGCCTCTACGTCTCCGTGGGACCTTTATATACATCAATAACATAATATAAGCTAGCCTATCCCAATCTAACATCTCGGCGGTAATATTTGACCACATTCCTGGCGAGTTGACCTCTACGTCTCCGTTTGACCTTCATATACATCAATAACGTAATATAACGTAACCTAACCCAACATATCATCTCGGCGGTAATATTTGACAACATTCCTGGCGAGTTGGCCTCTACGTCTCCGTGGGACCTTTATATACATCAATAACATAATATAAGCTAGCCTATCCCAATCTAACATCTCGGCGTTAATATTTGACCACATTCCTGGCTTGTTGGCCTCTACGTCTCCGCGGGACCTTTATGTACGTCAATAACGTAATATAACCTAACCTAACCCAAACTAACATCTCGGCGGTAATATTTGATATCATTCCTGGCGAGTTGGCCTCTACGTCTCCGTTTGACCTTCATATACATCAATAACGTAATATAACCTACCCTAACCCAACCTAACATCTCGGCGGTAATATTTGACATCATTCCTGGCGAGTTGGCCTCTACTGCTCCGTTTGACCTTCATATACATCAATAACGTAATATAACGTAACCTAACCCAACCTATCATCTCGGCGGTAATATTTGACCACATTCCTGGCTTGTTGGCCTCTACGTCTCCGTGGGACCTTTATATACATCAATAACGTAATATAACCTAACCTAACCCAACCAAACATCTCGGCGGTAATATTTGACATCATTCCTGGCGAGTTGGCCTCTACTTCTCCGTCTGACCCTCATATACATCAATAACGTAATATAACGTAACCTAACCCAACCTATCATCTCGGCGGTAATATTTGACGTCATTCCTGGTGAGTTGGCCTCTACGTCTCCGTGGGACCTTTATATACATCCATAACATAATATAAGCCAGCCTATCCCAATCTAACATCTCGGCGGTAATATTTGACCACATTCCTCGCTTGTTGGCCTCTACGTCTCCGTTTGACCTTCATATACATTAATAACGTAATATAACGTAACCTGACCCAACCTATCATCTCGGCGGTAATATTTGACAACATTCCTAGCGAGTTGGCCTCTACGTCTCCGTGGGACCTTTACATAGTTCAATAACGTAATATAACCTAACCTAACCCAACCTAACATCTCGGCGGTAATATTTGACATCATTCCTGGCGAGTTGGCCTCTACGTCTCCGTGGGACCTTTATATACGTCAATAACGTAATATAATCTAACCTAACCCAACCTAACATCACGGCGCTAAATTTGACCACATTCCAGGCTTGTTGGCCTCTACGTATCCGTGGGACCTTCATATACATAAATAACGTAATATAACGTAACCTAACCCAACCAATCATCTCGGCGGTAATATTTGACAACGTTCCTGGCGAGTTGGCTTCTCCGTCTCCGCGGGACCTTTATGTACGTCAATAACGTAATATAACCTAACCTAACCCAACCTAACATCTCGGCGGTAATATTTGATATCATTCCTGGCGAGTTGGCCTCTACGTCTCCGTTTGACCTTCATATACATCAATAACGTAATATAACCTACCCTAACCCAACCTAACATCTCGGCGGTAATATTTGACATCATTCCTGGCGAGTTGGCCTCTACTGCTCCGTTTGACCTTCATATACATCAATAACGTAATATAACGTAACCTAACCCAACCTATCATCTCGGCGGTAATATTTGACCACATTCCTGGCTTGTTGGCCTCTACGTCTCCGTGGGACCTTTATATACATCAATAACGTAATATAACCTAAACTAACCCAACCAAACTTCTCGGCGGTAATATTTGACATCATTCCTGGCTTGTTGGCCTCTACGTCTCCGTGGGACCTTCATATATATCAATAACGTAATATAACCTACCCTAACCCAACCTATCATCTCGGCGGTAATATTTGACAACATTCCTGGCGAGTTGGCATCTACGTCTCCGTGGGACCTTTATATACATCCATAACGTAATATAACGTAACCTAACCCAACCAATTATCTCGGCGGTAATATTTGACAACATTCCTGGCGAGTTGGCCTCTACGTCTCCGTGGGACCTTTATATACGTCAATAACGTAATATAACCTAACCTAACCCAACCTAACATCTCGGCGCTAAATTTGACCACATTCCTGGCTTGTTGGCCTCTACGTCTCCGTGGGACCTTCATGTACATCAATAACGTAATATAACCTACCCTAACCCAACCTATCATCTCGGCGGTAATATTTGACAACATTCCTGGCGAGTTGGCCTCTACGTCTCCGTGGGACCTTTATATACATCCATAACATAATATAAGCCAGCCTATCCCAATCTAACATCTCGGCGGTAATATTTGACCACATTCCTCGCTTGTTGGCCTCTACGTCTCCGTGGGACCTTTATATACATCAATAACGTAATATAACCTAACCTAACCCAACCAAACATCTCGGCAATAATATTTGACATCATTCCTGGCGAGTTGGCCTCTACTTCTCCGTTTGACCTTCATATACATCAATAACGTAATATAACATAACCTAACCCAACCTATCATCTCGGCGGTAATATTTGACAACATTCCTGGCGAGTTGGCCTCTACGTCTCCGTGGGACCTTTATATACATCCATAACATAATATAAGCCAGCCTATCCCAATCTAACATCTCGGCGGTAATATTTGACCACATTCCTGGCGAGTTGGCCTCTACGTCTCCGTGGGACCTTTACATACTTCAATAACGTAATATAACCTAATCTAAGCCAACCGAACATCTCGGCGGTAATATTTGACATCATTCCTGGCGAGTTGGCCTCTACTTCTCCGTTTGACCTTCATATACATCAATAACGTAATATAACGTAACCTAACCCAACCTATCATCTCGGCGGTAATATTTGACCACATTCCTGGCTTGTTGGTCTCTACGTCTCCGTGGGACCTTTATATACATCAATAACGTAATATAACCTAACCTAACCCAACCTAACATCTCGGCGGTAATATTTGACGTCATTCCTGGCGAGTTGGCCTCTATGTCTCCGTTTGACCTTCATATACATTAATAACGTAATATAACGTAACCTAACCCAACCTATCATCTCGGCGGTAATATTTGACAACATTCCTGGCGAGTTGGCCTCTACGTCTCCGTGGGACCTTTACATAGTTCAATAACGTAATATAACCTAACCTAACCCAACCTAACATCTCAGCGGTAATATTTGACATCATTCCTGGCGAGTTGGCCTCTACTTCTCCGTTTGACCTTCATATACATAAATAACGTAATATAACCTAACCTAACCCAACCTAACATCTCGGCGGTAATATTTGACAACGTTCCTGTCGAGATGGCTTCTCCGTCTCCGCGGGACCTTTATGTACGTCAATAACGTAATATAACCTAACCTAACCCAACCTAACATCTCGGCGGTAATATTTGACAACATTCCTGACGAGTTGGCATCTACGTCTCCGTGGGACCTTTATATACATCCATAACGTAATATAACGTAACCTAACCCAACCAATCATCTCGGCGGTAATATTTGACAACATTCCTCGCGAGTGGGCCTCTACGTCTCCGTGGGACCTTTATATACGTCAATAACGTAATATAACCTAACCTAACCCAACCTAACATCTCGGCGCTAAATTTGACCACATTCCTGGCTTGTTGGCCTCTGCGTCTCCGTTTGACCTTCATATACATCAATAACGTAATATAACCTACCCTAACCCAACCTAACATCTCGGCGGTAATATTTGACATCATTCCTGGCGAGTTGGCCTCTACTGCTCCGTTTGACCTTCATATACATCAATAACGTAATATGACGTAACCTAACCCAATATATCATCTCGGCGGTAATATTTGACAACATTCCTGGCGAGTTGGCCTCTACTTCTCCGTCTGACCTTCATATACATCAATAACGTAATATAACGTAACCTAACCCAACCTATCATCTCGGCGGTAATATTTGACGTCATTCCTGGCGAGTTGGCCTCTACGTCTCCGTGGGACCTTTATATACATCCATAACATAATATAAGCCAGCCTATCCCAATCTAACATCTCGGCGGTAATATTTGACCACATTCCTCGCTTGTTGGCCTCTACGTCTCCGTGGGACCTTTATATACATCAATAACGTAATATAACCTAACCTAACCCAACCTAACATCTCGGCGGTAATATTTGACGTCATTCCTGGCGAGTTGGCCTCTACGTCTCCGTTTGACCTTCATATACATTAATAACGTAATATAACGTAACCTAACCCAACCTATCATCTCGGCGGTAATATTTGACAACATTCCTAGCGAGTTGGCCTCTACGTCTCCGTGGGACCTTTACATAGTTCAATAACGTAATATAACCTAACCTAACCCAACCTAACATCTCGGCGGTAATATTTGACATCATTCCTGGCGAGTTGGCCTCTACGTCTCCGTGGGACCTTTATATACGTCAATAACGTAATATAATCTAACCTAACCCAACCTAACATCACGGCGCTAAATTTGACCACATTCCTGGCGAGTTGGCCTCTACGTGTCCGTGGGACCTTTATATACATCAAAACGTAATATAACCTAACCTAACCCAACCTAACATCTTGGCGCTAATATTTGACCACATTCCTGGCTTGTTGGCCTCTACGTCTCCGTGGGACCTTCATATACATCAATAACGTAATATAACCTAACCTAACCCAACCTATCATCTCGGCGGTAATATTTGACAACGTTCCTGGCGATTTGGCTTCTCCGTCTCCGTGGGACCTTTATATACGTCAATAACGTAATATAACCTAACCTAACCCAACCTAACATCTCGGCGGTAATATTTGACATCATTCCTGGCGAGTTGGCCTCTACGTCTCCGTTTGACCTTCATATACATCAATAACGTAATATAACGTAACCTAACCCAACATATCATCTCGGCGCTAAATTTGACCACATTCCAGGCTTGTTGGCCTCTACGTATCCGTGGGACCTTCATATACATAAATAACGTAATATAACGTAACCTAACCCAACCAATCATCTCGGCGGTAATATTTGACAACGTTCCTGGCGAGTTGGCTTCTCCGTCTCCGCGGGACCTTTATGTACGTCAATAACGTAATATAACCTAACCTAACCCAACCTAACATCTCGGCGGTAATATTTGATATCATTCCTGGCGAGTTGGCCTCTACGTCTCCGTTTGACCTTCATATACATCAATAACGTAATATAACCTACCCTAACCCAACCTAACATCTCGGCGGTAATATTTGACATCATTCCTGGCGAGTTGGCCTCTACTGCTCCGTTTGACCTTCATATACATCAATAACGTAATATAACGTAACCTAACCCAACCTATCATCTCGGCGGTAATATTTGACCACATTCCTGGCTTGTTGGCCTCTACGTCTCCGTGGGACCTTTATATACATCAATAACGTAATATAACCTAAACTAACCCAACCAAACTTCTCGGCGGTAATATTTGACATCATTCCTGGCTTGTTGGCCTCTACGTCTCCGTGGGACCTTCATATATATCAATAACGTAATATAACCTACCCTAACCCAACCTATCATCTCGGCGGTAATATTTGACAACATTCCTGGCGAGTTGGCATCTACGTCTCCGTGGGACCTTTATATACATCCATAACGTAATATAACGTAACCTAACCCAACCAATCATCTCGGCGGTAATATTTGACAACATTCCTGGCGAGTTGGCCTCTACGTCTCCGTGGGACCTTTATATACGTCAATAACGTAATATAACCTAACCTAACCCAACCTAACATCTCGGCGCTAAATTTGACCACATTCCTGGCTTGTTGGCCTCTACGTCTCCGTGGGACCTTCATGTACATCAATAACGTAATATAACCTACCCTAACCCAACCTATCATCTCGGCGGTAATATTTGACAACATTCCTGGCGAGTTGGCCTCTACGTCTCCGTGGGACCTTTATATACATCCATAACATAATATAAGCCAGCCTATCCCAATCTAACATCTCGGCGGTAATATTTGACCACATTCCTCGCTTGTTGGCCTCTACGTCTCCGTGGGACCTTTATATACATCAATAACGTAATATAACCTAACCTAACCCAACCAAACATCTCGGCAATAATATTTGACATCATTCCTGGCGAGTTGGCCTCTACTTCTCCGTTTGACCTTCATATACATCAATAACGTAATATAACATAACCTAACCCAACCTATCATCTCGGCGGTAATATTTGACAACATTCCTGGCGAGTTGGCCTCTACGTCTCCGTGGGACCTTTATATACATCCATAACATAATATAAGCCAGCCTATCCCAATCTAACATCTCGGCGGTAATATTTGACCACATTCCTGGCGAGTTGGCCTCTACGTCTCCGTGGGACCTTTACATACTTCAATAACGTAATATAACCTAATCTAAGCCAACCGAACATCTCGGCGGTAATATTTGACATCATTCCTGGCGAGTTGGCCTCTACTTCTCCGTTTGACCTTCATATACATCAATAACGTAATATAACGTAACCTAACCCAACCTATCATCTCGGCGGTAATATTTGACCACATTCCTGGCTTGTTGGTCTCTACGTCTCCGTGGGACCTTTATATACATCAATAACGTAATATAACCTAACCTAACCCAACCTAACATCTCGGCGGTAATATTTGACGTCATTCCTGGCGAGTTGGCCTCTATGTCTCCGTTTGACCTTCATATACATTAATAACGTAATATAACGTAACCTAACCCAACCTATCATCTCGGCGGTAATATTTGACAACATTCCTGGCGAGTTGGCCTCTACGTCTCCGTGGGACCTTTACATAGTTCAATAACGTAATATAACCTAACCTAACCCAACCTAACATCTCAGCGGTAATATTTGACATCATTCCTGGCGAGTTGGCCTCTACTTCTCCGTTTGACCTTCATATACATAAATAACGTAATATAACCTAACCTAACCCAACCTAACATCTCGGCGGTAATATTTGACAACGTTCCTGTCGAGATGGCTTCTCCGTCTCCGCGGGACCTTTATGTACGTCAATAACGTAATATAACCTAACCTAACCCAACCTAACATCTCGGCGGTAATATTTGACAACATTCCTGACGAGTTGGCATCTACGTCTCCGTGGGACCTTTATATACATCCATAACGTAATATAACGTAACCTAACCCAACCAATCATCTCGGCGGTAATATTTGACAACATTCCTCGCGAGTGGGCCTCTACGTCTCCGTGGGACCTTTATATACGTCAATAACGTAATATAACCTAACCTAACCCAACCTAACATCTCGGCGCTAAATTTGACCACATTCCTGGCTTGTTGGCCTCTGCGTCTCCGTTTGACCTTCATATACATCAATAACGTAATATAACCTACCCTAACCCAACCTAACATCTCGGCGGTAATATTTGACATCATTCCTGGCGAGTTGGCCTCTACTGCTCCGTTTGACCTTCATATACATCAATAACGTAATATGACGTAACCTAACCCAATATATCATCTCGGCGGTAATATTTGACAACATTCCTGGCGAGTTGGCCTCTACTTCTCCGTCTGACCTTCATATACATCAATAACGTAATATAACGTAACCTAACCCAACCTATCATCTCGGCGGTAATATTTGACGTCATTCCTGGCGAGTTGGCCTCTACGTCTCCGTGGGACCTTTATATACATCCATAACATAATATAAGCCAGCCTATCCCAATCTAACATCTCGGCGGTAATATTTGACCACATTCCTCGCTTGTTGGCCTCTACGTCTCCGTGGGACCTTTATATACATCAATAACGTAATATAACCTAACCTAACCCAACCTAACATCTCGGCGGTAATATTTGACGTCATTCCTGGCGAGTTGGCCTCTACGTCTCCGTTTGACCTTCATATACATTAATAACGTAATATAACGTAACCTAACCCAACCTATCATCTCGGCGGTAATATTTGACAACATTCCTAGCGAGTTGGCCTCTACGTCTCCGTGGGACCTTTACATAGTTCAATAACGTAATATAACCTAACCTAACCCAACCTAACATCTCGGCGGTAATATTTGACATCATTCCTGGCGAGTTGGCCTCTACGTCTCCGTGGGACCTTTATATACGTCAATAACGTAATATAATCTAACCTAACCCAACCTAACATCACGGCGCTAAATTTGACCACATTCCTGGCGAGTTGGCCTCTACGTGTCCGTGGGACCTTTATATACATCAAAACGTAATATAACCTAACCTAACCCAACCTAACATCTTGGCGCTAATATTTGACCACATTCCTGGCTTGTTGGCCTCTACGTCTCCGTGGGACCTTCATATACATCAATAACGTAATATAACCTAACCTAACCCAACCTATCATCTCGGCGGTAATATTTGACAACGTTCCTGGCGATTTGGCTTCTCCGTCTCCGTGGGACCTTTATATACGTCAATAACGTAATATAACCTAACCTAACCCAACCTAACATCTCGGCGGTAATATTTGACATCATTCCTGGCGAGTTGGCCTCTACGTCTCCGTTTGACCTTCATATACATCAATAACGTAATATAACGTAACCTAACCCAACATATCATCTCGGCGGTAATATTTGACAACATTCCTGGCGAGTTGGCCTCTACGTCTCCGTGGGACCTTTACATAGTTCAATAACGTAATATAACCTAACCTAACCCAACCTAACATCTCGGCGGTAATATTAGACATCATTCCTGGCGAGTTGGCCTCTACGTCTCCGTGGGACCTTTATATACGTCAATAACGTAATATAATCTAACCTAACCCAACCTAACATCACGGCGCTAAATTTGACCACATTCCTGGCTTGTTGGCCTCTACGTCTCCGTGGGACCTTCATGTACATCAATAACGTAATATAACCTACCCTAACCCAACCTATCATCTCGGCGGTAATATTTGACAACATTCCTGGCGAGTTGGCCTCTACGTCTCCGTGGGACCTTTATATACATCCATAACATAATATAAGCCAGCCTATCCCAATCTAACATCTCGGCGGTAATATTTGACCACATTCCTCGCTTGTTGGCCTCTACGTCTCCGTGGGACCTTTATATACATCAATAACGTAATATAACCTAACCTAACCCAACCAAACATCTCGGCGGTAATATTTGACATCATTCCTGGCGAGTTGGCCTCTACTTCTCCGTTTGACCTTCATATACATCAATAACGTTATATAACATAACCTAACCCAACCTATCATCTCGGCGGTAATATTTGACCACATTCCTGGCTTGTTGGCCTCTACGTCTCCGTGGGACCTTTATATACATCAATAACGTAATATAACCTAACCTAACCCAACCAAACATCTCGGCGGTAATATTTGACATCATTCCTGGCGAGTTGGCCTCTACTTCTCCGTGTGACCTTCATATACATCAATAACGTTATATAACATAACCTAACCCAACCTATCATCTCGGCGGTAATATTTGACAACATTCCTGGCGAGTTGGCCTCTACGTCTCCGTGGGACCTTTATATACATCCATAACATAATATAAGCCAGCCTATCCCAATCTAACATCTCGGCGGTAATATTTGACCACATTCCTGGCGAGTTGGCCTCTACGTCTCCGTGGGACCTTTACATACTTCAATAACGTAATATAACCTAATCTAAGCCAACCGAACATCTCGGCGGTAATATTTGACATCATTCCTGGCGAGTTGGCCTCTACTTCTCCGTTTGACCTTCATATACATAAATAACGTAATATAACCTAACCTAACCCAACCTAACATCTCGGCGGTAATATTTGACAACGTTCCTGTCGAGATGGCTTCTCCGTCTCCGCGGGACCTTTATGTACGTCAATAACGTAATATAACCTAACCTAACCCAACCTAACATCTCGGCGGTAATATTTGACAACATTCCTGACGAGTTGGCATCTACGTCTCCGTGGGACCTTTATATACATCCATAACGTAATATAACGTAACCTAACACAACCAATCATCTCGGCGGTAATATTTGACAACATTCCTCGCGAGTGGGCCTCTACGTCTCCGTGGGACCTTTATATACGTCAATAACGTAATATAACCTAACCTAACCCAACCTAACATCTCGGCGCTAAATTTGACCACATTCCTGGCTTGTTGGCCTCTGCGTCTCCGTTTGACCTTCATATACATCAATAACGTAATATAACCTACCCTAACCCAACCTAACATCTCGGCGGTAATATTTGACATCATTCCTGGCGAGTTGGCCTCTACGTCTCCGTGGGACCTTTATATACGTCAATAACGTAATATAATCTAACCTAACCCAACCTAACATCACGGCGCTAAATTTGACCACATTCCTGGCTTGTTGGCCTCTACGTCTCCGTGGGACCTTCATGTACATCAATAACGTAATATAACCTACCCTAACCCAACCTATCATCTCGGCGGTAATATTTGACAACATTCCTGGCGAGTTGGCCTCTACGTCTCCGTGGGACCTTTATATACATCCATAACATAATATAAGCCAGCCTATCCCAATCTAACATCTCGGCGGTAATATTTGACCACATTCCTCGCTTGTTGGCCTCTACGTCTCCGTGGGACCTTTATATACATCAATAACGTAATATAACCTAACCTAACCCAACCAAACATCTCGGCGGTAATATTTGACATCATTCCTGGCGAGTTGGCCTCTACTTCTCCGTTTGACCTTCATATACATCAATAACGTTATATAACATAACCTAACCCAACCTATCATCTCGGCGGTAATATTTGACAACATTCCTGGCGAGTTGGCCTCTACGTCTCCGTGGGACCTTTATATACATCCATAACATAATATAAGCCAGCCTATCCCAATCTAACATCTCGGCGGTAATATTTGACGTCATTCCTGGCGAGTTGGCCTCTACTGCTCCGTTTGACCTTCATATACATCAATAACGTAATATGACGTAACCTAACCCAACATATCATCTCGGCGGTAATATTTGACAACATTCCTGGCGAGTTGGCCTCTACGTCTCCGTGGGACCTTTATATACATCAATAACATAATATAAGCTAGCCTATCCCAATCTAACATCTCGGCGGTAATATTTGACCACATTCCTGGCTTGTTGGCCTCTACGTCTCCGTGGGACCTTTATATACATCAATAACGTAATATTACCTAACCTAACCCAACCTAACATCTCGGCGGTAATATTTGACCACATTCCTGGCTTGTTGGCCTCTACGTCTCCGTGGGACTTTTATATACATCAATAACGTAATATAACCTAACCTAACCCTACCAAACATCTCGGCGGTAATATTTGACGCCATTCCTGGCGAGTTGGCCTCTACGTCTCCGTTTGACCTTCATATACATCAATAACGTAATATAACGTAACCTAACCCAACCTATCATCTCGGCGGTAATATTTGACAACATTCCTGGCGAGTTGGCCTCTACGTCTCCGTGGGACCTTTATATACATCCATAACATAATATAAGCCAGCCTATCCCAATCTAACATCTCGGCGGTAATATTTGACCACATTCCTCGCTTGTTGGCCTCTACGTCTCCGTGGGCCCTTTATATACATCAATAACGTAATATAACCTAACCTAACCCAACCAAACATCTCGGCGGTAATATTTGACATCATTCCTGGCGAGTTGGCCTCTACTTCTCCGTTTGACCTTCATATACATCAATAACGTTATATAACATAACCTAACCCAACCTATCATCTCGGCGGTAATATTTGACAACATTCCTGGCGAGTTGGCCTCTACGTCTCCGTGGGACCTTTACATAGTTCAATAAGGTAATATAACCTAACCTAACCCAACCTAACATCTCAGCGGTAATATTTGACATCATTCCTGGCGAGTTGGCCTCTACTTCTCCGTTTGACCTTCATATACATAAATAACGTAATATAACCTAACCTAACCCAACCTAACATCTCGGCGGTAATATTTGACAACGTTCCTGTCGAGATGGCTTCTCCGTCTCCGCGGGACCTTTATGTACGTCAATAACGTAATATAACCTAACCTAACCCAACCTAACATCTCGGCGGTAATATTTGACAACATTCCTGACGAGTTGGCATCTACGTCTCCGTGGGACCTTTATGTACGTCAATAACGTAATATAACCTAACCTAACCCAACCTAACATCTCGGCGGTAATATTTGACAACATTCCTGACGAGTTGGCATCTACGTCTCCGTGGGACCTTTATATACATCCATAACATAATATAAGCCAGCCTATCCCAATCTAACATCTCGGCGGTAATATTTGACCACATTCCTGGCGAGTTGGCCTCTACGTCTCCGTGGGACCTTTACATACTTCAATAACGTAATATAACCTAATCTAAGCCAACCGAACATCTCGGCGGTAATATTTGACATCATTCCTGGCGAGTTGGCCTCTACTTCTCCGTTTGACCTTCATATACATCAATAACGTAATATAACGTAACCTAACCCAACCTATCATCTCGGCGGTAATATTTGACCACATTCCTGGCTTGTTGGTCTCTACGTCTCCGTGGGACCTTTATATACATCAATAACGTAATATAACCTAACCTAACCCAACCTAACATCTCGGCGGTAATATTTGACGTCATTCCTGGCGAGTTGGCCTCTATGTCTCCGTTTGAACTTCATATACATTAATAACGTAATATAACGTAACCTAACCCAACCTATCATCTCGGCGGTAATATTTGACAACATTCCTGGCGAGTTGGCCTCTACGTCTCCGTGGGACCTTTACATAGTTCAATAAGGTAATATAACCTAACCTAACCCAACCTAACATCTCAGCGGTAATATTTGACATCATTCCTGGCGAGTTGGCCTCTACTTCTCCGTTTGACCTTCATATACATAAATAACGTAATATAACCTAACCTAACCCAACCTAACATCTCGGCGGTAATATTTGACAACGTTCCTGTCGAGATGGCTTCTCCGTCTCCGCGGGACCTTTATGTACGTCAATAACGTAATATAACCTAACCTAACCCAACCTAACATCTCGGCGGTAATATTTGACAACATTCCTGACGAGTTGGCATCTACGTCTCCGTGGGACCTTTATATACATCCATAACGTAATATAACGTAACCTAACCCAACCAATCATCTCGGCGGTAATATTTGACAACATTCCTCGCGAGTGGGCCTCTACGTCTCCGTGGGACCTTTATATACGTCAATAACGTAATATAACCTAACCTAACCCAACCTAACATCTCGGCGCTAAATTTGACCACATTCCTGGCTTGTTGGCCTCTGCGTCTCCGTTTGACCTTCATATACATCAATAACGTAATATAACCTACCCTAACCCAACCTAACATCTCGGCGGTAATATTTGACATCATTCCTGGCGAGTTGGCCTCTACTGCTCCGTTTGACCTTCATATACATCAATAACGTAATATGACGTAACCTAACCCAACATATCATCTCGGCGGTAATATTTGACAACATTCCTGGCGAGTTGGCCTCTACGTCTCCGTGGGACCTTTATATACATCAATAACATAATATAAGCTAGCCTATCCCAATCTAACATCTCGGCGGTAATATTTGACCACATTCCTGGCTTGTTGGCCTCTACGTCTCCGTGGGACCTTTATATACATCAATAACGTAATATTACCTAACCTAACCCAACCTAACATCTCGGCGGTAATATTTGACCACATTCCTGGCTTGTTGGCCTCTACGTCTCCGTGGGACTTTTATATACATCAATAACGTAATATAACCTAACCTAACCCAACCAAACATCTCGGCGGTAATATTTGACGCCATTCCTGGCGAGTTGGCCTCTACGTCTCCGTTTGACCTTCATATACATCAATAACGTAATATAACGTAACCTATCCCAACCAATCATCTCGGCTGTAATATTTGACAACATTTCTGGCGAGTTGGCTTCTCCGTCTCCGTGGGACCTTTATATACGTCAATAACGTAATATAACATAACCTAACCCAACCTAACATCTCGGCGGCAATATTTGACATCATTCCTGGCGAGTTGGACTCTACGTCTCCGTTTGACATTCATATACATCACTAACGCAATATAACGTAACCTAACCCATCGTATCATCTCGGCGGTAATATTTGACAACATTCCTGGCGAGTTGGCCTCTACGTGTCCGTGGGACCTTTATATACATCAAAATGTAATATAACCTAAGCTAACCCAACCTATCATCTCGGCGGTAATATTTGACAACGTTCCTGGGGAGTTGGCTTCTCCGTCTCCGTGGGACCTTTATATACGTCAGTAACGTAATATAACCTAACCTAACCCAACCAATCATCTCGGCTGTAATATTTGACAACATTTCTGGCGAGTTGGCTTCTCCGGCTCCGTGGGACCTTTATATACGTCAATAACGTAATATAACCTAACCTAACCCAACCTAACATCTCGGCGGCAATATTTGACATCATTCCTGGCGAGTTGGACTCTACGTCTCCGTTTGACATTCATATACATCAATAACGCAATATAACGTAACCTAACCCATCCTATCATATCGGCGGTAATATTTGACAACATTCCTGGCGAGTTGGCCTCTACGTGTCCGTGGGACCTTTATATACATCAAAACGTAATATAACCTAACCTAACCCAACATATCATCTCGGCGGTAATATTTGACAACATTCCTGGCGAGTTGGCCTCTACGTCTCCGTGGGACCTTTATATACATCAATAACATAATATAAGCTAGCCTATCCCAATCTAACATCTCGGCGGTAATATTTGACCACATTCCTGGCTTGTTGGCCTCTACGTCTCCGTGGGACCTTTATATACATCAATAACGTAATATAACCTAACCTAACCCAACCAAACATCTCGGCGGTAATATTTGACAACATTCCTGGCGTGTTGGCCTCTACGTCTCCGTTTGACCTTCATATACATCAATAACGTAATATAACGTAACCTAACCCAACCTATCATCTCGGCGGTAATATTTGACAACATTCCTGGCGAGTTGGCCTCTACGTCTCCGTGGGACCTTTACATACTTCAATAACGTAATATAACCTAATCTAACCCAACCTAACATCTCGGCGGTAACATTTGACATCATTCCTGGCGAGTTGGCCTCTACTTCTCCGTTTGACCTTCATATACATAACTAACGTAATATAACGTAACCTAACCCAACCAATCATCTCGGCGGTAATATTTGACGTCATTCCTGGCGAGTTGGCCTCTACGTCTCCGTTTGACCTTCATATACATCAATAACGTAATATAACGTAACCTAACCCAACCAATCATTTCGGCTGTAATATTTGACAACATTTCTGGCGAGTTGGCTTCTCCGTCTCCGTGGGACCTTTATATACGTCAATAACGTAATATAACTTAACCTAACCCAACCTAACATCTCGGCGGCAATATTTGACATCATTCCTGGCGAGTTGGACTCTACGTCTCCGTTTGACATTCATATACATCAATAACGCAATATAACGTAACCTAACCCATCCTATCATCTCGGCGGTAATATTTGACAACATTCCTGGCGAGTTGGCCTCTACGTGTCCGTGGGACCTTTATATACATCAAAACGTAATATAACCTAACCTAACCCAACCTATCATCTCGGCGGTAATATTTGACAACGTTCCTGGCGATTTGGCTTCTCCGTCTCCGTGGGACCTTTATATACGTCAATAACGTAATATAACCTAACCTAACCCAACCTAACATCTCGGCGGTAATATTTGACATCATTCCTGGCGAGTTGGCCTCTACGTCTCCGTTTGACCTTCATATACATCAATAACGTAATATAACGTAACCTAACCCAACATATCATCTCGGCGGTAATATTTGACAACATTCCTGGCGAGTTGGCCTCTACGTCTCCGTGGGACCTTTATATACATCAATAACATAATATAAGCTAGCCTATCCCAATCTAACATCTCGGCGGTAATATTTGACCACATTCCTGGCGAGTTGACCTCTACGTCTCCGTTTAACCTTCATATACATCAATAACGTAATATAACGTAACCTAACCCAACATATCATCTCGGCGGTAATATTTGACAACATTCCTGGCGAGTTGGCCTCTACGTCTCCGTGGGACCTTTATATACATCAATAACATAATATAAGCTAGCCTATCCCAATCTAACATCTCGGCGTTAATATTTGACCACATTCCTGGCTTGTTGGCCTCTACGTCTCCGCGGGACCTTTATGTACGTCAATAACGTAATATAACCTAACCTAACCCAAACTAACATCTCGGCGGTAATATTTGATATCATTCCTGGCGAGTTGGCCTCTACGTCTCCGTTTGACCTTCATATACATCAATAACGTAATATAACCTAACCTAACCCAACCTAACATCTCAGCGGTAATATTTGACATCATTCCTGGCGAGTTGGCCTCTACTTCTCCGTTTGACCTTCATATACATAAATAACGTAATATAACCTAACCTAACCCAACCTAACATCTCGGCGGTAATAATATTTGACAACGTTCCTGTCGAGATGGCTTCTCCGTCTCCGCGGGACCTTTATGTACGTCAATAACGTAATATAACCTAACCTAACCCAACCTAACATCTCGGCGGCAATATTTGACATCATTCCTGGCGAGTTGGACTCTACGTCTCCGTTTGACATTCATATACATCAATAACGCAATATAACGTAACCTAACCCATCCTATCATCTCGGCGGTAATATTTGACAACATTCCTGGCGAGTTGGCCTCTACGTCTCCGTGGGACCTTTATATACGTCAATAACGTAATATAACCTAACCTAACCCAACCTAACATCTCGGCGCTAAATTTGACCACATTCCTGGCTTGTTGGCCTCTGCGTCTCCGTTTGACCTTCATATACATCAATAACGTAATATAACCTAACCTAACCCAACCAAACATCTCGGCGGTAATATTTGACATCATTCCTGGCGAGTTGGCCTCTACTTCTCCGTTTGACCTTCATATACATCAATAACGTTATATAACATAACCTAACCCAAACTATCATCTCGGCGGTAATATTTGACAACATTCCTGGCGAGTTGGCCTCTACGTCTCCGTGGGACCTTTACATAGTTCAATAAGGTAATATAACCTAACCTAACCCAACCTAACATCTCAGCGGTAATATTTGACATCATTCCTGGCGAGTTGGCCTCTACTTCTCCGTTTGACCTTCATATACATAAATAACGTAATATAACCTAACCTAACCCAACCTAACATCTCGGCGGTAATATTTGACAACGTTCCTGTCGAGATGGCTTCTCCGTCTCCGCGGGACCTTTATGTACGTCAATAACGTAATATAACCTAACCTAACCCAACCTAACATCTCGGCGGTAATATTTGACAACATTCCTGACGAGTTGGCATCTACGTCTCCGTGGGACCTTTATATACATCCATAACATAATATAAGCCAGCCTATCCCAATCTAACATCTCGGCGGTAATATTTGACCACATTCCTGGCGAGTTGGCCTCTACGTCTCCGTGGGACCTTTACATACTTCAATAACGTAATATAACCTAATCTAAGCCAACCGAACATCTCGGCGGTAATATTTGACATCATTCCTGGCGAGTTGGCCTCTACTTCTCCGTTTGACCTTCATATACATCAATAACGTAATATAACGTAACCTAACCCAACCTATCATCTCGGCGGTAATATTTGACCACATTCCTGGCTTGTTGGTCTCTACGTCTCCGTGGGACCTTTATATACATCAATAACGTAATATAACCTAACCTAACCCAACCTAACATCTCGGCGGTAATATTTGACGTCATTCCTGGCGAGTTGGCCTCTATGTCTCCGTTTGACCTTCATATACATTAATAACGTAATATAACGTAACCTAACCCAACCTATCATCTCGGCGGTAATATTTGACAACATTCCTGGCGAGTTGGCCTCTACGTCTCCGTGGGACCTTTACATAGTTCAATAAGGTAATATAACCTAACCTAACCCAACCTAACATCTCAGCGGTAATATTTGACATCATTCCTGGCGAGTTGGCCTCTACTTCTCCGTTTGACCTTCATATACATAAATAACGTAATATAACCTAACCTAACCCAACCTAACATCTCGGCGGTAATATTTGACAACGTTCCTGTCGAGATGGCTTCTCCGTCTCCGCGGGACCTTTATGTACGTCAATAACGTAATATAACCTAACCTAACCCAACCTAACATCTCGGCGGTAATATTTGACAACATTCCTGACGAGTTGGCATCTACGTCTCCGTGGGACCTTTATATACATCCATAACGTAATATAACGTAACCTAACCCAACCAATCATCTCGGCGGTAATATTTGACAACATTCCTCGCGAGTGGGCCTCTACGTCTCCGTGGGACCTTTATATACGTCAATAACGTAATATAACCTAACCTAACCCAACCTAACATCTCGGCGCTAAATTTGACCACATTCCTGGCTTGTTGGCCTCTGCGTCTCCGTTTGACCTTCATATACATCAATAACGTAATATAACCTACCCTAACCCAACCTAACATCTCGGCGGTAATATTTGACATCATTCCTGGCGAGTTGGCCTCTACTGCTCCGTTTGACCTTCATATACATCAATAACGTAATATGACGTAACCTAACCCAACATATCATCTCGGCGGTAATATTTGACAACATTCCTGGCGAGTTGGCCTCTACGTCTCCGTGGGACCTTTATATACATCAATAACATAATATAAGCTAGCCTATCCCAATCTAACATCTCGGCGGTAATATTTGACCACATTCCTGGCTTGTTGGCCTCTACGTCTCCGTGGGACCTTTATATACATCAATAACGTAATATTACCTAACCTAACCCAACCTAACATCTCGGCGGTAATATTTGACCACATTCCTGGCTTGTTGGCCTCTACGTCTCCGTGGGACTTTTATATACATCAATAACGTAATATAACCTAACCTAACCCAACCAAACATCTCGGCGGTAATATTTGACGCCATTCCTGGCGAGTTGGCCTCTACGTCTCCGTTTGACCTTCATATACATCAATAACGTAATATAACGTAACCTATCCCAACCAATCATCTCGGCTGTAATATTTGACAACATTTCTGGCGAGTTGGCTTCTCCGTCTCCGTGGGACCTTTATATACGTCAATAACGTAATATAACATAACCTAACCCAACCTAACATCTCGGCGGCAATATTTGACATCATTCCTGGCGAGTTGGACTCTACGTCTCCGTTTGACATTCATATACATCACTAACGCAATATAACGTAACCTAACCCATCGTATCATCTCGGCGGTAATATTTGACAACATTCCTGGCGAGTTGGCCTCTACGTGTCCGTGGGACCTTTATATACATCAAAATGTAATATAACCTAAGCTAACCCAACCTATCATCTCGGCGGTAATATTTGACAACGTTCCTGGGGAGTTGGCTTCTCCGTCTCCGTGGGACCTTTATATACGTCAGTAACGTAATATAACCTAACCTAACCCAACCAATCATCTCGGCTGTAATATTTGACAACATTTCTGGCGAGTTGGCTTCTCCGGCTCCGTGGGACCTTTATATACGTCAATAACGTAATATAACCTAACCTAACCCAACCTAACATCTCGGCGGCAATATTTGACATCATTCCTGGCGAGTTGGACTCTACGTCTCCGTTTGACATTCATATACATCAATAACGCAATATAACGTAACCTAACCCATCCTATCATATCGGCGGTAATATTTGACAACATTCCTGGCGAGTTGGCCTCTACGTGTCCGTGGGACCTTTATATACATCAAAACGTAATATAACCTAACCTAACCCAACATATCATCTCGGCGGTAATATTTGACAACATTCCTGGCGAGTTGGCCTCTACGTCTCCGTGGGACCTTTATATACATCAATAACATAATATAAGCTAGCCTATCCCAATCTAACATCTCGGCGGTAATATTTGACCACATTCCTGGCTTGTTGGCCTCTACGTCTCCGTGGGACCTTTATATACATCAATAACGTAATATTACCTAACCTAACCCAATCTAACATCTCGGCGGTAATATTTGACCACATTCCTGGCTTGTTGGCCTCTACGTCTCCGTGGGACCTTTATATACATCAATAACGTAATATAACCTAACCTAACCCAACCAAACATCTCGGCGGTAATATTTGACAACATTCCTGGCGTGTTGGCCTCTACGTCTCCGTTTGACCTTCATATACATCAATAACGTAATATAACGTAACCTAACCCAACCTATCATCTCGGCGGTAATATTTGACAACATTCCTGGCGAGTTGGCCTCTACGTCTCCGTGGGACCTTTACATACTTCAATAACGTAATATAACCTAATCTAACCCAACCTAACATCTCGGCGGTAACATTTGACATCATTCCTGGCGAGTTGGCCTCTACTTCTCCGTTTGACCTTCATATACATAACTAACGTAATATAACGTAACCTAACCCAACCAATCATCTCGGCGGTAATATTTGACGTCATTCCTGGCGAGTTGGCCTCTACGTCTCCGTTTGACCTTCATATACATCAATAACGTAATATAACGTAACCTAACCCAACCAATCATTTCGGCTGTAATATTTGACAACATTTCTGGCGAGTTGGCTTCTCCGTCTCCGTGGGACCTTTATATACGTCAATAACGTAATATAACTTAACCTAACCCAACCTAACATCTCGGCGGCAATATTTGACATCATTCCTGGCGAGTTGGACTCTACGTCTCCGTTTGACATTCATATACATCAATAACGCAATATAACGTAACCTAACCCATCCTATCATCTCGGCGGTAATATTTGACAACATTCCTGGCGAGTTGGCCTCTACGTGTCCGTGGGACCTTTATATACATCAAAACGTAATATAACCTAACCTAACCCAACCTATCATCTCGGCGGTAATATTTGACAACGTTCCTGGCGATTTGGCTTCTCCGTCTCCGTGGGACCTTTATATACGTCAATAACGTAATATAACCTAACCTAACCCAACCTAACATCTCGGCGGTAATATTTGACATCATTCCTGGCGAGTTGGCCTCTACGTCTCCGTTTGACCTTCATATACATCAATAACGTAATATAACGTAACCTAACCCAACATATCATCTCGGCGGTAATATTTGACAACATTCCTGGCGAGTTGGCCTCTACGTCTCCGTGGGACCTTTATATACATCAATAACATAATATAAGCTAGCCTATCCCAATCTAACATCTCGGCGGTAATATTTGACCACATTCCTGGCGAGTTGACCTCTACGTCTCCGTTTAACCTTCATATACATCAATAACGTAATATAACGTAACCTAACCCAACATATCATCTCGGCGGTAATATTTGACAACATTCCTGGCGAGTTGGCCTCTACGTCTCCGTGGGACCTTTATATACATCAATAACATAATATAAGCTAGCCTATCCCAATCTAACATCTCGGCGTTAATATTTGACAACGTTCCTGTCGAGATGGCTTCTCCGTCTCCGCGGGACCTTTATGTACGTCAATAACGTAATATAACCTAACCTAACCCAACCTAACATCTCGGCGGCAATATTTGACATCATTCCTGGCGAGTTGGACTCTACGTCTCCGTTTGACATTCATATACATCAATAACGCAATATAACGTAACCTAACCCATCCTATCATCTCGGCGGTAATATTTGACAACATTCCTGGCGAGTTGGCCTCTACGTCTCCGTGGGACCTTTATATACGTCAATAACGTAATATAACCTAACCTAACCCAACCTAACATCTCGGCGCTAAATTTGACCACATTCCTGGCTTGTTGGCCTCTGCGTCTCCGTTTGACCTTCATATACATCAATAACGTAATATAACCTACCCTAACCCAACCTAACATCTCGGCGGTAATATTTGACATCATTCCTGGCGAGTTGGCCTCTACTGCTCCGTTTGACCTTCATATACATCAATAACGTAATATGACGTAACCTAACCCAACATATCATCTCGGCGGTAATATTTGACAACATTCCTGGCGAGTTGGCCTCTACGTCTCCGTGGGACCTTTATATTCATCAATAACATAATATAAGCTAGCCTATCCCAATCTAACATCTCGGCGGTAATATTTGACCACATTCCTGGCTTGTTGGCCTCTACGTCTCCGTGGGACCTTTATATACATCAATAACGTAATATTACCTAACCTAACCCAACCTAACATCTCGGCGGTAATATTTGACCACATTCCTGGCTTGTTGGCCTCTACGTCTCCGTGGGACTTTTATATACATCAATAACGTAATATAACCTAACCTAACCCAACCAAACATCTCGGCGGTAATATTTGACGCCATTCCTGGCGAGTTGGCCTCTACGTCTCCGTTTGACCTTCATATACATCAATAACGTAATATAACGTAACCTATCCCAACCAATCATCTCGGCTGTAATATTTGACAACATTTCTGGCGAGTTGGCTTCTCCGTCTCCGTGGGACCTTTATATACGTCAATAACGTAATATAACATAACCTAACCCAACCTAACATCTCGGCGGCAATATTTGACATCATTCCTGGCGAGTTGGACTCTACGTCTCCGTTTGACATTCATATACATCACTAACGCAATATAACGTAACCTAACCCATCGTATCATCTCGGCGGTAATATTTGACAACATTCCTGGCGAGTTGGCCTCTACGTGTCCGTGGGACCTTTATATACATCAAAATGTAATATAACCTAAGCTAACCCAACCTATCATCTCGGCGGTAATATTTGACAACGTTCCTGGGGAGTTGGCTTCTCCGTCTCCGTGGGACCTTTATATACGTCAGTAACGTAATATAACCTAACCTAACCCAACCAATCATCTCGGCTGTAATATTTGACAACATTTCTGGCGAGTTGGCTTCTCCGGCTCCGTGGGACCTTTATATACGTCAATAACGTAATATAACCTAACCTAACCCAACCTAACATCTCGGCGGCAATATTTGACATCATTCCTGGCGAGTTGGACTCTACGTCTCCGTTTGACATTCATATACATCAATAACGCAATATAACGTAACCTAACCCATCCTATCATATCGGCGGTAATATTTGACAACATTCCTGGCGAGTTGGCCTCTACGTGTCCGTGGGACCTTTATATACATCAAAACGTAATATAACCTAACCTAACCCAACATATCATCTCGGCGGTAATATTTGACAACATTCCTGGCGAGTTGGCCTCTACGTCTCCGTGGGACCTTTATATACATCAATAACATAATATAAGCTAGCCTATCCCAATCTAACATCTCGGCGGTAATATTTGACCACATTCCTGGCTTGTTGGCCTCTACGTCTCCGTGGGACCTTTATATACATCAATAACGTAATATTACCTAACCTAACCCAATCTAACATCTCGGCGGTAATATTTGACCACATTCCTGGCTTGTTGGCCTCTACGTCTCCGTGGGACCTTTATATACATCAATAACGTAATATAACCTAACCTAACCCAACCAAACATCTCGGCGGTAATATTTGACAACATTCCTGGCGTGTTGGCCTCTACGTCTCCGTTTGACCTTCATATACATCAATAACGTAATATAACGTAACCTAACCCAACCTATCATCTCGGCGGTAATATTTGACAACATTCCTGGCGAGTTGGCCTCTACGTCTCCGTGGGACCTTTACATACTTCAATAACGTAATATAACCTAATCTAACCCAACCTAACATCTCGGCGGTAACATTTGACATCATTCCTGGCGAGTTGGCCTCTACTTCTCCGTTTGACCTTCATATACATAACTAACGTAATATAACGTAACCTAACCCAACCAATCATCTCGGCGGTAATATTTGACGTCATTCCTGGCGAGTTGGCCTCTACGTCTCCGTTTGACCTTCATATACATCAATAACGTAATATAACGTAACCTAACCCAACCAATCATTTCGGCTGTAATATTTGACAACATTTCTGGCGAGTTGGCTTCTCCGTCTCCGTGGGACCTTTATATACGTCAATAACGTAATATAACTTAACCTAACCCAACCTAACATCTCGGCGGCAATATTTGACATCATTCCTGGCGAGTTGGACTCTACGTCTCCGTTTGACATTCATATACATCAATAACGCAATATAACGTAACCTAACCCATCCTATCATCTCGGCGGTAATATTTGACAACATTCCTGGCGAGTTGGCCTCTACGTGTCCGTGGGACCTTTATATACATCAAAACGTAATATAACCTAACCTAACCCAACCTATCATCTCGGCGGTAATATTTGACAACGTTCCTGGCGATTTGGCTTCTCCGTCTCCGTGGGACCTTTATATACGTCAATAACGTAATATAACCTAACCTAACCCAACCTAACATCTCGGCGGTAATATTTGACATCATTCCTGGCGAGTTGGCCTCTACGTCTCCGTTTGACCTTCATATACATCAATAACGTAATATAACGTAACCTAACCCAACATATCATCTCGGCGGTAATATTTGACAACATTCCTGGCGAGTTGGCCTCTACGTCTCCGTGGGACCTTTATATACATCAATAACATAATATAAGCTAGCCTATCCCAATCTAACATCTCGGCGGTAATATTTGACCACATTCCTGGCGAGTTGACCTCTACGTCTCCGTTTAACCTTCATATACATCAATAACGTAATATAACGTAACCTAACCCAACATATCATCTCGGCGGTAATATTTGACAACATTCCTGGCGAGTTGGCCTCTACGTCTCCGTGGGACCTTTATATACATCAATAACATAATATAAGCTAGCCTATCCCAATCTAACATCTCGGCGTTAATATTTGACAACGTTCCTGTCGAGATGGCTTCTCCGTCTCCGCGGGACCTTTATGTACGTCAATAACGTAATATAACCTAACCTAACCCAACCTAACATCTCGGCGGCAATATTTGACATCATTCCTGGCGAGTTGGACTCTACGTCTCCGTTTGACATTCATATACATCAATAACGCAATATAACGTAACCTAACCCATCCTATCATCTCGGCGGTAATATTTGACAACATTCCTGGCGAGTTGGCCTCTACGTCTCCGTGGGACCTTTATATACGTCAATAACGTAATATAACCTAACCTAACCCAACCTAACATCTCGGCGCTAAATTTGACCACATTCCTGGCTTGTTGGCCTCTGCGTCTCCGTTTGACCTTCATATACATCAATAACGTAATATAACCTACCCTAACCCAACCTAACATCTCGGCGGTAATATTTGACATCATTCCTGGCGAGTTGGCCTCTACTGCTCCGTTTGACCTTCATATACATCAATAACGTAATATGACGTAACCTAACCCAACATATCATCTCGGCGGTAATATTTGACAACATTCCTGGCGAGTTGGCCTCTACGTCTCCGTGGGACCTTTATATTCATCAATAACATAATATAAGCTAGCCTATCCCAATCTAACATCTCGGCGGTAATATTTGACCACATTCCTGGCTTGTTGGCCTCTACGTCTCCGTGGGACCTTTATATACATCAATAACGTAATATTACCTAACCTAACCCAACCTAACATCTCGGCGGTAATATTTGACCACATTCCTGGCTTGTTGGCCTCTACGTCTCCGTGGGACTTTTATATACATCAATAACGTAATATAACCTAACCTAACCCAACCAAACATCTCGGCGGTAATATTTGACGCCATTCCTGACGAGTTGGCCTCTACGTCTCCGTTTGACCTTCATATACATCAATAACGTAATATAACGTAACCTAACCCAACCAATCATCTCGGCTGTAATATTTGACAACATTTCTGCCGAGTTGGCTTCTCCGTCTCCGTGGGACCTTTATATACGTCAATAACGTAATATAACATAACCTAACCCAACCTAACATCTCGGCGGCAATATTTGACATCATTCCTGGCGAGTTGGACTCTACGTCTCCGTTTGACATTCATATACATCACTAACGCAATATAACGTAACCTAACCCATCGTATCATCTCGGCGGTAATATTTGACAACATTCCTGGCGAGTTGGCCTCTACGTGTCCGTGGGACCTTTATATACATCAAAATGTAATATAACCTAAGCTAACCCAACCTATCATCTCGGCGGTAATATTTGACAACGTTCCTGGGGAGTTGGCTTCTCCGTCTCCGTGGGACCTTTATATACGTCAGTAACGTAATATAACCTAACCTAACCCAACCAATCATCTCGGCTGTAATATTTGACAACATTTCTGGCGAGTTGGCTTCTCCGGCTCCGTGGGACCTTTATATACGTCAATAACGTAATATAACCTAACCTAACCCAACCTAACATCTCGGCGGCAATATTTGACATCATTCCTGGCGAGTTGGACTCTACGTCTCCGTTTGACATTCATATACATCAATAACGCAATATAACGTAACCTAACCCATCCTATCATATCGGCGGTAATATTTGACAACATTCCTGGCGAGTTGGCCTCTACGTGTCCGTGGGACCTTTATATACATCAAAACGTAATATAACCTAACCTAACCCAACATATCATCTCGGCGGTAATATTTGACAACATTCCTGGCGAGTTGGCCTCTACGTCTCCGTGGGACCTTTATATACATCAATAACATAATATAAGCTAGCCTATCCCAATCTAACATCTCGGCGGTAATATTTGACCACATTCCTGGCTTGTTGGCCTCTACGTCTCCGTGGGACCTTTATATACATCAATAACGTAATATTACCTAACCTAACCCAACCTAACATCTCGGCGGTAATATTTGACCACATTCCTGGCTTGTTGGCCTCTACGTCTCCGTGGGACCTTTATATACATCAATAACGTAATATAACCTAACCTAACCCAACCAAACATCTCGGCGGTAATATTTGACAACATTCCTGGCGTGTTGGCCTCTACGTCTCCGTTTGACCTTCATATACATCAATAACGTAATATAACGTAACCTAACCCAACCTATCATCTCGGCGGTAATATTTGACAACATTCCTGGCGAGTTGGCCTCTACGTCTCCGTGGGACCTTTACATACTTCAATAACGTAATATAACCTAATCTAACCCAACCTAACATCTCGGCGGTAATATTTGACGTCATTCCTGGCGAGTTGGCCTCTACGTCTCCGTTTGACCTTCATATACATCAATAACGTAATATAACGTAACCTAACCCAACCAATCATTTCGGCTGTAATATTTGACAACATTTCTGGCGAGTTGGCTTCTCCGTCTCCGTGGGACCTTTATATACGTCAATAACGTAATATAACCTAACCTAACCCAACCTAACATCTCGGCGGCAATATTTGACATCATTCCTGGCGAGTTGGACTCTACGTCTCCGTTTGACATTCATATACATCAATAACGCAATATAACGTAACCTAACCCATCCTATCATCTCGGCGGTAATATTTGACAACATTCCTGGCGAGTTGGCCTCTACGTGTCCGTGGGACCTTTATATACATCAAAACGTAATATAACCTAACCTAACCCAACCTAACATCTTGGCGCTAATATTTGACCACATTCCTGGCTTGTTGGCCTCTACGTCTCCGTGGGACCTTCATATACATCAATAACGTAATATAACCTAACCTAACCCAACCTATCATCTCGGCGGTAATATTTGACAACGTTCCTGGCGATTTGGCTTCTCCGTCTCCGTGGGACCTTTATATACGTCAATAACGTAATATAACCTAACCTAACCCAACCTAACATCTCGGCGGTAATATTTGACATCATTCCTGGCGAGTTGGCCTCTACGTCTCCGTTTGACCTTCATATACATCAATAACGTAATATAACGTAACCTAACCCAACATATCATCTCGGCGGTAATATTTGACAACATTCCTGGCGAGTTGGCCTCTACGTCTCCGTGGGACCTATATATACATCAATAACATAATATAAGCTAGCCTATCCCAATCTAACATCTCGGCGGTAATATTTGACCACATTCCTGGCGAGTTGACCTCTACGTCTCCGTTTGACCTTCATATACATCAATAACGTAATATAACGTAACCTAACCCAACATATCATCTCGGCGGTAATATTTGACAACATTCCTGGCGAGTTGGCCTCTACGTCTCCGTGGGACCTTTATATACATCAATAACATAATATAAGCTAGCCTATCCCAATCTAACATCTCGGCGTTAATATTTGACCACATTCCTGGCTTGTTGGCCTCTACGTCTCCGCGGGACCTTTATGTACGTCAATAACGTAATATAACCTAACCTAACCCAAACTAACATCTCGGCGGTAATATTTGATATCATTCCTGGCGAGTTGGCCTCTACGTCTCCGTTTGACCTTCATATACATCAATAACGTAATATAACCTACCCTAACCCAACCTAACATCTCGGCGGTAATATTTGACATCATTCCTGGCGAGTTGGCCTCTACTGCTCCGTTTGACCTTCATATACATCAATAACGTAATATAACGTAACCTAACCCAACCTATCATCTCGGCGGTAATATTTGACCACATTCCTGGCTTGTTGGCCTCTACGTCTCCGTGGGACCTTTATATACATCAATAACGTAATATAACCTAACCTAACCCAACCAAACATCTCGGCGGTAATATTTGACATCATTCCTGGCGAGTTGGCCTCTACTTCTCCGTCTGACCTTCATATACATCAATAACGTAATATAACGCAACCTAACCCAACCTATCATCTCGGCGGTAATATTTGACGTCATTCCTGGCGAGTTGGCCTCTACGTCTCCGTGGGACCTTTATATACATCCATAACATAATATAAGCCAGCCTATCCCAATCTAACATCTCGGCGGTAATATTTGACCACATTCCTCGCTTGTTGGCCTCTACGTCTCCGTGGGACCTTTATATACATCAATAACGTAATATAACCTAACCTAACCCAACCTAACATCTCGGCGGTAATATTTGACGTCATTCCTGGCGAGTTGGCCTCTACGTCTCCGTTTGACCTTCATATACATTAATAACGTAATATAACGTAACCTAACCCAACCTATCATCTCGGCGGTAATATTTGACAACATTCCTAGCGAGTTGGCCTCTACGTCTCCGTGGGACCTTTACATAGTTCAATAACGTAATATAACCTAACCTAACCCAACCTAACATCTCGGCGGTAATATTTGACATCATTCCTGGCGAGTTGGCCTCTACGTCTCCGTGGGACCTTTATATACGTCAATAACGTAATATAATCTAACCTAACCCAACCTAACATCACGGCGCTAAATTTGACCACATTCCTGGCGAGTTGGCCTCTACGTGTCCGTGGGACCTTTATATACATCAAAACGTAATATAACCTAACCTAACCCAACCTAACATCTTGGCGCTAATATTTGACCACATTCCTGGCTTGTTGGCCTCTACGTCTCCGTGGGACCTTCATATACATCAATAACGTAATATAACCTAACCTAACGCAACCTATCATCTCGGCGGTAATATTTGACAACGTTCCTGGCGATTTGGCTTCTCCGTCTCCGTGGGACCTTTATATACGTCAATAACGTAATATAACCTAACCTAACCCAACCTAACATCTCGGCGGTAATATTTGACATCATTCCTGGCGAGTTGGCCTCTACGTCTCCGTTTGACCTTCATATACATCAATAACGTAATATAACGTAACCTAACCCAACATATCATCTCGGCGGTAATATTTGACAACATTCCTGGCGAGTTGGCCTCTACGTCTCCGTGGGACCTTTATATACATCAATAACATAATATAAGCTAGCCTATCCCAATCTAACATCTCGGCGGTAATATTTGACCACATTCCTGGCTTGTTGGCCTCTACGTCTCCGTGGGACCTTTATATACATCAATAACGTAATATTACCTAACCTAACCCTACCTAACATCTCGGCGGTAATATTTGACCACATTCCTGGCTTGTTGGCCTCTACGTCTCCGTGGGACCTTTATATACATCAATAACGTAATATAACCTAACCTAACCCAACCAAATATCTCGGCGGTAATATTTGACAACATTCCTGGCGTGTTGGCCTCTACGTCTCCGTTTGACCTTCATATACATCAATAACGTAATATAACGTAACCTAACCCAACCTATCATCTCGGCGGTAATATTTGACAACATTCCTGGCGAGTTGGCCTCTACGTCTCCGTGGGACCTTTACATACTTCAATAACGTAATATAACCTAATCTAACCCAACCTAACATCTCGGCGGTAATATTTGACATCATTCCTGGCGAGTTGGCCTCTACTTCTCCGTTTGACCTTCATATACATAACTAACGTAATATAACGTAACCTAACCCAACCAATCATCTCGGCGGTAATATTTGACAACATTCCTGGCGAGTTGGCCTCTACGTCTCCGTGGGACCTTTATATACATCCATAATATAATATAAGCCAGCCTATCCCAATCTAACATCTCGGCGGTAATATTTGACCACATTCCTCGCTTGTTGGCCTCTACGTCTCCGTGGGACCTTTATATACATCAATAACGTAATATAACCTAACCTAACCCAACCTAACATCTCGGCGGTAATATTTGACGTCATTCCTGGCGAGTTGGCCTCTACGTCTCCGTTTGACCTTCATATACATCAATAACGTAATATAACGTAACCTAACCCAACCAATCATTTCGGCTGTAATATTTGACAACATTTCTGGCGAGTTGGCTTCTCCGTCTCCGTGGGACCTTTATATACGTCAATAACGTAATATAACCTAACCTAACCCAACCTAACATCTCGGCGGCAATATTTGACATCATTCCTGGCGAGTTGGACTCTACGTCTCCGTTTGACATTCATATACATCAATAACGCAATATAACGTAACCTAACCCATCCTATCATCTCGGCGGTAATATTTGACAACATTCCTGGCGAGTTGGCCTCTACGTGTCCGTGGGACCTTTATATACATCAAAACGTAATATAACCTAACCTAACCCAACCTAACATCTTGGCGCTAATATTTGACCACATTCCTGGCTTGTTGGCCTCTACGTCTCCGTGGGACCTTCATATACATCAATAACGTAATATAACCTAACCTAACCCAACCTATCATCTCGGCGGTAATATTTGACAACGTTCCTGGCGATTTGGCTTCTACGTCTCCGTTTGACCTTCATATACATCAATAGCGTAATATAACGTAACCTAACCCAACATATCATCTCGGCGGTAATATTTGACAACATTCCTGGCGAGTTGGCCTCTACGTCTCCGTGGGACCTTTATATACATCAATAACATAATATAAGCTAGCCTATCCCAATCTAACATCTCGGCGGTAATATTTGACCACATTCCTGGCGAGTTGACCTCTACGTCTCCGTTTGACCTTCATATACATCAATAACGTAATATAACGTAACCTAACCCAACATATCATCTCGGCGGTAATATTTGACAACATTCCTGGCGAGTTGGCCTCTACGTCTCCGTGGGACCTTTATATACATCAATAACATAATATAAGCTAGCCTATACCAATCTAACATCTCGGCGTTAATATTTGACGACATTCCTGGCTTGTTGGCCTCTACGTCTCCGCGGGACCTTTATGTACGTCAATAACGTAATATAACCTAACCTAACCCAAACTAACATTTCGGCGGTAATATTTGATATCATTCCTGGCGAGTTGGCCTCTACGTCTCCGTTTGACCTTCATATACATCAATAACGTAATATAACCTACCCTAACCCAACCAAACATCTCGGCGGTAATATTTGACATCATTCCTGGCGAGTTGGCCTCTACTGCTCCGTTTGACCTTCATATACATCAATAACGTAATATAACGTAACCTAACCCAACCTATCATCTCGGCGGTAATATTTGACCACATTCCTGGCTTGTTGGCCTCTACGTCTCCGTGGGACCTTTATATACATCAATAACGTAATATAACCTAACCTAACCCAACCAAACATCTCGGCGGTAATATTTGACATCATTCCTGGCGAGTTGGCCTCTACTTCTCCGTCTGACCTTCATATACATCAATAACGTAATATAACGTAACCTAACCCAACCTATCATCTCGGCGGTAATATTTGACGTCATTCCTGGCGAGTTGGCCTCTACGTCTCCGTGGGACCTTTATATACATCCATAACATAATATAAGCCAGCCTATCCCAATCTAACATCTCGGCGGTAATATTTGACCACATTCCTCGCTTGTTGGCCTCTACGTCTCCGTGGGACCTTTATATACATCAATAACGTAATATAACCTAACCTAACCCAACCTAACATCTCGGCGGTAATATTTGACGTCATTCCTGGCGAGTTGGCCTCTACGTCTCCGTTTGACCTTCATATACATTAATAACGTAATATAACGTAACCTAACCCAACCTATCATCTCGGCGGTAATATTTGACAACATTCCTAGCGAGTTGGCCTCTACGTCTCCGTGGGACCTTTACATAGTTCAATAACGTAATATAACCTAACCTAACCCAACCTAACATCTCGGCGGTAATATTTGACATCATTCCTGGCGAGTTGGCCTCTACGTCTCCGTGGGACCTTTATATACGTCAATAACGTAATATAATCTAACCTAACCCAACCTAACATCACGGCGCTAAATTTGACCACATTCCTGGCGAGTTGGCCTCTACGTGTCCGTGGGACCTTTATATACATCAAAACGTAATATAACCTAACCTAACCCAACCTAACATCTTGGCGCTAATATTTGACCACATTCCTGGCTTGTTGGCCTCTACGTCTCCGTGGGACCTTCATATACATCAATAACGTAATATAACCTAACCTAACCCAACCTATCATCTCGGCGGTAATATTTGACAACGTTCCTGGCGATTTGGCTTCTCCGTCTCCGTGGGACCTTTATATACGTCAATAACGTAATATAACCTAACCTAACCCAACCTAACATCTCGGCGGTAATATTTGACATCATTCCTGGCGAGTTGGCCTCTACGTCTCCGTTTGACCTTCATATACATCAATAACGTAATATAACGTAACCTAACCCAACATATCATCTCGGCGGTAATATTTGACAACATTCCTGGCGAGTTGGCCTCTACGTCTCCGTGGGACCTTTATATACATCAATAACATAATATAAGCTAGCCTATCCCAATCTAACATCTCGGCGGTAATATTTGACCACATTCCTGGCGAGTTGACCTCTACGTCTCCGTTTGACCTTCATATACATCAATAACGTCATATAACGTAACCTAACCCAACATATCATCTCGGCGGTAATATTTGACAACATTCCTGGCGAGTTGGCCTCTACGTCTCCGTGGGACCTTTATATACATCAATAACATAATATAAGCTAGCCTATCCCAATCTAACATCTCGGCGTTAATATTTGACCACATTCCTGGCTTGTTGGCCTCTACGTCTCCGCGGGACCTTTATGTACGTCAATAACGTAATATAACCTAACCTAACCCAAACTAACATCTCGGCGGTAATATTTGATATCATTCCTGGCGAGTTGGCCTCTACGTCTCCGTTTGACCTTCATATACATCAATAACGTAATATAACCTACCCTAACCCAACCTAACATCTCGGCGGTAATATTTGACATCATTCCTGGCGAGTTGGCCTCTACTGCTCCGTTTGACCTTCATATACATCAATAACGTAATATAACGTAACCTAACCCAACCTATCATCTCGGCGGTAATATTTGACCACATTCCTGGCTTGTTGGCCTCTACGTCTCCGTGGGACCTTTATATACATCAATAACGTAATATAACCTAACCTAACCCAACCAAACATCTCGGCGGTAATATTTGACATCATTCCTGGCGAGTTGGCCTCTACTTCTCCGTCTGACCTTCATATACATCAATAACGTAATATAACGTAACCTAACCCAACCTATCATCTCGGCGGTAATATTTGACGTCATTCCTGGCGAGTTGGCCTCTACGTCTCCGTGGGACCTTTATATACATCCATAACATAATATAAGCCAGCCTATCCCAATCTAACATCTCGGCGGTAATATTTGACCACATTCCTCGCTTGTTGGCCTCTACGTCTCCGTGGGACCTTTATATACATCAATAACGTAATATAACCTAACCTAACCCAACCTAACATCTCGGCGGTAATATTTGACGTCATTCCTGGCGAGTTGGCCTCTACGTCTCCGTTTGACCTTCATATACATTAACAACGTAATATAACGTAACCTAACCCAACCTATCATCTCGGCGGTAATATTTGACAACATTCCTAGCGAGTTGGCCTCTACGTCTCCGTGGGACCTTTACATAGTTCAATAACGTAATATAACCTAACCTAACCCAACCTAACATCTCGGCGGTAATATTTGACATCATTCCTGGCGAGTTGGCCTCTACGTCTCCGTGGGACCTTTATATACGTCAATAACGTAATATAATCTAACCTAACCCAACCTAACATCACGGCGCTAAATTTGACCACATTCCTGGCTTGTTGGCCTCTACGTCTCCGTGGGACCTTCATATACATAAATAACGTAATATAACGTAACCTAACCCAACCAATCATCTCGGCGGTAATATTTGACAACGTTCCTGGCGAGTTGGCTTCTCCGTCTCCGCGGGACCTTTATGTACGTCAATAACGTAATATAACCTAACCTAACCCAACCTAACATCTCGGCGGTAATATTTGATATCATTCCTGGCGAGTTGGCCTCTACGTCTCCGTTTGACCTTCATATACATCAATAACGTAATATAACCTACCCTAACCCAACCTAACATCTCGGCGGTAATATTTGACATCATTCCTGGCGAGTTGGCCTCTACTGCTCCGTTTGACCTTCATATACATCAATAACGTAATATAACGTAACCTAACCCAACCTATCATCTCGGCGGTAATATTTGACCACATTCCTGGCTTGTTGGCCTCTACGTCTCCGTGGGACCTTTATATACATCAATAACGTAATATAACCTAAAGTAACCCAACCAAACTTCTCGGCGGTAATATTTGACATCATTCCTGGCTTGTTGGCCTCTACGTCTCCGTGGGACCTTCATATATATCAATAACGTAATATAACCTACCCTAACCCAACCTATCATCTCGGGGGTAATATTTGACAACATTCCTGGCGAGTTGGCATCTACGTCTCCGTGGTACCTTTATATACATCCATAACGTAATATAACGTAACCTAACCCAACCAATCATCTCGGCGGTAATATTTGACAACATTCCTGGCGAGTTGGCCTCTACGTCTCCGTGGGACCTTTATATACGTCAATAACGTAATATAACCTAACCTAACCCAACCTAACATCTCGGCGCTAAATTTGACCACATTCCTGGCTTGTTGGCCTCTACGTCTCCGTGGGACCTTCATGTACATCAATAACGTAATATAACCTACCCTAACCCAACCTATCATCTCGGCGGTAATATTTGACAACATTCCTGGCGAGTTGGCCTCTACGTCTCCGTGGGACCTTTATATACATCAATAACGTAATATAACCTAACCTAACCCAACCTAACATCTCGGCGGTAATATTTGACATCATTCCTGGTGAGTTGGCCTCTACGTCTCCGTGGGACCTTTATATACATCAATAACGTAATATAACCTAACCTAACCCAACCAAACATCTCGGCGGTAATATTTGACATCATTCCTGGCGAGTTGGCCTCTACTTCTCCGTTTGACCTTCATATACATCAATAACGTAATATAACATAACCTAACCCAACCTATCATCTCGGCGGTAATATTTGACAACATTCCTGGCGAGTTGGCCTCTACGTCTCCGTGGGACCTTTATATACATCCATAACATAATATAAGCCAGCCTATCCCAATCTAACATCTCGGCGGTAATATTTGACCACATTCCTGGCGAGTTGGCCTCTACGTCTCCGTGGGACCTTTACATACTTCAATAACGTAATATAACCTAATCTAAGCCAACCGAACATCTCGGCGGTAATATTTGACATCATTCCTGGCGAGTTGGCCTCTACTGCTCCGTTTGACCTTCATATACATCAATAACGTAATATAACGTAACCTAACCCAACCTATCATCTCGGCGGTAATATTTGACCACATTCCTGGCTTGTTGGCCTCTACGTCTCCGTGGGACCTTTATATACATCAATAACGTAATATAACCTAACCTAACCCAACCAAACATCTCGGCGGTAATATTTGACATCATTCCTGGCGAGTTGGCCTCTACTTCTCCGTCTGACCTTCATGTACATCAATAACGTAATATAACGTAACCTAACCCAACCTATCATCTCGGCGGTAATATTTGACAACATTCCTGGCGAGTTGGCCTCTACGTCTCCGTGGGACCTTTATATACATCAATAACATAATATAAGCTAGCCTATCCCAATCTAACATCTCGGCGTTAATATTTGACCACATTCCTGGCTTGTTGGCCTCTACGTCTCCGCGGGACCTTTATGTACGTCAATAACGTAATATAACCTAACCTAACCCAAACTAACATCTCGGCGGTAATATTTGATATCATTCCTGGCGAGTTGGCCTCTACGTCTACGTTTGACCTTCATATACATCAATAACGTAATATAACCTACCCTAACCCAACCTAACATCTCGGCGGTAATATTTGACATCATTCCTGGCGAGTTGGCCTCTACTGCTCCGTTTGACCTTCATATACATCAATAACGTAATATAACGTAACCTAACCCAACCTATCATCTCGGCGGTAATATTTGACCACATTCCTGGCTTTGGCCTCTACGTCTCCGTGGGACCTTTATATACATCAATAACGTAATATAACCTAACCTAACCCAACCAAACATCTCGGCGGTAATATTTGACATCATTCCTGGCGAGTTGGCCTCTACTTCTCCGTCTGACCTTCATATACATCAATAACGTAATATAACGTAACCTAACCCAACCTATCATCTCGGCGGTAATATTTGACGTCATTCCTGGCGAGTTGGCCTCTACGTCTCCGTGGGACCTTTATATACATCCATAACATAATATAAGCCAGCCTATCCCAATCTAACATCTCGGCGGTAATATTTGACCACATTCCTCGCTTGTTGGCCTCTACGTCTCCGTGGGACCTTTATATACATCAATAACGTAATATAACCTAACCTAACCCAACCTAACATCTCGGCGGTAATATTTGACGTCATTCCTGGCGAGTTGGCCTCTACGTCTCCGTTTGACCTTCATATACATTAATAACGTAATATAACGTAACCTAACCCAACCTATCATCTCGGCGGTAATATTTGACAACATTCCTAGCGAGTTGGCCTCTACGTCTCCGTGGGACCTTTACATAGTTCAATAACGTAATATAACCTAACCTAACCCAACCTAACATCTCGGCGGTAATATTTGACATCATTCCTGGCGAGTTGGCCTCTACGTCTCCGTGGGACCTTTATATACGTCAATAACGTAATATAATCTAACCTAACCCAACCTAACATCACGGCGCTAAATTTGACCACATTCCTGGCTTGTTGGCCTCTACGTCTCCGTGGGACCTTCATATACATAAATAACGTAATATAACGTAACCTAACCCAACCAATCATCTCGGCGGTAATATTTGACAACGTTCCTGGCGAGTTGGCTTCTCCGTCTCCGCGGGACCTTTATGTACGTCAATAACGTAATATAACCTAACATAACCCAACCTAACATCTCGGCGGTAATATTTGATATCATTCCTGGCGAGTTGGCCTCTACGTCTCCGTTTGACCTTCATATACATCAATAACGTAATATAACCTACCCTAACCCAACCTAACATCTCGGCGGTAATATTTGACATCATTCCTGGCGAGTTGGCCTCTACTGCTCCGTTTGACCTTCATATACATCAATAACGTAATATAACGTAACCTAACCCAACCTATCATCTCGGCGGTAATATTTGACCACATTCCTGGCTTGTTGGCCTCTACGTCTCCGTGGGACCTTTATATACATCAATAACGTAATATAACCTAAACTAAACCAACCAAACTTCTCGGCGGTAATATTTGACATCATTCCTGGCTTGTTGGCCTCTACGTCTCCGTGGGACCTTCATATATATCAATAACGTAATATAACCTACCCTAACCCAACCTATCATCTCGGCGGTAATATTTGACCACATTCCTCGCTTGTTGGCCTCTACGTCTCCGTGGGACCTTTATATACATCAATAACGTAATATAACCTAGCCTAACCCAACCAAACATCTCGGCGGTAATATTTGACATCATTCCTGGCGAGTTGGCCTCTACTTCTCCGTTTGACCTTCATATACATCAATAACGTAATATAACGTAACCTAACCCAACCTATCATCTCGGCGGTAATATTTGACCACATTCCTGGCTTGTTGGCCTCTACGTCTCCGTGGGACCTTTATATACATCAATAACGTAATATAACCTAACCTAACCCAACCTAACATCTCGGCGGCAATATTTGACATCATTCCTGGCGAGTTGGACTCTACGTCTCCGTTTGACATTCATATACATCACTAACGCAATATAACGTAACCTAACCCATCGTATCATCTCGGCGGTAATATTTGACAACATTCCTGGCGAGTTGGCCTCTACGTGTCCGTGGGACCTTTATATACATCAAAATGTAATATAACCTAAGCTAACCCAACCTATCATCTCGGCGGTAATATTTGACAACGTTCCTGGGGAGTTGGCTTCTCCGTCTCCGTGGGACCTTTATATACGTCAGTAACGTAATATAACCTAACCTAACCCAACCAATCATCTCGGCTGTAATATTTGACAACATTTCTGGCGAGTTGGCTTCTCCGTCTCCGTGGGACCTTTATATACGTCAATAACGTAATATAACCTAACCTAACCCAACCTAACATCTCGGCGGCAATATTTGACATCATTCCTGGCGAGTTGGACTCTACGTCTCCGTTTGACATTCATATACATCAATAACGCAATATAACGTAACCTAACCCATCCTATCATATCGGCGGTAATATTTGACAACATTCCTGGCGAGTTGGCCTCTACGTGTCCGTGGGACCTTTATATACATCAAAACGTAATATAACCTAACCTAACCCAACATATCATCTCGGCGGTAATATTTGACAACATTCCTGGCGAGTTGGCCTCTACGTCTCCGTGGGACCTTTATATACATCAATAACATAATATAAGCTAGCCTATCCCAATCTAACATCTCGGCGGTAATATTTGACCACATTCCTGGCTTGTTGGCCTCTACGTCTCCGTGGGACCTTTATATACATCAATAACGTAATATTACCTAACCTAACCCAACCTAACATCTCGGCGGTAATATTTGACCACATTCCTGGCTTGTTGGCCTCTACGTCTCCGTGGGACCTTTATATACATCAATAACGTAATATAACCTAACCTATCCCAACCAAACATCTCGGCGGTAATATTTGACAACATTCCTGGCGTGTTGGCCTCTACGTCTCCGTTTGACCTTCATATACATCAATAACGTAATATAACGTAACCTAACCCAACCTATCATCTCGGCGGTAATATTTGACAACATTCCTGGCGAGTTGGCCTCTACGTCTCCGTGGGACCCTTACATACTTCAATAACGTAATATAACCTAATCTAACCCAACCTAACATCTCGGCGGTAATATTTGACAACGTTCCTGGCGAGTTGGCTTCTCCGTCTCCGCGGGACCTTTATGTACGTCAATAACGTAATATAACCTAACCTAACCCAACCTAACATCTCGGCGGTAATATTTGATATCATTCCTGGCGAGTTGGCCTCTACGTCTCCGTTTGACCTTCATATACATCAATAACGTAATATAACCTACCCTAACCCAACCTAACATCTCGGCGGTAATATTTGACATCATTCCTGGCGAGTTGGCCTCTACTGCTCCGTTTGACCTTCATATACATCAATAACGTAATATAACGTAACCTAACCCAACCTATCATCTCGGCGGTAATATTTGACCACATTCCTGGCTTGTTGGCCTCTACGTCTCCGTGGGACCTTTATATACATCAATAACGTAATATAACCTAAACTAACCCAACCTAACTTCTCGGCGGTAATATTTGACATCATTCCTGGCTTGTTGGCCTCTACGTCTCCGTGGGACCTTCATATATATCAATAACGTAATATAACCTACCCTAACCCAACCTATCATCTCGGGGGTAATATTTGACAACATTCCTGGCGAGTTGGCATCTACGTCTCCGTGGGACCTTTATATACATCCATAACGTAATATAACGTAACCTAACCCAACCAATCATCTCGGCGGTAATATTTGACAACATTCCTGGCGAGTTGGCCTCTACGTCTCCGTGGGACCTTTATATACATCCATAACATAATATAAGCCAGCCTATCCCAATCTAACATCTCGGCGGTAATATTTGACCACATTCCTCGCTTGTTGGCCTCTACGTCTCCGTGGGACCTTTATATACATCAATAACGTAATATAACCTAACCTAACCCAACCAAACATCTCGGCGGTAATATTTGACATCATTCCTGGCGAGTTGGCCTCTACTTCTCCGTTTGACCTTCATATACATCAATAACGTAATATAACATAACCTAACCCAACCTATCATCTCGGCGGTAATATTTGACAACATTCCTGGCGAGTTGGCCTCTACGTCTCCGTGGGACCTTTATATACATCCATAACATAATATAAGCCAGCCTATCCCAATCTAACATCTCGGCGGTAATATTTGACCACATTCCTGGCGAGTTGGCCTCTACGTCTCCGTGGGACCTTTACATACTTCAATAACGTAATATAACCTAATCTAAGCCAACCGAACATCTCGGCGGTAATAATTGACATCATTCCTGGCGAGTTGGCCTCTACTTCTCCGTTTGACCTTCATATACATCAATAACGTAATATAACGTAACCTAACCCAACCTATCATCTCGGCGGTAATATTTGACCACATTCCTGGCTTGTTGGTCTCTACGTCTCCGTGGGACCTTTATATACATCAATAACGTAATATAACCTAACCTAACCCAACCTAACATCTTGGCGGTAATATTTGACGTCATTCCTGGCGAGTTGGCCTCTATGTCTCCGTTTGACCTTCATATACATTAATAACGTAATATAACCTACCCTAACCCAACCTAACATCTCGGCGGTAATATTTGACATCATTCCTGGCGAGTTGGCCTCTACTTCTCCGTCTGACCTTCATATACATCAATAACGTAATATAACGTAACCTAACCCAACCTATCATCTCGGCGGTAATATTTGACGTCATTCCTGGCGAGTTGGCCTCTACGTCTCCGTGGGACCTTTATATACATCCATAACATAATATAAGCCAGCCTATCCCAATCTAACATCTCGGCGGTAATATTTGACCACATTCCTCGCTTGTTGGCCTCTACGTCTCCGTGGGACCTTTATATACATCAATAACGTAATATAACCTAACCTAACCCAACCTAACATCTCGGCGGTAATATTTGACGTCATTCCTGGCGAGTTGGCCTCTACGTCTCCGTTTGACCTTCATATACATTAATAACGTAATATAACGTAACCTAACCCAACCTATCATCTCGGCGGTAATTATTGACAACATTCCTAGCGAGTTGGCCTCTACGTCTCCGTGGGACCTTTACATAGTTCAATAACGTAATATAACCTAACCTAACCCAACCTAACATCTCGGCGGTAATATTTGACATCATTCCTGGCGAGTTGGCCTCTACGTCTCCGTGGGACCTTTATATACGTCAATAACGTAATATAATCTAACCTAACCCAACATAACATCACGGCGCTAAATTTGACCACATTCCTGGCTTGTTGGCCTCTACGTCTCCGTGGGACCTTCATATACATAAATAAGGTAATATAACGTAACCTAACCCAACCAATCATCTCGGCGGTAATATTTGACAACATTCCTGACGAGTTGGCATCTACGTCTCCGTGGGAACTTTATATACATCCATAACGTAATATAACGTAACCTAACCCAACCAATCATCTCGGCGGTAATATTTGACAACATTCCTCGCGAGTGGGCCTCTACGTCTCCGTGGGACCTTTATATACGTCAATAACGTAATATAACCTAACCTAACCCAACCTAACATCTCGGCGCTAAATTTGACCACATTCCTGGCTTGTTGGCCTCTGCGTCTCCGTTTGACCTTCATATACATCAATAACGTAATATAACCTACCCTAACCCAACCTAACATCTCGGCGGTAATATTTGACATCATTCCTGGCGAGTTGGCCTCTACTGCTCCGTTTGACCTTCATATACATCAATAACGTAATATGACGTAACCTAACCCAACATATCATCTCGGCGGTAATATTTGACAACATTCCTGGCGAGTTGGCCTCTACGTCTCCGTGGGACCTTTATATACATCAATAACATAATATAAGCTAGCCTATCCCAATCTAACATCTCGGCGGTAATATTTGACCACATTCCTGGCTTGTTGGCCTCTACGTCTCCGTGGGACCTTTATATACATCAATAACGTAATATTACCTAACCTAACCCAACCTAACATCTCGGCGGTAATATTTGACCACATTCCTGGCTTGTTGGCCTATACGTCTCCGTGGGACTTTTATATACATCAATAACGTAATATAACCTAACCTAACCCAACCAAACATCTCGGCGGTAATATTTGACGCCATTCCTGGCGAGTTGGCCTCTACGTCTCCGTTTGACCTTCATATACATCAATAACGTAATATAACGTAACCTAACCCAACCTATCATCTCGGCGGTAATATTTGACGTCATTCCTGGCGAGTTGGCCTCTACGTCTCCGTGGGACCTTTATATACATCCATAACATAATATAAGCCAGCCTATCCCAATCTAACATCTCGGCGGTAATATTTGACCACATTCCTCGCTTGTTGGCCTCTACGTCTCCGTGGGACCTTTATATACATCAATAACGTAATATAACCTAACCTAACCCAACCTAACATCTCGGCGGTAATATTTGACGTCATTCCTGGCGAGTTGGCCTCTACGTCTCCGTTTGACCTTCATATACATTAATAACGTAATATAACGTAACCTAACCCAACCTATCATCTCGGCGGTAATTATTGACAACATTCCTAGCGAGTTGGCCTCTACGTCTCCGTGGGACCTTTACATAGTTCAATAACGTAATATAACCTAACCTAACCCAACCTAACATCTCGGCGGTAATATTTGACATCATTCCTGGCGAGTTGGCCTCTACGTCTCCGTGGGACCTTTATATACGTCAATAACGTAATATAATCTAACCTAACCCAACATAACATCACGGCGCTAAATTTGACCACATTCCTGGCTTGTTGGCCTCTACGTCTCCGTGGGACCTTCATATACATAAATAAGGTAATATAACGTAACCTAACCCAACCAATCATCTCGGCGGTAATATTTGACAACATTCCTGACGAGTTGGCATCTACGTCTCCGTGGGAACTTTATATACATCCATAACGTAATATAACGTAACCTAACCCAACCAATCATCTCGGCGGTAATATTTGACAACATTCCTCGCGAGTGGGCCTCTACGTCTCCGTGGGACCTTTATATACGTCAATAACGTAATATAACCTAACCTAACCCAACCTAACATCTCGGCGCTAAATTTGACCACATTCCTGGCTTGTTGGCCTCTGCGTCTCCGTTTGACCTTCATATACATCAATAACGTAATATAACCTACCCTAACCCAACCTAACATCTCGGCGGTAATATTTGACATCATTCCTGGCGAGTTGGCCTCTACTGCTCCGTTTGACCTTCATATACATCAATAACGTAATATGACGTAACCTAACCCAACATATCATCTCGGCGGTAATATTTGACAACATTCCTGGCGAGTTGGCCTCTACGTCTCCGTGGGACCTTTATATACATCAATAACATAATATAAGCTAGCCTATCCCAATCTAACATCTCGGCGGTAATATTTGACCACATTCCTGGCTTGTTGGCCTCTACGTCTCCGTGGGACCTTTATATACATCAATAACGTAATATTACCTAACCTAACCCAACCTAACATCTCGGCGGTAATATTTGACCACATTCCTGGCTTGTTGGCCTATACGTCTCCGTGGGACTTTTATATACATCAATAACGTAATATAACCTAACCTAACCCAACCAAACATCTCGGCGGTAATATTTGACGCCATTCCTGGCGAGTTGGCCTCTACGTCTCCGTTTGACCTTCATATACATCAATAACGTAATATAACGTAACCTAACCCAACCAATCATCTCGGCTGTAATATTTGACAACATTTCTGGCGAGTTGGCTTCTCCGTCTCCGTGGGACCTTTATATACGTCAATAACGTAATATAACATAACCTAACCCAACCTAACATCTCGGCGGCAATATTTGACATCATTCCTGGCGAGTTGGACTCTACGTCTCCGTTTGACATTCATATACATCACTAACGCAATATAACGTAACCTAACCCATCGTATCATCTCGGCGGTAATATTTGACATCATTCCTGGCGAGTTGGCCTCTACTTCTCCGTCTGACCTTCATATACATCAATAACGTAATATAACGTAACCTAACCCAACCTATCATCTCGGCGGTAATATTTGACGTCATTCCTGGCGAGTTGGCCTCTACGTCTCCGTGGGACCTTTATATACATCCATAACATAATATAAGCCAGCCTATCCCAATCTAACATCTCGGCGGTAATATTTGACCACATTCCTCGCTTGTTGGCCTCTACGTCTCCGTGGGACCTTTATATACATCAATAACGTAATATAACCTAACCTAACCCAACCTAACATCTCGGCGGTAATATTTGACGTCATTCCTGGCGAGTTGGCCTCTACGTCTCCGTTTGACCTTCATATACATTAATAACGTAATATAACGTAACCTAACCCAACCTATCATCTCGGCGGTAATTATTGACAACATTCCTAGCGAGTTGGCCTCTACGTCTCCGTGGGACCTTTACATAGTTCAATAACGTAATATAACCTAACCTAACCCAACCTAACATCTCGGCGGTAATATTTGACATCATTCCTGGCGAGTTGGCCTCTACGTCTCCGTGGGACCTTTATATACGTCAATAACGTAATATAATCTAACCTAACCCAACATAACATCACGGCGCTAAATTTGACCACATTCCTGGCTTGTTGGCCTCTACGTCTCCGTGGGACCTTCATATACATAAATAACGTAATATAACGTAACCTAACCCAACCAATCATCTCGGCGGTAATATTTGACAACATTCCTGACGAGTTGGCATCTACGTCTCCGTGGGACCTTTATATACATCCATAACGTAATATAACGTAACCTAACCCAACCAATCATCTCGGCGGTAATATTTGACAACATTCCTCGCGAGTGGGCCTCTACGTCTCCGTGGGACCTTTATATACGTCAATAACGTAATATAACCTAACCTAACCCAACCTAACATCTCGGCGCTAAATTTGACCACATTCCTGGCTTGTTGGCCTCTGCGTCTCCGTTTGACCTTCATATACATCAATAACGTAATATAACCTACCCTAACCCAACCTAACATCTCGGCGGTAATATTTGACATCATTCCTGGCGAGATGGCCTCTACTGCTCCGTTTGACCTTCATATACATCAATAACGTAATATGACGTAACCTAACCCAACATATCATCTCGGCGGTAATATTTGACAACATTCCTGGCGAGTTGGCCTCTACGTCTCCGTGGGACCTTTATATACATCAATAACATAATATAAGCTAGCCTATCCCAATCTAACATCTCGGCGGTAATATTTGACCACATTCCTGGCTTGTTGGCCTCTACGTCTCCGTGGGACCTTTATATACATCAATAACGTAATATTACCTAACCTAACCCAACCTAACATCTCGGCGGTAATATTTGACCACATTCCTGGCTTGTTGGCCTCTACGTCTCCGTGGGACCTTTATATACATCAATAACGTAATATAACCTAACCTAACCCAACCAAACATCTCGGCGGTAATATTTGACAACATTCCTGGCGTGTTGGCCTCTACGTCTCCGTTTGACCTTCATATACATCAATAACGTAATATAACGTAACCTAACCCAACCTATCATCTCGGCGGTAATATTTGACGACATTCCTGGCGAGTTGGCCTCTACGTCTCCGTGGGACCTTTACATACTTCAATAACGTAATATAACCTAATCTAACCCAACCTAACATCTCGGCGGTAATATTTGACATCATTCCTGGCGAGTTGGCCTCTACTTCTCCGTTTGACCTTCATATACATAACTAACGTAATATAACGTAACCTAACCCAACCAATCATCTCGGCGGTAATATTTGACAACATTCCTGGCGAGTTGGCCTCTACGTCTCCGTGGGACCTTTATATACATCCATAACATAATATAAGCCAGCCTATCCCAATCTAACATATCGGCGGTAATATTTGACCACATTCCTCGCTTGTTGGCCTCTACGTCTCCGTGGGACCTTTATATACATCAATAACGTAATATAACCTAACCTAACCCAACCTAACATCTCGGCGGTAATATTTGACGTCATTCCTGGCGAGTTGGCCTCTACGTCTCCGTTTGACCTTCATATACATCAATAACGTAATATAACGTAACCTAACCCAACCAATCATTTCGGCTGTAATATTTGACAACATTTCTGGCGAGTTGGCTTCTCCGTCTCCGTGGGACCTTTATATACGTCAATAACGTAATATAACCTAACCTAACCCAACCTATCATCTCGGCGGTAATATTTGACAACGTTCCTGGCGATTTGGCTTCTCCGTCTCCGTGGGACCTTTATATACGTCAATAACGTAATATAACCTAACCTAACCCAACCTAACATCTCGGCGGTAATATTTGACATCATTCCTGGCGAGTTGGCCTCTACGTCTCCGTTTGACCTTCATATACATCAATAACGTAATATAACGTAACCTAACCCAACATATCATCTCGGCGGTAATATTTGACAACATTACTGGCGAGTTGGCCTCTACGTCTCCGTGGGACCTTTATATACATCAATAACATAATATAAGCTAGCCTATCCCAATCTAACATCTCGGCGGTAATATTTGACCACATTCCTGGCGAGTTGACCTCTACGTCTCCGTTTGACCTTCATATACATCAATAACGTAATATAACGTAACCTAACCCAACATATCATCTCGGCGGTAATATTTGACAACATTCCTGGCGAGTTGGCCTCTACGTCTCCGTGGGACCTTTATATACATCAATAACATAATATAAGCTAGCCTATCCCAATCTAACATCTCGGCGTTAATATTTGACCACATTCCTGGCTTGTTGGCCTCTACGTCTCCGCGGGACCTTTATGTACGTCAATAACGTAATATAACCTAACCTAACCCAAACTAACATCTCGGCGGTAATATTTGATATCATTCCTGGCGAGTTGGCCTCTACGTCTCCGTTTGACCTTCATATACATCAATAACGTAATATAACCTACCCTAACCCAACCTAACATCTCGGCGGTAATATTTGACATCATTCCTGGCGAGTTGGCCTCTACTGCTCCGTTTGACCTTCATATACATCAATAACGTAATATAACGTAACCTAACCCAACCTATCATCTCGGCGGTAATATTTGACCACATTCCTGGCTTGTTGGCCTCTACGTCTCCGTGGGACCTTTATATACATCAATAACGTAATATAACCTAACCTAACCCAACCAAACATCTCGGCGGTAATATTTGACATCATTCCTGGCGAGTTGGCCTCTACTTCTCCGTCTGACCTTCATATACATCAATAACGTAATATAACGTAACCTAACCCAACCTATCATCTCGGCGGTAATATTTGACGTCATTCCTGGCGAGTTGGCCTCTACGTCTCCGTGGGACCTTTATATACATCCATAACATAATATAAGCCAGCCTATCCCAATCTAACATCTCGGCGGTAATATTTGACCACATTCCTCGCTTGTTGGCCTCTACGTCTCCGTGGGACCTTTATATACATCAATAACGTAATATAACCTAACCTAACCCAACCTAACATCTCGGCGGTAATATTTGACGTCATTCCTGGCGAGTTGGCCTCTACGTCTCCGTTTGACCTTCATATACATTAATAACGTAATATAACGTAACCTAACCCAACCTATCATCTCGGCGGTAATATTTGACAACATTCCTAGCGAGATGGCCTCTACGTCTCCGTGGGACCTTTACATAGTTCAATAACGTAATATAACCTAACCTAACCCAACCTAACATCTCGGCGGTAATATTTGACATCATTCCTGGCGAGTTGGCCTCTACGTCTCCGTGGGACCTTTATATACGTCAATAACGTAATATAATCTAACCTAACCCAACCTAACATCACGGCGCTAAATTTGACCACATTCCTGGCGAGTTGGCCTCTACGTGCCCGTGGGACCTTTATATACATCAAAACGTAATATAACCTAACCTAACCCAACCTAACATCTTGGCGCTAATATTTGACCACATTCCTGGCTTGTTGGCCTCTACGTCTCCGTGGGACCTTCATATACATCAATAACGTAATATAACCTAACCTAACCCAACCTATCATCTCGGCGGTAATATTTGACAACGTTCCTGGCGATTTGGCTTCTCCGTCTCCGTGCGACCTTTATATACGTCAATAACGTAATATAACCTAACCTAACCCAACCTAACATCTCGGCGGTAATATTTGACATCATTCCTGGCGAGTTGGCCTCTACGTCTCCGTTTGACCTTCATATACATCAATAACGTAATATAACGTAACCTAACCCAACATATCATCTCGGCGGTAATATTTGACAACATTCCTGGCGAGTTGGCCTCTACGTCTCCGTGGGACCTTTATATACATCAATAACATAATATAAGCTGGCCTATCCCAATCTAACATCTCGGCGGTAATATTTGACCACATTCCTGGCGAGTTGACCTCTACGTCTCCGTTTGACCTTCATATACATCAATAACGTAATATAACGTAACCTAACCCAACATATCATCTCGGCGGTAATATTTGACAACATTCCTGGCGAGTTGGCCTCTACGTCTCCGTGGGACCTTTATATACATCAATAACATAATATAAGCTAGCCTATCCCAATCTAACATCTCGGCGTTAATATTTGACCACATTCCTGGCTTGTTGGCCTCTACGTCTCCGTGGGACCTTTATATACATCAATAACATAATATAAGCTAGCCTATCCCAATCTAACATCTCGGCGGTAATATTTGACCACATTCCTGGCTTGTTGGCCTCTACGTCTCCGCGGGACCTTTATGTACGTCAATAACGTAATATAACCTAACCTAACCCAAACTAACATCTCGGCGGTAATATTTGATATCATTCCTGGCGAGTTGGCCTCTACGTCTCCGTTTGACCTTCATATACATCAATAACGTAATATAACCTACCCTAACCCAACCTAACATCTCGGCGGTAATATTTGACAACGTTCCTGGCGATTTGGCTTCTCCGTCTCCGTGGGACCTTTATATACGTCAATAACGTAATATAACCTAACCTAACCCAACCTAACATCTCGGCGGTAATATTTGACATCATTCCTGGCGAGTTGGCCTCTACGTCTCCGTTTGACCTTCATATACATCAATAACGTAATATAACGTAACCTAACCCAACATATCATCTCGGCGGTAATATTTGACAACATTACTGGCGAGTTGGCCTCTACGTCTCCGTGGGACCTTTATATACATCAATAACATAATATAAGCTAGCCTATCCCAATCTAACATCTCGGCGGTAATATTTGACCACATTCCTGGCGAGTTGACCTCTACGTCTCCGTTTGACCTTCATATACATCAATAACGTAATATAACGTAACCTAACCCAACATATCATCTCGGCGGTAATATTTGACAACATTCCTGGCGAGTTGGCCTCTACGTCTCCGTGGGACCTTTATATACATCAATAACATAATATAAGCTAGCCTATCCCAATCTAACATCTCGGCGTTAATATTTGACCACATTCCTGGCTTGTTGGCCTCTACGTCTCCGCGGGACCTTTATGTACGTCAATAACGTAATATAACCTAACCTAACCCAAACTAACATCTCGGCGGTAATATTTGATATCATTCCTGGCGAGTTGGCCTCTACGTCTCCGTTTGACCTTCATATACATCAATAACGTAATATAACCTACCCTAACCCAACCTAACATCTCGGCGGTAATATTTGACATCATTCCTGGCGAGTTGGCCTCTACTGCTCCGTTTGACCTTCATATACATCAATAACGTAATATAACGTAACCTAACCCAACCTATCATCTCGGCGGTAATATTTGACCACATTCCTGGCTTGTTGGCCTCTACGTCTCCGTGGGACCTTTATATACATCAATAACGTAATATAACCTAACCTAACCCAACCAAACATCTCGGCGGTAATATTTGACATCATTCCTGGCGAGTTGGCCTCTACTTCTCCGTCTGACCTTCATATACATCAATAACGTAATATAACGTAACCTAACCCAACCTATCATCTCGGCGGTAATATTTGACGTCATTCCTGGCGAGTTGGCCTCTACGTCTCCGTGGGACCTTTATATACATCCATAACATAATATAAGCCAGCCTATCCCAATCTAACATCTCGGCGGTAATATTTGACCACATTCCTCGCTTGTTGGCCTCTACGTCTCCGTGGGACCTTTATATACATCAATAACGTAATATAACCTAACCTAACCCAACCTAACATCTCGGCGGTAATATTTGACGTCATTCCTGGCGAGTTGGCCTCTACGTCTCCGTTTTACCTTCATATACATTAATAACGTAATATAACGTAACCTAACCCAACCTATCATCTCGGCGGTAATATTTGACAACATTCCTAGCGAGATGGCCTCTACGTCTCCGTGGGACCTTTACATAGTTCAATAACGTAATATAACCTAACCTAACCCAACCTAACATCTCGGCGGTAATATTTGACATCATTCCTGGCGAGTTGGCCTCTACGTCTCCGTGGGACCTTTATATACGTCAATAACGTAATATAATCTAACCTAACCCAACCTAACATCACGGCGCTAAATTTGACCACATTCCTGGCGAGTTGGCCTCTACGTGCCCGTGGGACCTTTATATACATCAAAACGTAATATAACCTAACCTAACCCAACCTAACATCTTGGCGCTAATATTTGACCACATTCCTGGCTTGTTGGCCTCTACGTCTCCGTGGGACCTTCATATACATCAATAACGTAATATAACCTAACCTAACCCAACCTATCATCTCGACGGTAATATTTGACAACGTTCCTGGCGATTTGGCTTCTCCGTCTCCGTGCGACCTTTATATACGTCAATAACGTAATATAACCTAACCTAACCCAACCTAACATCTCGGCGGTAATATTTGACATCATTCCTGGCGAGTTGGCCTCTACGTCTCCGTTTGACCTTCATATACATCAATAACGTAATATAACGTAACCTAACCCAACATATCATCTCGGCGGTAATATTTGACAACATTCCTGGCGAGTTGGCCTCTACGTCTCCGTGGGACCTTTATATACATCAATAACATAATATAAGCTGGCCTATCCCAATCTAACATCTCGGCGGTAATATTTGACCACATTCCTGGCGAGTTGACCTCTACGTCTCCGTTTGACCTTCATATACATCAATAACGTAATATAACGTAACCTAACCCAACATATCATCTCGGCGGTAATATTTGACAACATTCCTGGCGAGTTGGCCTCTACGTCTCCGTGGGACCTTTATATACATCAAGAACATAATATAAGCTAGCCTATCCCAATCTAACATCTCGGCGTTAATATTTGACCACATTCCTGGCTTGTTGGCCTCTACGTCTCCGCGGGACCTTTATGTACGTCAATAACGTAATATAACCTAACCTAACCCAAACTAACATCTCGGCGGTAATATTTGATATCATTCCTGGCGAGTTGGCCTCTACGTCTCCGTTTGACCTTCATATACATCAATAACGTAATATAACCTACCCTAACCCAACCTAACATCTCGGCGGTAATATTTGACATCATTCCTGGCGAGTTGGCCTCTACTGCTCCGTTTGACCTTCATATACATCAATAACGTAATATAACGTAACCTAACCCAACCTATCATCTCGGCGGTAATATTTGACCACATTCCTGGCTTGTTGGCCTCTACGTCTCCGTGGGACCTTTATATACATCAATAACGTAATATAACCTAACCTAACCCAACCAAACATCTCGGCGGTAATATTTGACATCATTCCTGGCGAGTTGGCCTCTACTTCTCCGTCTGACCTTCATATACATCAATAACGTAATATAACGTAACCTAACCCAACCTATCATCTCGGCGGTAATATTTGACGTCATTCCTGGCGAGTTGGCCTCTACGTCTCCGTGGGACCTTTATATACATCCATAACATAATATAAGCCAGCCTATCCCAATCTAACATCTCGGCGGTAATATTTGACCACATTCCTCGCTTGTTGGCCTCTACGTCTCCGTGGGACCTTTATATACATCAATAACGTAATATAACCTAACCTAACCCAACCTAACATCTCGGCGGTAATATTTGACGTCATTCCTGGCGAGTTGGCCTCTACGTCTCCGTTTTACCTTCATATACATTAATAACGTAATATAACGTAACCTAACCCAACCTATCATCTCGGCGGTAATATTTGACAACATTCCTAGCGAGATGGCCTCTACGTCTCCGTGGGACCTTTACATAGTTCAATAACGTAATATAACCTAACCTAACCCAACCTAACATCTCGGCGGTAATATTTGACATCATTCCTGGCGAGTTGGCCTCTACGTCTCCGTGGGACCTTTATATACGTCAATAACGTAATATAATCTAACCTAACCCAACCTAACATCACGGCGCTAAATTTGACCACATTCCTGGCGAGTTGGCCTCTACGTGCCCGTGGGACCTTTATATACATCAAAACGTAATATAACCTAACCTAACCCAACCTAACATCTTGGCGCTAATATTTGACCACATTCCTGGCTTGTTGGCCTCTACGTCTCCGTGGGACCTTCATATACATCAATAACGTAATATAACCTAACCTAACCCAACCTATCATCTCGGCGGTAATATTTGACAACGTTCCTGGCGATTTGGCTTCTCCGTCTCCGTGCGACCTTTATATACGTCAATAACGTAATATAACCTAACCTAACCCAACCTAACATCTCGGCGGTAATATTTGACATCATTCCTGGCGAGTTGGCCTCTACGTCTCCGTTTGACCTTCATATACATCAATAACGTAATATAACGTAACCTAACCCAACATATCATCTCGGCGGTAATATTTGACAACATTCCTGGCGAGTTGGCCTCTACGTCTCCGTGGGACCTTTATATACATCAATAACATAATATAAGCTGGCCTATCCCAATCTAACATCTCGGCGGTAATATTTGACCACATTCCTGGCGAGTTGACCTCTACGTCTCCGTTTGACCTTCATATACATCAATAACGTAATATAACGTAACCTAACCCAACATATCATCTCGGCGGTAATATTTGACAACATTCCTGGCGAGTTGGCCTCTACGTCTCCGTGGGACCTTTATATACATCAAGAACATAATATAAGCTAGCCTATCCCAATCTAACATCTCGGCGTTAATATTTGACCACATTCCTGGCTTGTTGGCCTCTACGTCTCCGCGGGACCTTTATGTACGTCAATAACGTAATATAACCTAACCTAACCCAAACTAACATCTCGGCGGTAATATTTTATATCATTCCTGGCGAGTTGGCCTCTACGTCTCCGTTTGACCTTCATATACATCAATAACGTAATATAACCTACCCTAACCCAACCTAACATCTCGGCGGTAATATTTGACATCATTCCTGGCGAGTTGGCCTCTACGTCTCCGTGGGACCTTCATATACATTAATAACGTAATATAACGTAACCTAACCCAACATATCATCTCGGCGGTAATATTTGACAACATTCCTGGCGAGTTGGCCTCTACGTCTCCGTGGGACCTTTATATACATCAATAACATAATATAAGCTAGCCTATCCCAATCTAACATCTCGGCGGTAATATTTGACCACATTCCTGGCTTGTTGGCCTCTACGTCTCCGTGGGACCTTTATATACATCAATAACGTAATTTTACCTAACCTAACCCAACCTAACATCTCGGCGGTAATATTTGACCACATTCCTGGCTTGTTGGCCTCTACGTCTCCGTGGGACTTTTATATACATCAATAACGTAATATAACCTAACCTAACCCAACCAAACATCTCGGCGGTAATATTTGACGCCATTCCTGGCGAGTTGGCCTCTACGTCTCCGTTTGACCTTCATATACATCAATAACGTAATATAACGTAACCTAACCCAACCAATCATCTCGGCTGTAATATTTGACAACATTTCTGGCGAGTTGGCTTCTCCGTCTCCGTGGGACCTTTATATACGTCAATAACGTAATATAACATAACCTAACCCAACCTAACATCTCGGCGGCAATATTTGACATCATTCCTGGCGAGTTGGACTCTACGTCTCCGTTTGACATTCATATACATCACTAACGCAATATAACGTAACCTAACACATCGTATCATCTCGGCGGTAATATTTGACAACATTCCTGGCGAGTTGGCCTCTACGTGTCCGTGGGACCTTTATATACATCAAAATGTAATATAACCTAAGCTAACCCAACCTATCATCTCGGCGGTAATATTTGACAACGTTCCTGGGGAGTTGGCTTCTCCGTCTCCGTGGGACCTTTATATACGTCAGTAACGTAATATAACCTAACCTAACCCAACCAATCATCTCGGCTGTAATATTTGACAACATTTCTGGCGAGTTGGCTTCTCCGTCTCCGTGGGACCTTTATATACGTCAATAACGTAATATAACCTAACCTAACCCAACCTAACATCTCGGCGGCAATATTTGACATCATTCCTGGCGAGTTGGACTCTACGTCTCCGTTTGACATTCATATACATCAATAACGCAATATAACGTAACCTAACCCATCCTATCATATCGGCGGTAATATTTGACAACATTCCTGGCGAGTTGGCCTCTACGTGTCCGTGGGACCTTTATATACATCAAAACGTAATATAACCTAACCTAACGCAACATATCATCTCGGCGGTAATATTTGACAACATTCCTGGCGAGTTGGCCTCTACGTCTCCGTGGGACCTTTATATACATCAATAACATAATATAAGCTAGCCTATCCCAATCTAACATCTCGGCGGTAATATTTGACCACATTCCTGGCTTGTTGGCCTCTACGTCTCCGTGGGACCTTTATATACATCAATAACGTAATATTACCTAACCTAACCCAACCTAACATCTCGGCGGTAATATTTGACCACATTCCTGGCTTGTTGGCCTCTACGTCTCCGTGGGACCTTTATATACATCAATAACGTAATATAACCTAACCTAACCCAACCAAACATCTCGGCGGTAATATTTGACAACATTCCTGGCGTGTTGGCCTCTACGTCTCCGTTTGACCTTCATATACATCAATAACGTAATATAACGTAACCTAACCCAACCTATCATCTCGGCGGTAATATTTGACAACATTCCTGGCGAGTTGGCCTCTACGTCTCCGTGGGACCTTTACATACTTCAATAACGTAATATAACCTAATCTAACCCAACCTAACATCTCGGCGGTAATATTTGACATCATTCCTGGCGAGTTGGCCTCTACTTCTCCGTTTGACCTTCATATACATAACTAACGTAATATAACGTAACCTAACCCAACCAATCATCTCGGCGGTAATATTTGACAACATTCCTGGCGAGTTGGCCTCTACGTCTCCGTGGGACCTTTATATACATCCATAACATAATATAAGCCAGCCTATCCCAATCTAACATCTCGGCGGTAATATTTGACCACATTCCTCGCTTGTTGGCCTCTACGTCTCCGTGGGACCTTTATATACATCAATAACGTAATATAACCTAACCTAACCCAACCTAACATCTCGGCGGTAATATTTGACGTCATTCCTGGCGAGTTGGCCTCTACGTCTCCGTTTGACCTTCATATACATCAATAACGTAATATAACGTAACCTAACCCAACCAATCATTTCGGCTGTAATATTTGACAACATTTCTGGCGAGTTGGCTTCTCCGTCTCCGTGGGACCTTTATATACGTCAATAACGTAATATAACCTAACCTAACCCAACCTATCATCTCGGCGGTAATATTTGACAACGTTCCTGGCGATTTGGCTTCTCCGTCTCCGTGGGACCTTTATATACGTCAATAACGTAATATAACCTAACCTAACCCAACCTAACATCTCGGCGGTAATATTTGACATCATTCCTGGCGAGTTGGCCTCTACGTCTCCGTTTGACCTTCATATACATCAATAACGTAATATAACGTAACCTAACCCAACATATCATCTCGGCGGTAATATTTGACAACATTCCTAGCGAGATGGCCTCTACGTCTCCGTGGGACCTTTACATAGTTCAATAACTTAATATAACCTAACCTAACCCAACCAATCATTTCGGCTGTAATATTTGACAACATTTCTGGCGAGTTGGCTTCTCCGTCTCCGTGGGACCTTTATATACGTCAATAACGTAATATAACCTAACCTAACCCAACCTATCATCTCGGCGGTAATATTTGACAACGTTCCTGGCGATTTGGCTTCTCCGTCTCCGTGGGACCTTTATATACGTCAATAACGTAATATAACCTAACCTAACCCAACCTAACATCTCGGCGGTAATATTTGACATCATTCCTGGCGAGTTGGCCTCTACGTCTCCGTTTGACCTTCATATACATCAATAACGTAATATAACGTAACCTAACCCAACATATCATCTCGGCGGTAATATTTGACAACATTACTGGCGAGTTGGCCTCTACGTCTCCGTGGGACCTTTATATACATCAATAACATAATATAAGCTAGCCTATCCCAATCTAACATCTCGGCGGTAATATTTGACCACATTCCTGGCGAGTTGACCTCTACGTCTCCGTTTGACCTTCATATACATCAATAACGTAATATAACGTAACCTAACCCAACATATCATCTCGGCGGTAATATTTGACAACATTCCTGGCGAGTTGGCCTCTACGTCTCCGTGGGACCTTTATATACATCAATAACATAATATAAGCTAGCCTATCCCAATCTAACATCTCGGCGTTAATATTTGACCACATTCCTGGCTTTTTGGCCTCTACGTCTCCGCGGGACCTTTATGTACGTCAATAACGTAATATAACCTAACCTAACCCAAACTAACATCTCGGCGGTAATATTTGATATCATTCCTGGCGAGTTGGCCTCTACGTCTCCGTTTGACCTTCATATACATCAATAACGTAATATAACCTAACCTAACCCAACCTAACATCTCGGCGGTAATATTTGACATCATTCCTGGCGAGTTGGCCTCTACTGCTCCGTTTGACCTTCATATACATCAATAACGTAATATAACGTAACCTAACCCAACATATCATCTCGGCGGTAATATTTGACAACATTACTGGCGAGTTGGCCTCTACGTCTCCGTGGGACCTTTATATACATCAATAACATAATATAAGCTAGCCTATCCCAATCTAACATCTCGGCGGTAATATTTGACCACATTCCTGGCGAGTTGACCTCTACGTCTCCGTTTGACCTTCATATACATCAATAACGTAATATAACGTAACCTAACCCAACCTATCATCTCGGCGGTAATATTTGACGTCATTCCTGGCGAGTTGGCCTCTACGTCTCCGTGGGACCTTTATATACATCCATAACATAATATAAGCCAGCCTATCCCAATCTAACATCTCGGCGGTAATATTTGACCACATTCCTCGCTTGTTGGCCTCTACGTCTCCGTGGGACCTTTATATACATCAATAACGTAATATAACCTAACCTAACCCAACCTAACATCTCGGCGGTAATATTTGACGTCATTCCTGGCGAGTTGGCCTCTACGTCTCCGTTTGACCTTCATATACATTAATAACGTAATATAACGTAACCTAACCCAACCTATCATCTCGGCGGTAATATTTGACAACATTCCTAGCGAGATGGCCTCTACGTCTCCGTGGGACCTTTACATAGTTCAATAACTTAATATAACCTAACCTAACCCAACCTAACATCTCGGCGGTAATATTTGACATCATTCCTGGCGAGTTGGCCTCTACGTCTCCGTGGGACCTTTATATACGTCAATAACGTAATATAATCTAACCTAACCCAACCTAACATCACGGCGCTAAATTTGACCACATTCCTGGCGAGTTGGCCTCTACGTGTCCGTGGGACCTTTATATACATCAAAACGTAATATAACCTAACCTAACCCAACCTAACATCTTGGCGCTAATATTTGACCACATTCCTGGCTTGTTGGCCTCTACGTCTCCGTGGGACCTTCATATACATCAATAACGTAATATAACCTAACCTAACCCAACCTAACATCTCGGCGGCAATATTTGACATCATTCCTGGCGAGTTGGACTCTACGTCTCCGTTTGACATTCATATACATCAATAACGCAATATAACGTAACCTAACCCATCCTATCATATCGGCGGTAATATGTGACAACATTCCTGGCGAGTTGGCCTCTACGTGTCCGTGGGACCTTTATATACATCAAAACGTAATATAACCTAACCTAACCCAACATATCATCTCGGCGGTAATATTTGACAACATTACTGGCGAGTTGGCCTCTACGTCTCCGTGGGACCTTTATATACATCAATAACATAATATAAGCTAGCCTATCCCAATCTAACATCTCGGCGGTAATATTTGACCACATTCCTGGCTTGTTGGCCTCTACGTCTCCGTGGGACCTTTATATACATCAATAACGTAATATTACCTAACCTAACCCAACCTAACATCTCGGCGGTAATATTTGACCACATTCCTGGCTTGTTGGCCTCTACGTCTCCGTGGGACCTTTATTACATCAATAACGTAATATAACCTAACCTAACCCAACCAAACATCTCGGCGGTAATATTTGACAACATTCCTGGCGTGTTGGCCTCTACGTCTCCGTTTGACCTTCATATACATCAATAACGTAATATAACGTAACCTAACCCAACCTATCATCTCGGCGGTAATATTTGACAACATTCCTGGCGAGTTGGCCTCTACGTCTCCGTGGGACCTTTACATACTTCAATAACGTAATATAACCTAATCTAACCCAACCTAACATCTCGGCGGTAATATTTGACATCATTCCTGGCGAGTTGGCCTCTACTTCTCCGTTTGACCTTCATATACATAACTAACGTAATATAACGTAACCTAACCCAACCAATCATCTCGGCGGTAATATTTGACAACATTCCTGGCGAGTTGGCCTCTACGTCTCCGTGGGACCTTTATATACATCCATAACATAATATAAGCCAGCCTATCCCAATCTAACATCTCGGCGGTAATATTTGACCACATTCCTCGCTTGTTGGCCTCTACGTCTCCGTGGGACCTTTATATACATCAATAACGTAATATAACCTAACCTAACCCAACCTAACATCTCGGCGGTAATATTTGACGTCATTCCTGGCGAGTTGGCCTCTACGTCTCCGTTTGACCTTCATATACATCAATAACGTAATATAACGTAACCTAACCCAACCAATCATTTCGGCTGTAATATTTGACAACATTTCTGGCGAGTTGGCTTCTCCGTCTCCGTGGGACCTTTATATACGTCAATAACGTAATATAACCTAACCTAACCCAACCTATCATCTCGGCGGTAATATTTGACAACGTTCCTGGCGATTTGGCTTCTCCGTCTCCGTGGGACCTTTATATACGTCAATAACGTAATATAACCTAACCTAACCCAACCTAACATCTCGGCGGTAATATTTGACATCATTCCTGGCGAGTTGGCCTCTACGTCTCCGTTTGACCTTCATATACATCAATAACGTAATATAACGTAACCTAACCCAACATATCATCTCGGCGGTAATATTTGACAACATTACTGGCGAGTTGGCCTCTACGTCTCCGTGGGACCTTTATATACATCAATAACATAATATAAGCTAGCCTATCCCAATCTAACATCTCGGCGGTAATATTTGACCACATTCCTGGCGAGTTGACCTCTACGTCTCCGTTTGACCTTCATATACATCAATAACGTAATATAACGTAACCTAACCCAACATATCATCTCGGCGGTAATATTTGACAACATTCCTGGCGAGTTGGCCTCTACGTCTCCGTGGGACCTTTATATACATCAATAACATAATATAAGCTAGCCTATCCCAATCTAACATCTCGGCGTTAATATTTGACCACATTCCTGGCTTGTTGGCCCCTACGTCTCCGCCGGACCTTTATGTACGTCAATAACGTAATATAACCTAACCTAACCCAAACTAACATCTCGGCGGTAATATTTGATATCATTCCTGGCGAGTTGGCCTCTACGTCTCCGTTTGACCTTCATATACATCAATAACGTAATATAACCTACCCTAACCCAACCTAACATCTCGGCGGTAATATTTGACATCATTCCTGGCGAGTTGGCCTCTACTGCTCCGTTTGACCTTCATATACATCAATAACGTAATATAACGTAACCTAACCCAACCTATCATCTCGGCGGTAATATTTGACCACATTCCTGGCTTGTTGGCCTCTACGTCTCCGTGGGACCTTTATATACATCAATAACGTAATATAACCTAACCTAACCCAACCAAACATCTCGGCGGTAATATTTGACATCATTCCTGGCGAGTTGTCCTCTACTTCTCCGTCTGACCTTCATATACATCAATAACGTAATATAACGTAACCTAACCCAACCTATCATCTCGGCGGTAATATTTGACGTCATTCCTGGCGAGTTGGCCTCTACGTCTCCGTGGGACCTTTATATACATCCATAACATAATATAAGCCAGCCTATCCCAATCTAACATCTCGGCGGTAATATTTGACCACATTCCTCGCTTGTTGGCCTCTACGTCTCCGTGGGACCTTTATATACATCAATAACGTAATATAACCTAACCTAACCCAACCTAACATCTCGGCGGCAATATTTGACGTCATTCCTGGCGAGTTGGCCTCTACGTCTCCGTTTGACCTTCATATACATTAATAACGTAATATAACGTAACCTAACCCAACCTATCATCTCGGCGGTAATATTTGACAACATTCCTAGCGAGATGGCCTCTACGTCTCCGTGGGACCTTTACATAGTTCAATAACGTAATATAACCTAACCTAACCCAACCTAACATCTCGGCGGTAATATTTGACATCATTCCTGGCGAGTTGGCCTCTACGTCTCCGTGGGACCTTTATATACGTCAATAACGTAATATAATCTAACCTAACCCAACCTAACATCACGGCGCTAAATTTGACCACATTCCTGGCGAGTTGGCCTCTACGTGTCCGTGGGACCTTTATATACATCAAAACGTAATATAACCTAACCTAACCCAACCTAACATCTTGGCGCTAATATTTGACCACATTCCTGGCTTGTTGGCCTCTACGTCTCCGTGGGACCTTCATATACATCAATGACGTAATATAACCTAACCTAACCCAACCTATCATCTCGGCGGTAATATTTGACAACGTTCCTGGCGATTTGGCTTCTCCGTCTCCGTGGGACCTTTATATACGTCAATAACGTAATATAACCTAACCTAACCCAACCTAACATCTCGGCGGTAATATTTGACATCATTCCTGGCGAGTTGGCCTCTACGTCTCCGTTTGACCTTCATATACATCAATAACGTAATATAACGTAACCTAACCCAACATATCATCTCGGCGGTAATATTTGACAACATTACTGGCGAGTTGGCCTCTACGTCTCCGTGGGACCTTTATATACATCAATAACATAATATAAGCTAGCCTATCCCAATCTAACATCTCGGCGGTAATATTTGACCACATTCCTGGCGAGTTGACCTCTACGTCTCCGTTTGACCTTCATATACATCAATAACGTAATATAACGTAACCTAACCCAACCTATCATCTCGGCGGTAATATTTGACGTCATTCCTGGCGAGTTGGCCTCTACGTCTCCGTGGGACCTTTATATACATCCATAACATAATATAAGCCAGCCTATCCCAATCTAACATCTCGGCGGTAATATTTGACCACATTCCTCGCTTGTTGGCCTCTACGTCTCCTTGGGACCTTTATATACATCAATAACGTAATATAACCTAACCTAACCCAACCTAACATCTCGGCGGTAATATTTGACGTCATTCCTGGCGAGTTGGCCTCTACGTCTCCGTTTGACCTTCATATACATTAATAACGTAATATAACGTAACCTAACCCAACCTATCATCTCGGCGGTAATATTTGACAACATTCCTAGCGAGATGGCCTCTACGTCTCCGTGGGACCTTTACATAGTTCAATAACTTAATATAACCTAACCTAACCCAACCTAACATCTCGGCGGTAATATTTGACATCATTCCTGGCGAGTTGGCCTCTACGTCTCCGTGGGACCTTTATATACGTCAATAACGTAATATAATCTAACCTAACCCAACCTAACATCACGGCGCTAAATTTGACCACATTCCTGGCGAGTTGGCCTCTACGTGTCCGTGGGACCTTTATATACATCAAAACGTAATATAACCTAACCTAACCCAACCTAACATCTTGGCGCTAATATTTGACCACATTCCTGGCTTGTTGGCCTCTACGTCTCCGTGGGACCTTCATATACATCAATAACGTAATATAACCTAACCTAACCCAACCTAACATCTCGGCGGCAATATTTGACATCATTCCTGGCGAGTTGGACTCTACGTCTCCGTTTGACATTCATATACATCAATAACGCAATATAACGTAACCTAACCCATCCTATCATATCGGCGGTAATATGTGACAACATTCCTGGCGAGTTGGCCTCTACGTGTCCGTGGGACCTTTATATACATCAAAACGTAATATAACCTAACCTAACCCAACATATCATCTCGGCGGTAATATTTGACAACATTCCTGGCGAGTTGGCCTCTACGTCTCCGTGGGACCTTTATATACATCAATAACATAATATAAGCTAGCCTATCCCAATCTAACATCTCGGCGGTAATATTTGACCACATTCCTGGCTTGTTGGCCTCTACGTCTCCGTGGGACCTTTATATACATCAATAACGTAATATTACCTAACCTAACCCAACCTAACATCTCGGCGGTAATATTTGACCACATTCCTGGCTTGTTGGCCTCTACGTCTCCGTGGGACCTTTATATACATCAATAACGTAATATAACCTAACCTAACCCAACCAAACATCTCGGCGGTAATATTTGACAACATTCCTGGCGTGTTGGCCTCTACGTCTCCGTTTGACCTTCACATACATCAATAACGTAATATAACGTAACCTAACCCAACCTATCATCTCGGCGGTAATATTTGACAACATTCCTGGCGAGTTGGCCTCTACGTCTCCGTGGGACCTTTACATACTTCAATAACGTAATATAACCTAATCTAACCCAACCTAACATCTCGGCGGTAATATTTGACATCATTCCTGGCGAGTTGGCCTCTACTTCTCCGTTTGACCTTCATATACATAACTAACGTAATATAACGTAACCTAACCCAACCAATCATCTCGGCGGTAATATTTGACAACATTCCTGGCGAGTTGGCCTCTACGTCTCCGTTTGACCTTCATATACATCAATAACGTAATATAACGTAACCTAACCCAACCAATCATTTCGGCTGTAATATTTGACAACATTTCTGGCGAGTTGGCTTCTCCGTCTCCGTGGGACCTTTATATACGTCAATAACGTAATATAACCTAACCTAACCCAACCTATCATCTCGGCGGTAATATTTGACAACGTTCCTGGCGATTTGGCTTCTCCGTCTCCGTGGGACCTTTATATACGTCAATAACGTAATATAACCTAACCTAACCCAACCTAACATCTCGGCGGTAATATTTGACATCATTCCTGGCGAGTTGGCCTCTACGTCTCCGTTTGACCTTCATATACATCAATAACGTAATATAACGTAACCTAACCCAACATATCATCTCGGCGGTAATATTTGACAACATTACTGGCGAGTTGGCCTCTACGTCTCCGTGGGACCTTTATATACATCAATAACATAATATAAGCTAGCCTATCCCAATCTAACATCTCGGCGTTAATATTTGACCACATTCCTGGCTTGTTGGCCCCTACGTCTCCGCGGGACCTTTATGTACGTCAATAACGTAATATAACCTAACCTAACCCAAACTAACATCTCGGCGGTAATATTTGATATCATTCCTGGCGAGTTGGCCTCTACGTCTCCGTTTGACCTTCATATACATCAATAACGTAATATAACCTACCCTAACCCAACCTAACATCTCGGCGGTAATATTTGACATCATTCCTGGCGAGTTGGCCTCTACTGCTCCGTTTGACCTTCATATACATCAATAACGTAATATAACGTAACCTAACCCAACCTATCATCTCGGCGGTAATATTTGACCACATTCCTGGCTTGTTGGCCTCTACGTCTCCGTGGGACCTTTATATACATCAATAACGTAATATAACCTAACCTAACCCAACCAAACATCTCGGCGGTAATATTTGACATCATTCCTGGCGAGTTGTCCTCTACTTCTCCGTCTGACCTTCATATACATCAATAACGTAATATAACGTAACCTAACCCAACCTATCATCTCGGCGGTAATATTTGACGTCATTCCTGGCGAGTTGGCCTCTACGTCTCCGTGGGACCTTTATATACATCCATAACATAATATAAGCCAGCCTATCCCAATCTAACATCTCGGCGGTAATATTTGACCACATTCCTCGCTTGTTGGCCTCTACGTCTCCGTGGGACCTTTATATACATCAATAACGTAATATAACCTAACCTAACCCAACCTAACATCTCGGCGGTAATATTTGACGTCATTCCTGGCGAGTTGGCCTCTACGTCTCCGTTTGACCTTCATATACATTAATAACGTAATATAACGTAACCTAACCCAACCTATCATCTCGGCGGTAATATTTGACAACATTCCTAGCGAGATGGCCTCTACGTCTCCGTGGGACCTTTACATAGTTCAATAACGTAATATAACCTAACCTAACCCAACCTAACATCTCGGCGGTAATATTTGACATCATTCCTGGCGAGTTGGCCTCTACGTCTCCGTGGGACCTTTATATACGTCAATAACGTAATATAATCTAACCTAACCCAACCTAACATCACGGCGCTAAATTTGACCACATTCCTGGCGAGTTGGCCTCTACGTGTCCGTGGGACCTTTATATACATCAAAACGTAATATAACCTAACCTAACCCAACCTAACATCTTGGCGCTAATATTTGACCACATTCCTGGCTTGTTGGCCTCTACGTCTCCGTGGGACCTTCATATACATCAATAACGTAATATAACCTAACCTAACCCAACCTATCATCTCGGCGGTAATATTTGACAACGTTCCTGGCGATTTGGCTTCTCCGTCTCCGTGGGACCTTTATATACGTCAATAACGTAATATAACCTAACCTAACCCAACCTAACATCTCGGCGGTAATATTTGACATCATTCCTGGCGAGTTGGCCTCTACGTCTCCGTTTGACCTTCATATACATCAATAACGTAATATAACGTAACCTAACCCAACATATCATCTCGGCGGTAATATTTGACAACATTCCTGGCGAGTTGGCCTCTACGTCTCCGTGGGACCTTTATATACATCAATAACATAATATAAGCTGGCCTATCCCAATCTAACATCTCGGCGGTAATATTTGACCACATTCCTGGCGAGTTGACCTCTACGTCTCCGTTTGACCTTCATATACATCAATAACGTAATATAACGTAACCTAACCCAACATATCATCTCGGCGGTAATATTTGATCACATTCCTCGCTTGTTGGCCTCTACGTCTCCGTGGGACCTTTATATACATCAATAACGTAATATAACCTAACCTAACCCAACCTAACATCTCGGCGGTAATATTTGACGTCATTCCTGGCGAGTTGGCCTCTACGTCTCCGTTTGACCTTCATATACATTAATAACGTAATATAACGTAACCTAACCCAACCTATCATCTCGGCGGTAATATTTGACAACATTCCTAGCGAGTTGGCCTCTACGTCTCCGTGGGACCTTTACATAGTTCAATAACGTAATATAACCTAACCTAACCCAACCTAACATCTCGGCGGTAATATTTGACATCATTCCTGGCGAGTTGGCCTCTACGTCTCCGTGGGACCTTTATATACGTCAATAACGTAATATAATCTAACCTAACCCAACCTAACATCACGGCGCTAAATTTGACCACATTCCTGGCTTGTTGGCCTCTACGTCTCCGTGGGACCTTCATATACATAAATAACGTAATATAACGTAACCTAACCCAACCAATCATCTCGGCGGTAATATTTGACAACGTTCCTGGCGAGTTGGCTTCTCCGTCTCCGCGGGACCTTTATGTACGTCAATAACGTAATATAACCTAACCTAACCCAACCTAACATCTCGGCGGTAATATTTGATATCATTCCTGGCGAGTTGGCCTCTACGTCTCCGTTTGACCTTCATATACATCAATAACGTAATATAACCTACCCTAACCCAACCTAACATCTCGGCGGTAATATTTGACATCATTCCTGGCGAGTTGGCCTCTACTGCTCCGTTTGACCTTCATATACATCAATAACGTAATATAACGTAACCTAACCCAACCTATCATCTCGGCGGTAATATTTGACCACATTCCTGGCTTGTTGGCCTCTACGTCTCCGTGGGACCTTTATATACATCAATAACGTAATATAACCTAAACTAACCCAACCAAACTTCTCGGCGGTAATATTTGACATCATTCCTGGCGAGTTGGCCTCTACTTCTCCGTCTGACCTTCATATACATCAATAACGTAATATAACGTAACCTAACCCAACCTATCATCTCGGCGGTAATATTTGACAACATTCCTGGCGAGTTGGCCTCTACGTCTCCGTGGGACCTTTACATACTTCAATAACGTAATATAACCTAATTAAACCCAACCTAACATCTCGGCGGTAATATTTGACATCATTCCTGGCTTGTTGGCCTCTACGTCTCCGTGGGACCTTCATATATATCAATAACGTAATATAACCTACCCTAACCCAACCTATCATCTCGGCGGTAATATTTGACAACATTCCTGGCGAGTTGGCATCTACGTCTCCGTGGGACCTTTATATACATCCATAACGTAATATAACGTAACCTAACCCAACCAATCATCTCGGCGGTAATATTTGACAACATTCCTGGCGAGTTGGCCTCTACGTCTCCGTGGGACCTTTATATACGTCAATAACGTAATATAACCTAACCTAACCCAACCTAACATCTCGGCGCTAAATTTGACCACATTCCTGGCTTGTTGGCCTCTACGTCTCCGTGGGACCTTCATGTACATCAATAACGTAATATAACCTACCCTAACCCAACCTATCATCTCGGCGGTAATATTTGACAACATTCCTGGCGAGTTGGCCTCTACGTCACCGTGGGACCTTTATATACATCCATAACATAATATAAGCCAGCCTATCCCAATCTAACATCTCGGCGGTAATATTTGACCACATTCCTCGCTTGTTGGCCTCTACGTCTCCGTGGGACCTTTATATACATCAATAACGTAATATAACCTAACCTGACCCAACCAAACATCTCGGCGGTAATATTTGACATCATTCCTGGCGAGTTGGCCTCTACTTCTCCGTTTGACCTTCATATACATCAATAACGTTATATAACATAACCTAACCCAACCTATCATCTCGGCGGTAATATTTGACAACATTCCTGGCGAGTTGGCCTCTACGTCTCCGTGGGACCTTTATATACATCCATAACATAATATAAGCCAGCCTATCCCAATCTAACATCTCGGCGGTAATATTTGACCACATTCCTGGCTTGTTGGTCTCTACGTCTCCGTGGGACCTTTATATACATCAATAACGTAATATAACCTAACCTAACCCAACCTAACATCTCGGCGGTAATATTTGACGTCATTCCTGGCGAGTTGGCCTCTATGTCTCCGTTTGACCTTCATATACATTAATAACGTAATATAACGTAACCTAACCCAACCTATCATCTCGGCGGTAATATTTGACAACATTCCTGGCGAGTTGGCCTCTACGTCTCCGTTTGACATTCATATACATCACTAACGCAATATAACGTAACCTAACCCATCGTATCATCTCGGCGGTAATATTTGACAACATTCCTGGCGAGTTGGCCTCTACGTGTCCGTGGGACCTTTATATACATCAAAATGTAATATAACCTAAGCTAACCCAACCTATCATCTCGGCGGTAATATTTGACAACGTTCCTGGGGAGTTGGCTTCTCCGTCTCCGTGGGACCTTTATATACGTCAGTAACGTAATATAACCTAACCTAACCCAACCAATCATCTCGGCTGTAATATTTGGCAACATTTCTGGCGAGTTGGCTTCTCCGTCTCCGTGGGACCTTTATATACGTCAATAACGTAATATAACCTAACCTAACCCAACCTAACATCTCGGCGGCAATATTTGACATCATTCCTGGCGAGTTGGACTCTACGTCTCCGTTTGACATTCATATACATCAATAACGCAATATAACGTAACCTAACCCATCCTATCATATCGGCGGTAATATTTGACAACATTCCTGGCGAGTTGGCCTCTACGTGTCCGTGGGACCTTTATATACATCAAAACGTAATATAACCTAACCTAACCCAACATATCATCTCGGCGGTAATATTTGACAACATTCCTGGCGAGTTGGCCTCTACGTCTCCGTGGGAACTTTATATACATCAATAACATAATATAAGCTAGCCTATCCCAATCTAACATCTCGGCGGTAATATTTGACCACATTCCTGGCTTGTTGGCCTCTACGTCTCCGTGGGACCTTTATATACATCAATAACGTAATATTACCTAACCTAACCCAACCTAACATCTCGGCGGTAATATTTGACAACATTCCTGGCGTGTTGGCCTCTACGTCTCCGTTTGACCTTCATATACATCAATAACGTAATATAACGTAACCTAACCCAACCTATCATCTCGGCGGTAATATTTGACAACATTCCTGGCGAGTTGGCCTCTACGTCTCCGTGGGACCTTTACATACTTCAATAACGTAATATAACCTAATCTAACCCAACCTAACATCTCGGCGGTAATATTTGACATCATTCCTGGCGAGTTGGCCTCTACTTCTCCGTTTGACCTTCATATACAGAACTAACGTAATATAACGTAACCTAACCCAACATATCATCTCGGCGGTAATATTTGACAACATTCCTGGCGAGTTGGCCTCTACGTCTCCGTGGGACCTTTATATACATCAATAACATAATATAAGCTAGCCTATCCCAATCTAACATCTCGGCGGTAATATTTGACCACATTCCTGGCGAGTTGACCTCTACGTCTCCGTTTGACCTTCATATACATCAATAACGTAATATAACGTAACCTAACCCAACCTATCATCTCGGCGGTAATATTTGACAACGTTCCTGGCGATTTGGCTTCTCTGTCTCCGTGGGACCTTTATATACGTCAATAACGTAATATAACCTAACCTAACCCAACCTAACATCTCGGCGGTAATATTTGACACCATTCCTGGCGAGTTGGACTCTACGTCTCCGTTTGACCTTCATATACATCAATAACGTAATATAACGTAACCTAACCCAACATATCATCTCGGCGGTAATATTTGACAACATTCCTGGCGAGTTGGCCTCTACGTCTCCGTGGGACCTTTATATACATCAATAACATAATATAAGCTAGCCTATCCCAATCTAACATCTCGGCGGTAATATTTGACCACATTCCTGGCGAGTTGACCTCTACGTCTCCGTTTGACCTTCATATACATCAATAACGTAATATAACGTAACCTAACCCAACATATCATCTCGGCGGTAATATTTGACAACATTCCTGGCGAGTTGGCCTCTACGTCTCCGTGGGACCTTTATATACATCAATAACATAATATAAGCTAGCCTATCCCAATCTAACATCTCGGCGTTAATATTTGACCACATTCCTGGCTTGTTGGCCTCTACGTCTCCGTGGGACCTTTATATACGTCAATAACGTAATATAACCTAACCTAACCCAACCTAACATCTCGGCGGTAATATTTGACATCATTCCTGGCGAGTTGGCCTCTACTTCTCCGTTTGACCTTCATATACATAAATAACGTAATATAAAGTAACCTAACCCAACCAGTCATCTCGGCGGTAATATTTGACAACGTTCCTGGCGAGTTGGCTTCTCCGTCTCCGCGGTACCTTTATATACGTCAATAACGTAATATAACCTAACCTAACCCAACCTAACGTCTCGGCGGTAATATTTGATATCATTCCTGGCGAGTTGGCCTCTACGTCTCCGTTTGACTTTCATATACATCAATAACGTAATATAACGTAACCTAACCCAACCTATCATCTCGGCGGTAATATTTGACAACATTCCTGGCTTGTTGGCCTCTACGTCTCCGTTTGACCTTCATATACATCAATAACGTAATATAACGTAACCTAACCCAACCTATCATCTCGGCGGTAATATTTCACAACATTCCTGGCGAATTGGCCTCTACGTCTCCGTGGGACCTTTATATACATCAATAACGTAATATAACCTAACCTAACTCAACCTACCATCTCGGCGGTAATATTTGACAACATTCCTGGCGAGTTGGCCTCTACTGCTCCGTTTGACCTTCATATACATCAATAACGTAATATAACGTAACCTAACCCAACCTATCATCTCGGCGGTAATATTTGACAACATTCCTGGCGAGTTGGCCTCTACGTCTCCGTGGGACCTTTACATACTTCAATAACGTAATATAACCTAATCTAACCCAACCTAACATCTCGGCGGTAATATTTGACCACATTCCTGGCTTGTTGGCCTCTACGTCTCCGTGGGACCTTTATATACATCAATAACGTAATATAACCTAACCTAACCCAACCAAACATCTCGGCGGTAATATTTGACAACATTCCTGGCGAGTTGGCCTCTACGTCTCCGTGGGACCTTTATATACATCCATAACGTAATATAACGTAACCTAACCCAACCTATCATCTCGGCGGTAATATTTGACAACATTCCTGGCGAGTTGGCCTCTACGTCTCCGTGGGACCTTTATATACATCAATAACGTAATATAACCTAACCTAACCCAACCAAACATCTCGGCGGTAATATTTGACATCATTCCTGGCGAGTTGGCCTCTACTTCTCCGTTTGACCTTCATATACATCAATAACGTAATATAACGTAACCTAACCCAACCTATCATCTCGGCGGTAATATTTGACAACATTCCTGGCGAGTTGGCCTCTACGTCTCCGTGGGACCTTTATATACATCCATAACATAATATAAGCCAGCCTATCCCAATCTAACATCTCGGCGGTAATATTTGACCACATTCCTGGCTTGTTGGCCTCTACGCCTCCGTGGGACCTTTACATACTTCAATAACGTAATATAACCTAACCTAACCCAACCTAACATCTCGGCGGTAATATTTGACATCATTTCTGGCGAGTTGGACTCTACGTCTCCGTTTGACCTTCATATACATAAGTAACGTAATATAACGTAACCTAACCGAACATATCATCTCGGCTGTAATATTTGACAACATTTCTGGCGAGTTGGCCTCTACGTCTCCGTGGGACCTTTATATACGTCAATAACGTAATATAATCTAACCTGACCCAACCTAACATCTCGGCGCTAAATTTGACCACATTCCTGGCTTGTTGGCCTCTACGTCTCCGTGGGACCTTCATATACATAAATAACGTAATATAACGTAACCTAACCCAACCAATCATCTCGGCGGTAATATTTGACAACGTTCCTGGCGAGTTGGCTTCTCCGTCTCCGCGGGACCTTTATGTACGTCAATAACGTAATATAACCTAACCTAACCCAACCTAACATCTCGGCGGTAATATTTGATATCATTCCTGGCGAGTTGGCATCTACGTCTCCGTTTGACCTTCATATACATCAATAACGTAATATAACCTACCCTAACCCAACCTAACATCTCGGCGGTAATATTTGACATCATTCCTGGCGAGTTGGCCTCTACTGCTCCGTTTGACCTTCATATACATCAATAACGTAATATAACGTAACCTAACCCAACCTATCATCTCGGCGGTAATATTTGACCACATTCCTGGCTTGTTGGCCTCTACGTCTCCGTGGGACCTTTATATGCATCAATAACGTAATATAACCTAACCTAACCCAACCAAACATCTCGGCGGTAATATTTGACGTCATTCCTGGCGAGTTGGCCTCTACGTCTCCGTTTGACCTTCATATACATAAATAACGTAATATAACCTAACCTAACCCAACCTAACATCTCGGCGGTAATATTTGACAACGTTCCTGTCGAGATGGCTTCTCCGTCTCCGCGGGACCTTTATGTACGTCAATAACGTAATATAACCTAACCTAACCCAACCTAACATCTCGGCGGTAATATTTGACAACATTCCTGACGAGTTGGCATCTACGTCTCCGTGGGACCTTTATATACATCCATAACGTAATATAACGTAACCTAACCCAACCAATCATCTCGGCGGTAATATTTGACAACATTCCTGGCGAGTGGGCCTCTACGTCTCCGTGGGACCTTTATATACGTCAATAACGTAATATAACCTAACCTAACCCAACCTAACATCTCGGCGCTAAATTTGACCACATTCCTGCTTGTTGGCCTCTGCGTCTCCGTTTGACCTTCATATACATCAATAACGTAATATAACCTACCCTAACCCAACCTATCATCTCGGCGGTAATATTTGACAACATTCCTGTCGAGTTGGCCTCTACGTCTCCGTGGGACCTTTATATACATCCATAACATAATATAAGCCAGCCTATCCCAATCTAACATCTCGGCGGTAATATTTGACCACATTCCTCGCTTGTTGGCCTCTACGTCTCCGTGGGACCTTTATATACATCAATAACGTAATATAACCTAACCTAACCCAACCTACCATCTCGGCGGTAATATTTGACGTCATTCCTGGCGAGTTGGCCTCTACGTCTCCGTTTGACCTTCATATACATTAATAACGTAATATAACGTAACCTAACCCAACCTATCATCTCGGCGGTAATATTTGACAACATTCCTGGCGAGTTGGCCTCTACGTCTCCGTGGGACCTTTATATACATCCATAACATAATATAAGCCAGCCTATCCCAATCTAACATCTCGGCGGTAATATTTGACCACATTCCTGGCGAGTTGGCCTCTACGTCTCCGTGGGACCTTTACATACTTCAATAACGTAATATAACCTAATCTAAGCCAACCGAACATCTCGGCGGTAATATTTGACATCATTCCTGGCGAGTTGGCCTCTACTTCTCCGTTTGACCTTCATATACATCAATAACGTAATATAACGTAACCTAACCCAACCTATCATCTCGGCGGTAATATTTGACCACATTCCTGGCTTGTTGGTCTCTACGTCTCCGTGGGACCTTTATATACATCAATAACGTAATATAACCTAACCTAACCCAACCTAACATCTCGGCGGTAATATTTGACGTCATTCCTGGCGAGTTGGCCTCTATGTCTCCGTTTGACCTTCATATACATTAATAACGTAATATAACGTAACCTAACCCAACCTATCATCTCGGCGGTAATATTTGACAACATTCCTGGCGAGTTGGCCTCTACGTCTCCGTGGGACCTTTACATAGTTCAATAACGTAATATAACCTAACCTAACCCAACCTAACATCTCAGCGGTAATATTTGACATCATTCCTGGCGAGTTGGCCTCTACTTCTCCGTTTGACCTTCATATACATAAATAACGTAATATAACCTAATATAACCCAACCTAACATCTCGGCGGTAATATTTGACTACGTTCCTGTCGAGATGGCTTCTCCGTCTCCGCGGGACCTTTATGTACGTCAATAACGTAATATAACGTAACCTAACCCAACCTATCATCTCGGCGGTAATATTTGACAACATTCCTGGCGAGTTGGCCTCTACGTCTCCGTGGGACCTTTATATACATCCATAACATAATATAAGCCAGCCTATCCCAATCTAACATCTCGGCGGTAATATTTGACCACATTCCTGGCGAGTTGGCCTCTACTTCTCCGTTTGACCTTCATATACATCAATAACGTAATATAACATAACCTAACCCAACCTATCATCTCGGCGGTAATATTTGACAACATTCCTGGCGAGTTGGCCTCTACGTCTCCGTGGGACCTTTATATACATCCATAACATAATATAAGCCAGCCTATCCCAACCTAACATCTCGGCGGTAATATTTGACATCATTTCTGGCGAGTTGGACTCTACGTCTCCGTTTGACCTTCATATACATAAGTAACGTAATATAACGTAACCTAACCGAACCTATCATCTCGGCTGTAATATTTGACAACATTTCTGGCGAGTTGGCCTCTACGTCTCCGTGGGACCTTTATATACGTCAATAACGTAATATAATCTAACCTGACCCAACCTAACATCTCGGCGCTAAATTTGACCACATTCTTGGCTTGTTGGCCTCTACGTCTCCGTGGGACCTTCATATACATAAATAACGTAATATAACGTAACCTAACCCAACCAATCATCTCGGCGGTAATATTTGACAACGTTCCTGGCGAGTTGGCTTCTCCGTCTCCGCGGGACCTTTATGTACGTCAATAACGTAATATAACCTAACCTAACCCAACCTAACATCTCGGCGGTAATATTTGATATCATTCCTGGCGAGTTGGCCTCTACTGCTCCGTTTGACCTTCATATACATCAATAACGTAATATAACGTAACCTCACCCAACCTATCATCTCGGCGGTAATATTTGACCACATTCCTGGCTTGTTGGCCTCTACGTCTCCGTGGGACCTTTATATGCATCAATAACGTAATATAACCTAACCTAACCCAACCAAACATCTCGGCGGTAATATTTGACGTCATTCCTGGCGAGTTGGCCTCTACGTCTCCGTTTGACCTTCATATACATAAATAACGTAATATAACGTAACCTAACCCAACCAATCATCTCGGCGGTAATATTTGACAACGTTCCTGGCGAGTTGGCTTCTCCGTCTCCGCGGGACCTTTATGTACGTCAATAACGTAATATAACGTAACCTAACCCAACCTATCATCTCGGCGGTAATATTTTACAACATTCCTGGCGAGTTGGCCTCTATGTCTCCGTGGGACCTTTACATACTTCAATAACGTAATATAACCTAATCTAACCCAACCTAACATCTCGGCGGTAATATTTGACATCATTCCTGGCGAGTTGGCCTCTACTTCTCTGTTTGACCTTCATATACATAAATAACGTAATATAACGTAACCTAACCCAACCAATCATCTCGGCGGTAATATTTGACAACATTCCTGGCGAGTTGGCCTCTATGTCCCCGTGGGACCTTTATATACGTCAATAACGTAATATAACCTAACCTAACCCAACCTAACATCTCGGCGCTAAATTTGACCACATTCCTCGCTTGTTGGCCTCTACGTCTCCGTGGGACCTTTATATACATCAATAACGTAATATAACCTAACCTAACCCAACCTAACATCTCGGCGGTAATATTTGACGTCATTCCTGGCGAGTTGGCCTCTACGTCTCCGTTTGACCTTCATATACATTAATAACGTAATATAACGTAACCTAACCCAACCTATCATCTCGGCGGTAATATTTGACAACATTCCTGGCGAGTTGGCCTCTACGTCTCCGTGGGACCTTTACATAGTTCAATAACGTAATATAACCTAACCTAACCCAACCTAACATCTCGGCGGTAATATTTGACATCATTCCTGGCGAGTTGGCCTCTACGTCTCCGTGGGACCTTTATATACATCAATAACGTAATATAACCTAACCTAACCCAACCTAACATCTCGGCGGTAATATTTGACGTCGTTCCTGGCGAGTTGGCCTCTACGTCTCCGTTTGACCTTCATATACATTAATAACGTAATATAACGTAACCTAACCCAACCTATCATATCGGCGGTAATATTTGCCAACATTCCTGGCGAGTTGGCCTCTACGTCTCCGTGGGACCTTTATATAGTTCAATAACGTAATATAACCTAACCTAACCCAACCTAACATTTCGGCGGTAATATTTGACATCATTCCTGGCGAGTTGGCCTCTACTTCTCCGTTTGACCTTCATATACATAAATAACGTAATATAACGTAACCTAACCCAACGAATCATCTCGGCGGTAATATTTGACAACGTTCCTGGCGAGTTGGCTTCTCCGTCTCCGCGGGACCTTTATGTACGTCAATAACGTAATATAACGTAACCTAACCCAACCTATCATCTCGGCGGTAATTTTTTACAACATTCCTGGCGAGTTGGCCTCTATGTCTCCGTGGGACCTTTACATACTTCAATAACGTAATATAACCTAATCTAACCCAACCTAACATCTCGGCGGTAATATTTGACATCATTCCTGGCGAGTTGGCCTCTACTTCTCTGTTTGACCTTCATATACATAAATAACGTAATATAACGTAACCTAACCCAACCAATCATCTCGGCGGTAATATTTGACAACATTCCTGGCGAGTTGGCCTCTATGTCCCCGTGGGACCTTTATATACGTCAATAACGTAATATAACCTAACCTAACCCAACCTAACATCTCGGCGCTAAATTTGACCACATTCCTGGCTTGTTGGCCTCTGCGTCTCCGTTTGACCTTCATATACATCAATAACGTAATACAACCTACCCTAACCCAACCTAACATCTCGGCGGTAATATTTGACATCATTCCTGGCGAGTTGGCCTCTACTGCTCCGTTTGACCTTCATATACATCAATAACGTAATATAACGTAACCTAACCCAACCTATCATCTCGGCGGTAATATTTGACAACATTCCTGGCGAGTTGGCCTCTACGTCTCCGTGGGACCTTTATATACATCCATAACATAATATAAGCCAGCCTATCCCAATCTAACATCTCGGCGGTAATATTTGACCACATTCCTGGCTTGTTGGCCTCTACGTCTCCGTGGGACCTTTATATACATCAATAACGTAATATAACCTAACCTAACCCAACCTAACATCTCGGCGGTAATATTTGACGTCATTCCTGGCGAGTTGGCCTCTACGTCTCCGTTTGACCTTCATATACATTAATAACGTAATATAACCTAACCTAACCCAACCTAACATCTCGGCGGTAATATTTGACGTCATTCCTGGCGAGTTGGCCTCTACGTCTCCGTTTGACGTTCATATACATCAATAACGTAATATAACGTAACCTAACCCAACCTATCATCTCGGCGGTAATATTTGACAACATTCCTGGCGAGTTGGCCTCTACGTCACCGTGGGACCTTTACATACTTCAATAACGTAATATAACCTAATCTAACCCAACCTAACATCTCGGCGGTAATATTTGACATCATTCCTGGCGAGTTGGCTTCTACTTCTCCGTTTGACATTCATATACATAACTAACGTAATATAACGTAACCTAACCCAACCAATCATCTCGGCGGTAATATTTGACAACATTCCTGGCGAGTTGGCCTCTACGTCTCCGTGGGACCTTTATATACGTCAATAACGTAATATAACCTAACCTAACCCAACTTAACATCTCGGCGCTAAATTTGACCACATTCCTGGCTTGTTGGCCTCTACGTCTCCGTGGGACCTTTATATACATCAATAACGTAATATAACCTAACCTAACCCAACCTAACATCTCGGCGGTAATATTTGACGTCATTCCTGGCGAGTTGGCCTCTACGTCTCCGTTTGACCTTCATATACATTAATAACGTAATATAACCTAACCTAACCCAACCTAACATCTCGGCGGTAATATTTGACGTCATTCCTGGCGAGTTGGCCTCTACGTCTTCGTTTGACGTTCATATACATCAATAACGTAATATAACGTAACCTAACCCAACCTATCATCTCGGCGGTAATATTTGACAACATTCCTGGCGAGTTGGCCTCTACGTCTCCGTGGGAACTTTATATACATCCATAACATAATATAAGCCAGCCTATCCCAATCTAACATCTCGGCGGTAATATTTGACCACATTCCTCGCTTGTTGGACTCTACGTCTCCGTGGGACCTTTATATACATCAATAACGTAATATAACCTAACCTAACCCAACCTAACATCTCGGCGGTAATATTTGACAACATTCCTGGCGAGTTGGCCTCTACGTCTCCGTGGGACCTTTATATACGTCAATAACGTAATATAACCTAACCTAACCCAACCTATCATCTCGGCGGTAATATTTGACAACATTCCTGGCGAGTTGGCCTCTACGTCTCCGTGGGAACTTTATATACATCCATAACATAATATAAGCCAGCCTATCCCAATCTAACATCTCGGCGGTAATATTTGACCACATTCCTCGCTTGTTGGACTCTACGTCTCCGTGGGACCTTTATATACATCAATAACGTAATATAACCTAACCTAACCCAACCTAACATCTCGGCGGTAATATTTGACGTCATTCCTGTCGAGTTGGCCTCTACGTCCCCGTTTGACCTTCATATACATCAATAACGTAATATAACGTAACCTAACCCAACCTATCGTCTCGGCGGTAATATTTGACAACATTCCTGGCCAGTTGGCCTCTACGTCTCCGTGGGACCTTTACATAGTTCAATACCGTAATATAACCTAACCTAACCCAACCTAACATCTCGGCGGTAATATTTGACATCATTCCTGGCGAGTTGGCCTCTACTTCTCCGTTTGACCTTCATATACATAAATAACGTAATATAACGTAACCTAACCCAACCAATCATCTCGGCGGTAATATTTGACAACGTTCCTGGCGAGTTGGCCTCTACGTCTCCGTGGGACCTTTACATACTTCAATAACGTAATATAACCTAATCAAACCCAACCTAACATCTCGGCGGTAATATTTGATATCATTCCTGGCGAGTTGGCCTCTACGTCTCCGTTTGACCTTCATATACATCAATAACGTAATATAACGTAACCTAACCCAACCTATCATCTCGGCGGTAATATTTGACAACATTCCTGGCGAGTGGGCATCTACGTCTCCGTGGGACCTTTATATACGTCAATAACGTAATATAACCTAACCTAACCCAACCTAACATCTCGGCGCTAAATTTGACCACATTCCTGGCTTGTTGGCCTCTGCGTCTCCGTTTGACCTTCATATACATCAATAACGTAATATAACCTACCCTAACACAACCTAACATCTCGGCGGTAATATTTGACATCATTCCTGGCGAGTTGGCCTCTACTGCTCCGTTTGACCTTCATATACATCAATAACGTAATATAACGTAACCTAACCCAACCTATCATCTCGGCGGTAATATTTGACCACATTCCTGGCTTGTTGGCCTCTACGTCTCCGTGGGACCTTTATATACATCAATAACGTAATATAACCTAACCTAACCCAACCAAACATCTCGGCGGTAATATTTGACATCATTCCTGGCGAGTTGGCTTCTACTTCTCCGTCTGACCTTCATATACATCAATAACGTAATATAACCTAACCTAACCCAACCTAACATCTCGGCGCTAAATTTGACCACATTCCTGGCTTGTTGGCCTCTACGTCTCCGTGGGACCTTTATATACATCAATAACGTAATATAACCTAACCTAACCCAACCTAACATCTCGGCGGTAATATTTGACGTCATTCCTGGCGAGTTGGCCTCTACTTCTCCGTCTGACCTTTATATACATCAATAACGTAATATAACCTAACCTAACCCAACCTAACATCTCGGCGCTAAATTTTACCACATTCCTGGCTTGTTGGCCTCTACGTCTCCGTGGGACCTTTATATACATCAATAACGTAATATAACCTAACCTAACCCAACCTAACATCTCGGCGGTAATATTTGACGTCATTCCTGGCGAGTTGGCCTCTACGTCTCCGTGGGACCTTTATATACATCCATAACATAATATAAGCCAGCCTATCCCAATCTAACATCTCGGCGGTAATATTTGACCACATTCCTCGCTTGTTGGCCTCTACGTCTCCGTGGGACCTTTATATACATCAATAACGTAATATAACCTAACCTAACCCAACCTAACATCTCGGCGGTAATATTTGACGTCATTCCTGGCGAGTTGGCCTCTACGTCTCCGTTTGACGTTCATATACATCAATAACGTAATATAACGTAACCTAACCCAACCTATCATCTCGGCGGTAATATTTGACAACATTCCTGGCGAGTTGGCCTCTACGTCACCGTGGGACCTTTACATACTTCAATAACGTAATATAACCTAATCTAACCCAACCTAACATCTCGGCGGTAATATTTGACATCATTCCTGGCGAGTTGGCCTCTACTTCTCCGTTTGACATTCATATACATAACTAACGTAATATAACGTAACCTAACCCAAACAATCATCTCGGCGGTAATATTTGACAACATTCCTGGCGAGTTGGCCTCTACGTCTCCGTGGGACCTTTATATACGTCAATAACGTAATATAACCTAACCTAACCCAACTTAACATCTCGGCGCTAAATTTGACCACATTCCTGGCTTGTTGGCCTCTACGTCTCCGTGGGACCTTCATATACATCAATAACGTAATATAACCTACCCTAACCCAACCTATCATCTCGGCGGTAATATTTGACAACATTCCTGGCGAGTTGGCCTCTACGTCTCCGTGGGACCTTTACATACTTCAATAACGGAATATAACCTAATCTAACCCAACCTAACATCTCGGCGGTAATATTTGACATCATTCCTGGCGAGTTGTCCTCTACTTCTCCGTTTGACCTTCATATACATAACTAACGTAATATAACGTAACCTAACCCAACCAATCATCTCGGCGGTAATATTTGACAACATTCCTGGCGAGTTGGCCTCTATGTCCCCGTGGGACCTTTATATACGTCAATAACGTAATATAACCTAACTTAACCCAACCTAACATCTCGGCGCTAAATTTGACCACATTCCTGGCTTGTTGGCCTCTGCGTCTCCGTTTGACCTTCATATACATCAATAACGTAATACAACCTACCCTAACCCAACCTAACATCTCGGCGGTAATATTTGACATCATTCCTGGCGAGTTGGCCTCCACTGCTCCGTTTGACCTTCATATACATCAATAACGTAATATAACGTAACCTAACCCAACCTATCATCTCGGCGGTAATATTTGACAACATTCCTGGCGAGTTGGCCTCTACGTCTCCGTGGGACCTTTATATACATCCATAACATAATATAAGCCAGCCTATCCCAATCTAACATCTCGGCGGTAATATTTGACCACATTCCTGGCTTGTTGGCCTCTACGTCTCCGTGGGACCTTTATATACATCAATAACGTAATATAACCTAACCTAACCCAACCTAACATCTCGGCGGTAATATTTGACATCATTCCTGGCGAGTTGGCCTCCACTGCTCCGTTTGACCTTCATATACATCAATAACGTAATATAACTTAACCTAACCCAACCTATCATCTCGGCGGTAATATTTGACAACATTCCTGGCGAGTTGGCCTCTACGTCTCCGTGGGACCTTTATATACATCCATAACATAATATAAGCCAGCCTATCCCAATCTAACATCTCGGCGGTAATATTTGACCACATTCCTGGCTTGTTGGCCTCTACGTCTCCGTGGGACCTTTATATACATCAATAACGTAATATAACCTAACCTAACCCAACCTAACATCTCGGCGGTAATATTTGACGTCATTCCTGGCGAGTTGGCCTCTACGTCTCCGTTTGACCTTCATATACATTAATAACGTAATATAACCTAACCTAACCCAACCTAACATCTCGGCGGTAATATTTGACGTCATTCCTGGCGAGTTGGCCTCTACGTCTCCGTTTGACGTTCATATACATCAATAACGTAATATAACGTAACCTAACCCAACCTATCATCTCGGCGGTAATATTTGACAACATTCCTGGCGAGTTGGCCTCTACGTCACCGTGGGACCTTTACATACTTCAATAACGTAATATAACCTAATCTAACCCAACCTAACATCTCGGCGGTAATATTTGACATCATTCCTGGCGAGTTGGCCTCTACTTCTCCGTTTGACATTCATATACATAACTAACGTAATATAACGTAACCTAACCCAACCTATCGTCTCGGCGGTAATATTTGACAACATTCCTGGCCAGTTGGCCTCTACGTCTCCGTGGGACCTTTACATAGTTCAATACCGTAATATAACCTAACCTAACCCAACCTAACATCTCGGCGGTAATATTTGACATCATTCCTGGCGAGTTGGCCTCTACTTCTCCGTTTGACCTTCATATACATAAATAACGTAATATAACGTAACCTAACCCAACCAATCATCTCGGCGGTAATATTTGACAACGTTCCTGGCGAGTTGGCCTCTACGTCTCCGTGGGACCTTTATATACATCAATAACGTAATATAACCTAACCTAACCCAACCAAACATCTCGGCGGTTATATTTGACATCATTCCTGGCGAGTTGGCCTCTACTTCTCCGTCTGACCTTCATATACATCAATAACGTAATATAACGTAACCTAACCCAACCTATCATCTCGGCGGTAATATTTGACAACATTCCTGGCGAGTTGGCCTCTACGTCTCCGTGGGACCTTTACATACTTCAATAACGTAATATAACCTAACCTAACCCAACCTAACATCTCGGCGCTAAATTTGACCACATTCCTGGCTTGTTGGCCTCTGCGTCTCCGTTTGACCTTCATATACATCAATAACGTAATATAACCTACCCTAACCCAACCTAACATCTCGGCGGTAATATTTGACATCATTCCTGGCGAGTTGGCCTCTACTGCTCCGTTTGACCTTCATATACATCAATAACGTAATATAACGTAACCTAACCCAACCTATCATCTCGGCGGTAATATTTGACCACATTCCTGGCTTGTTGGCCTCTACGTCTCCGTGGGACCTTTATATACATCAATAACGTAATATAACCTAACCTAACCCAACCAAACATCTCGGCGGTAATATTTGACATCATTCCTGGCGAGTTGGCTTCTACTTCTCCGTCTGACCTTCATATACATCAATAACGTAATATAACCTAACCTAACCCAACCTAACATCTCGGCGCTAAATTTGACCACATTCCTGGCTTGTTGGCCTCTACGTCTCCGTGGGACCTTTATATACATCAATAACGTAATATAACCTAACCTAACCCAACCTAACATCTCGGCGGTAATATTTGACGTCATTCCTGGCGAGTTGGCCTCTACTTCTCCGTCTGACCTTCATATACATCAATAACGTAATATAACCTAACCTAACCCAACCTAACATCTCGGCGCTAAATTTGACCACATTCCTGGCTTGTTGGCCTCTACGTCTCCGTGGGACCTTTATATACATCAATAACGTAATATAACCTAACCTAACCCAACCTAACATCTCGGCGGTAATATTTGACGTCATTCCTGGCGAGTTGGCCTCTACGTCTCCGTGGGACCTTTATATACATCCATAACATAATATAAGCCAGCCTATCCCAATCTAACATCTCGGCGGTAATATTTGACCACATTCCTCGCTTGTTGGCCTCTACGTCTCCGTGCGACCTTTATATACATCAATAACGTAATATAACCTAACCTAACCCAACCTAACATCTCGGCGGTAATATTTGACGTCATTCCTGGCGAGTTGGCCTCTACGTCTCCGTTTGACCTTCATATATATTAATAACGTAATATAACGTAACCTAACCCAACCTATCATCTCGGCGGTAATATTTGACAACATTCCTAGCGAGTTGGCCTCTACGTCTCCGTGGGACCTTTACATAGTTCAATAACGTAATATAACCTAACCTAACCCAACCTAACATCTCGGCGGTAATATTTGACATCATTCCTGGCGAGTTGGCCTCTACGTCTCCGTGGGACCTTTATATACGTCAATAACGTAATATAACGTAACCTAACCCAACCTATCATCTCGGCGGTAATATTTGACAACATTCCTAGCGAGTTGGCCTCTACGTCTCCGTGGGACCTTTACATAGTTCAATAACGTAATATAACCTAACCTAACCCAACCTAACATCTCGGCGGTAATATTTGACATCATTCCTGGCGAGTTGGCCTCTACGTCTCCGTGGGACCTTTATATACGTCAATAACGTAATATAATCTAACCTAACCCAACCTAACATCACGGCGCTAAATTTCACCACATTCCTGGCTTGTTGGCCTCTACGTCTCCGTGGGACCTTCATATACATAAATAACGTAATATAACGTAACCTAACCCAACCAATCATCTCGGCGGTAATATTTGACAACGTTCCTGGCGAGTTGGCTTCTCCGTCTCCGCGGGACCTTTATGTACGTCAATAACGTAATATAACCTAACCTAACCCAACCTAACATCTCGGCGGTAATATTTGATATCATTCCTGGCGAGTTGGCCTCTACGTCTCCGTTTGACCTTCATATACATCAATAACGTAATATAACCTACCCTAACCCAACCTAACATCTCGGCGGTAATATTTGACATCATTCCTGGCGAGTTGGCCTCTACTGCTCCGTTTGACCTTCATATACATCAATAACGTAATATAACGTAACCTAACCCAACCTATCATCTCGGCGGTAATATTTGACCACATTCCTGGCTTGTTGGCCTCTACGTCTCCGTGGGACCCTTATATACATCAATAACGTAATATAACCTAACCTAACCCAACCAAAAATCTCGGCGGTAATATTTGACATCATTCCTGGCGAGTTGGCCTCTACTTCTCCGTCTGACCTTCATATACATCAATAACGTAATATAACGTAACCTAACCCAACCTATCATCTCGGCGGTAATATTTGACGTCATTCCTGGCTTGTTGGCCTCTACGTCTCCGTGGGACCTTTATATACGTCAATAACGTAATATAATCTAACCTAACCCAACCTAACATCACGGCGCTAAATTTGACCACATTCCTGGCTTGTTGGCCTCTACGTCTCCGTGGGACCTTCATATACATAAATAACGTAATATAACGTAACCTAACCCAACCAATCATCTCGGCGGTAATATTTGACAACGTTCCTGGCGAGTTGGCTTCTCCGTCTCCGCGGGACCTTTATGTACGTCAATAACGTAATATAACCTAACCTAACCCAACCTAACATCTCGGCGCTAAATTTGACCACATTCCTGGCTTGTTGGCCTCTACGTCTCCGTGGGACCTTTATATACATCAATAACGTAATATAACCTAACCTAACCCAACCTAACATCTCGGCGGTAATATTTGACGTCATTCCTGGCGAGTTGGCCTCTACGTCTCCGTGGGACCTTTATATACATCCATAACATAATATAAGCCAGCCTATCCCAATCTAACATCTCGGCGGTAATATTTGACCACATTCCTCGCTTGTTGGCCTCTACGTCTCCGTGGGACCTTTATATACATCAATAACGTAATATAACCTAACCTAACCCAACCTAACATCTCGGCGGTAATATTTGACGTCATTCCTGGCGAGTTGGCCTCTACGTCTCCGTTTGACCTTCATATACATTAATAACGTAATATAACGTAACCTAACCCAACCTATCATCTCGGCGGTAATATTTGACAACATTCCTAGCGAGTTGGCCTCTACGTCTCCGTGGGACCTTTACATAGTTCAATAACGTAATATAACCTAACCTAACCCAACCTAACATCTCGGCGGTAATATTTGACATCATTCCTGGCGAGTTGGCCTCTACGTCTCCGTGGGACCTTTATATACGTCAATAACGTAATATAACGTAACCTAACCCAACCTATCATCTCGGCGGTAATATTTGACAACATTCCTAGCGAGTTGGCCTCTACGTCTCCGTGGGACCTTTACATAGTTCAATAACGTAATATAACCTAACCTAACCCAACCTAACATCTCGGCGGTAATATTTGACATCATTCCTGGCGAGTTGGCCTCTACGTCTCCGTGGGACCTTTATATACGTCAATAACGTAATATAATCTAACCTAACCCAACCTAACATCACGGCGCTAAATTTGACCACATTCCTGGCTTGTTGGCCTCTACGTCTCCGTGGGACCTTCATATACATAAATAACGTAATATAACGTAACCTAACCCAACCAATCATCTCGGCGGTAATATTTGACAACGTTCCTGGCGAGTTGGCTTCTCCGTCTCCGCGGGACCTTTATGTACGTCAATAACGTAATATAACCTAGCCTAACCCAACCTAACATCTCGGCGGTAATATTTGATATCATTCCTGGCGAGTTGGCCTCTACGTCTTCGTTTGACCTTCATATACATCAATAACGTAATATAACCTACCCTAACCCAACCTAACATCTCGGCGGTAATATTTGACATCATTCCTGGCGAGTTGGCCTCTACTGCTCCGTTTGACCTTCATATACATCAATAACGTAATATAACGTAACCTAACCCAACCTATCATCTCGGCGGTAATACTTGACCACATTCCTGGCTTGTTGGCCTCTACGTCTCCGTGGGACCTTTATATACATCAATAACGTAATATAACCTAACCTAACCCAACCAAAAATCTCGGCGGTAATATTTGACATCATTCCTGGCGAGTTGGCCTCTACTTCTCCGTCTGACCTTCATATACATCAATAACGTAATATAACGTAACCTAACCCAACCTATCATCTCGGCGGTAATATTTGACGTCATTGCTGGCGAGTTGGCCTCTACGTCTCCGTGGGACCTTTATATACATCCATAACATAATATAAGCCAGCCTATCCCAATCTAACATCTCGGCGGTAATATTTGACCACATTCCTCGCTTGTTGGCCTCTACGTCTCCGTGGGACCTTTATATACATCAATAACGTAATATAACCTAACCTAACCCAACCTAACATATCGGCGGTAATATTTGACGTCATTCCTGGCGAGTTGGCCTCTACGTCTCCGTTTGACCTTCATATACATTAGTAACGTAATATAACGTAACCTAACCCAACCTATCATCTCGGCGGTAATATTTGACAACATTCCTAGCGAGTTGGCCTCTACGTCTCCGTGGGACCTTTACATAGTTCAATAACGTAATATAACCTAACCTAACCCAACCTAACATCTCGGCGGTAATATTTGACATCATTCCTGGCGAGTTGGCCTCTACGTCTCCGTGGGACCTTTATATACGTCAATAACGTAATATAATCTAACCTAACCCAACCTAACATCACGGCGCTAAATTTGACCACATTCCTGGCTTGTTGGCCTCTACGTCTCCGTGGGACCTTCATATACATAAATAACGTAATATAACGTAACCTAACCCAACCAATCATCTCGGCGGTAATATTTGACAACGTTCCTGGCGAGTTGGCTTCTCCGTCTCCGCGGGACCTTTATGTACGTCAATAACGTAATATAACCTAACCTAACCCAACCTAACATCTCGGCGGTAATATTTGATATCATTCCTGGCGAGTTGGCCTCTACGTCTCCGTGGGACCTTTATATACGTCAATAACGTAATATAACCTACCCTAACCCAACCTAACATCTCGGCGGTAATATTTGACATCATTCCTGGCGAGTTGGCCTCTACTGCTCCGTTTGACCTTCATATACATCAATAACGTAATATAACGTAACCTAACCCAACCTATCATCTCGGCGGTAATATTTGACCACATTCCTGGCTTGTTGGCCTCTACGTCTCCGTGGGACCTTTATATACATCAATAACGTAATATAACCTAAACTAACCCAACCAAACATCTCGGCGGTAATATTTGACATCATTCCTGGCGAGTTGGCCTCTACTTCTCCGTCTGACCTTCATATACATCAATAACGTAATATAACGTAACCTAACCCAACCTATCATCTCGGCGGTAATATTTGACAACATTCCTGGCGAGTTGGCCTCTACGTCTCCGTGGGACCTTTACATACTTCAATAACGTAATATAACCTAATTAAACCCAACCTAACATCTCGGCGGTAATATTTGACATCATTCCTGGCTTGTTGGCCTCTACGTCTCCGTGGGACCTTCATATATATCAATAACGTAATATAACCTACCCTAACCCAACCTATCATCTCGGCGGTAATATTTGACAACATTCCTGGCGAGTTGGCATCTACGTCTCCGTGGGACCTTTATATACATCCATAACGTAATATAACGTAACCTAACCCAACCAATCATCTCGGCGGTAATATTTGACAACATTCCTGGCGAGTTGGCCTCTACGTCTCCGTGGGACCTTTATATACGTCAATAACGTAATATAACCTAACCTAACCCAACCTAACATCTCGGCGCTAAATTTGACCACATTCCTGGCTTGTTGGCCTCTACGTCTCCGTGGGACCTTTATATACATCAATAACGTAATATAACCTAACCTAACCCAACCAAACATCTCGGCGGTAATATTTGACATCATTCCTGGCGAGTTGGCCTCTACTTCTCCGTTTGACCTTCATATACATCAATAACGTAATATAACATAACCTAATCCAACCTATCATCTCGGCGGTAATATTTGACAACATTCCTGGCGAGTTGGCATCTACGTCTCCGTGGGACCTTTATATACATCCATAACATAATATAAGCCAGCCTATCCCAATCTAACATCTCGGCAGTAATATTTGACCACATTCCTGGCGAGTTGGCCTCTACGTCTCCGTGGGACCTTTACATACTTCAATAACGTAATATAACCTAATCTAAGCCAACCTAACATCTCGGCGGTAATATTTGACATCATTCCTGGCGAGTTGGCCTCTACTTCTCCGTTTGACCTTCATATACATCAATAACGTAATATAACGTAACCTAACCCAACCTATCATCTCGGCGGTAATATTTGACCACATTCCTGGCTTGTTGGTCTCTACGTCTCCGTGGGACCTTTATATACATCAATAACGTAATATAACCTAACCTAGCCCAACCTAACATCTCGGCGGTAATATTTGACGTCATTCCTGGCGAGTTGGCCTCTATGTCTCCGTTTGACCTTCATATACATTAATAACGTAATATAACGTAACCTAACCCAACCTATCATCTCGGCGGTAATATTTGACAACATTCCTGGCGAGTTGGCCTCTACGTCTCCGTGGGACCTTTACATAGTTCAATAACGTAATATAACCTAACCTAACCCAACCTAACATCTCAGCGGTAATATTTGACATCATTCCTGGCGAGTTGGCCTCTACTTCTCCGTTTGACCTTCATATACATAAATAACGTAATATAACCTAACCTAACCCAACCTAACATCTCGGCGGTAATATTTGACAACGTTCCTGTCGAGATGGCTTCTCCGTCTCCGCGGGACCTTTATGTACGTCAATAACGTAATATAACCTAACCTAACCCAACCTAACATCTCGGCGGTAATATTTGACAACATTCCTGACGAGTTGGCATCTACGTCTCCGTGGGACCTTTATATACATCCATAACGTAATATAACGTAACCTAACCCAACCAATCATCTCGGCGGTAATATTTGACAACATTCCTGGCGAGTGGGCCTCTACGTCTCTGTGGGACCTTTATATACGTCAATAACGTAATATAACCTAACCTAACCCAACCTAACATCTCGGCGCTAAATTTGACCACATTCCTGGCTTGTTGGCCTCTGCGTCTCCGTTTGACCTTCATATACATCAATAACGTAATATAACCTACCCTAACCCAACCTAACATCTCGGCGGTAATATTTGACATCATTCCTGGCGAGTTGGCCTCTACTGCTCCGTATGACCTTCATATACATCAATAACGTAATATAACGTAACCTAACCCAACCTATCATCTCGGCGGTAATATTTGACATCATTCCTGGCGAGTTTGCCTCTACTTCTCCGTTTGACCTTCATATATATCAATAACGTAATATAACCTACCCTAACCCAACCTATCATCTCGGCGGTAATATTTGACAACATTCCTGGCGAGTTGGCATCTACGTCTCCGTGGGACCTTTATATACATCCATAACGTAATATAACGTAACCTAACCCAACCAATCATCTCGGCGGTAATATTTGACAACATTCCTGGCGAGTTGGCCTCTACGTCTCCGTGGGACCTTTATATACGTCAATAACGTAATATAACCTAACCTAACCCAACCTAACATCTCGGCGCTAAATTTGACCACATTCCTGGCTTGTTGGCCTCTACGTCTCCGTGGGACCTTCATGTACATCAATAACGTAATATAACCTACCCTAACCCAACCTATCATCTCGGCGGTAATATTTGACAACATTCCTGGCGAGTTGGCCTCTACGTCTCCGTGGGACCTTTATATACATCCATAACATAATATAAGCCAGCCTATCCCAATCTAACATCTCGGTGGTAATATTTGACCACATTCCTCGCTTGTTGGCCTCTACGTCTCCGTGGGACCTTTATATACATCAATAACGTAATATAACCTAACCTAACCCAACCAAACATCTCGGCGGTAATATTTGACATCATTCCTGGCGAGTTGGCCTCTACTTCTCCGTTTGACCTTCATATACATCAATAACGTAATATAACATAACCTAATCCAACCTAACATCTCGGCGGTAATATTTGACCACATTCCTGGCTTGTTGGCCTCTACGTCTCCGTGGGACCTTTATATACATCAATAACGTAATATAACCTAACCTAACCCAACCAAACATCTCGGCGGTAATATTTGACATCATTCCTGGCGAGTTGGCCTCTACTTCTCCGTTTGACCTTCATATACATCAATAACGTAATATAACGTAACCTAACCCAACCTATCATCTCGGCGGTAATATTTGACAACATTCCTGGCGAGTTGGCCTCTACGTCTCCGTGGGACCTTTATATACATCCATAACATAATATAAGCCAGCCTATCCCAATCTAACATCTCGGCGGTAATATTTGACCACATTCCTGGCTTGTTGGCCTCTACGCCTCCGTGGGACCTTTACATACTTCAATAACGTAATATAACCTAACCTAACCCAACCTAACGTCTCGGCGGTAATATTTGACATCATTTCTGGCGAGTTGGACTCTACGTCTCCGTTTGACCTTCATATACATAAATAACGTAATATAACGTAACCTAACCCAACCAATCATCTCGGCGGTAATATTTGACAACGTTCCTGGCGAGTTGGCTTCTCCGTCTCCGCGGGACCTTTATGTACGTCAATAACGTAATATAACCTAACCTAACCCAACCTAACATCTCGGCGGTAATATTTGACATCATTCCTGGCGAGTTGGCCTCTACTTCTCCGTTTGACCTTCATATACATCAATAACGTAATATAACGTAACCTAACCCAACCTATCATCTCGGCGGTAATATTTGACAACATTCCTGGCGAGTTGGCCTCTACGTCTCCGTGGGACCTTTATATACATCCATAACATAATATAAGCCAGCCTATCCCAATCTAACATCTCGGCGGTAATATTTGACCACATTCCTGGCTTGTTGGCCTCTACGCCTCCGTGGGACCTTTACATACTTCAATAACGTAATATAACCTAACCTAACCCAACCTAACGTCTCGGCGGTAATATTTGACATCATTTCTGGCGAGTTGGACTCTACGTCTCCGTTTGACCTTCATATACATAAATAACGTAATATAACGTAACCTAACCCAACCAATCATCTCGGCGGTAATATTTGACAACGTTCCTGGCGAGTTGGCTTCTCCGTCTCCGCGGGACCTTTATGTACGTCAATAACGTAATATAACCTAACCTAACCCAACCTAACATCTCGGCGGTAATATTTGATATCATTCCTGGCGAGTTGGCATCTACGTCTCCGTTTGACCTTCATATACATCAATAACGTAATATAACCTACCCTAACCCAACCTAACATCTCGGCGGTAATATTTGACATCATTCCTGGCGAGTTGGCCTCTACTGCTCCGTTTGACCTTCATATACATCAATAACGTAATATAACGTAACCTAACCCAACCTATCATCTCGGCGGTAATATTTGACCACATTCCTGGCGAGTTGGCCTCTACGTCTCCGTGGGACCTTTACATAGTTCAATAACGTAATATAACCTAACCTAACCCAACCTAACATCTCAGCGGTAATATTTGACATCATTCCTGGCGAGTTGGCCTCTACTTCTCCGTTTGACCTTCATATACATAAATAACGTAATATAACCTAACCTAACCCAACCTAACATCTCGGCGGTAATATTTGACAACGTTCCTGTCGAGATGGCTTCTCCGTCTCCGCGGGACCTTTATGTACGTCAATAACGTAATATAACCTAACCTAACCCAACCTAACATCTCGGCGGTAATATTTGACAACATTCCTGGCGAGTTGGCCTCTACGTGTCCGTGGGACCTTTATATACATCAAAATGTAATATAACCTAAGCTAACCCAACCTATCATCTCGGCGGTAATATTTGACAACGTTCCTGGGGAGTTGGCTTCTCCGTCTCCGTGGGACCTTTATATACGTCAGTAACGTAATATAACCTAACCTAACCCAACCAATCATCTCGGCTGTAATATTTGACCACATTCCTGGCTTGTTGGCCTCTACGTCTCCGTGGGACCTTTATATACATCAATAACGTAATATAACCTAAACTAACCCAACCAAACATCTCGGCGGTAATATTTGACATCATTCCTGGCGAGTTGGCCTCTACTTCTCCGTCTGACCTTCATATACATCAATAACGTAATATAACGTAACCTAACCCAACCTATCATCTCGGCGGTAATATTTGACAACATTCCTGGCGAGTTGGCCTCTACGTCTCCGTGGGACCTTTACATACTTCAATAACGTAATATAACCTAATTAAACCCAACCTAACATCTCGGCGGTAATATTTGACATCATTCCTGGCTTGTTGGCCTCTACGTCTCCGTGGGACCTTCATATATATCAATAACGTAATATAACCTACCCTAACCCAACCTATCATCTCGGCGGTAATATTTGACAACATTCCTGGCGAGTTGGCATCTACGTCTCCGTGGGACCTTTATATACATCCATAACGTAATATAACGTAACCTAACCCAACCAATCATCTCGGCGGTAATATTTGACAACATTCCTGGCGAGTTGGCCTCTACGTCTCCGTGGGACCTTTATATACGTCAATAACGTAATATAACCTAACCTAACCCAACCTAACATCTCGGCGCTAAATTTGACCACATTCCTGGCTTGTTGGCCTCTACGTCTCCGTGGGACCTTCATGTACATCAATAACGTAATATAACCTACCCTAACCCAACCTATCATCTCGGCGGTAATATTTGACAACATTCCTGGCGAGTTGGCCTCTACGTCTCCGTGGGACCTTTATATACATCCATAACATAATATAAGCCAGCCTATCCCAATCTAACATCTCGGCGGTAATATTTGACCACATTCCTCGCTTGTTGGCCTCTACGTCTCCGTGGGACCTTTATATACATCAATAACGTAATATAACCTAACCTAACCCAACCAAACATCTCGGCGGTAATATTTGACATCATTCCTGGCGAGTTGGCCTCTACTTCTCCGTTTGACCTTCATATACATCAATAACGTAATATAACATAACCTAATCCAACCTAACATCTCGGCGGTAATATTTGACCACATTCCTGGCTTGTTGGCCTCTACGTCTCCGTGGGACCTTTATATACATCAATAACGTAATATAACCTAACCTAACCCAACCAAACATCTCGGCGGTAATATTTGACATCATTCCTGGCGAGTTGGCCTCTACTTCTCCGTTTGACCTTCATATACATCAATAACGTAATATAACGTAACCTAACCCAACCTATCATCTCGGCGGTAATATTTGACAACATTCCTGGCGAGTTGGCCTCTACGTCTCCGTGGGACCTTTATATACATCCATAACATAATATAAGCCAGCCTATCCCAATCTAACATCTCGGCGGTAATATTTGACCACATTCCTGGCTTGTTGGCCTCTACGCCTCCGTGGGACCTTTACATACTTCAATAACGTAATATAACCTAACCTAACCCAACCTAACGTCTCGGCGGTAATATTTGACATCATTTCTGGCGAGTTGGACTCTACGTCTCCGTTTGACCTTCATATACATAAATAACGTAATATAACGTAACCTAACCCAACCAATCATCTCGGCGGTAATATTTGACAACGTTCCTGGCGAGTTGGCTTCTCCGTCTCCGCGGGACCTTTATGTACGTCAATAACGTAATATAACCTAACCTAACCCAACCTAACATCTCGGCGGTAATATTTGACATCATTCCTGGCGAGTTGGCCTCTACTTCTCCGTTTGACCTTCATATACATCAATAACGTAATATAACGTAACCTAACCCAACCTATCATCTCGGCGGTAATATTTGACAACATTCCTGGCGAGTTGGCCTCTACGTCTCCGTGGGACCTTTATATACATCCATAACATAATATAAGCCAGCCTATCCCAATCTAACATCTCGGCGGTAATATTTGACCACATTCCTGGCTTGTTGGCCTCTACGCCTCCGTGGGACCTTTACATACTTCAATAACGTAATATAACCTAACCTAACCCAACCTAACGTCTCGGCGGTAATATTTGACATCATTTCTGGCGAGTTGGACTCTACGTCTCCGTTTGACCTTCATATACATAAATAACGTAATATAACGTAACCTAACCCAACCAATCATCTCGGCGGTAATATTTGACAACGTTCCTGGCGAGTTGGCTTCTCCGTCTCCGCGGGACCTTTATGTACGTCAATAACGTAATATAACCTAACCTAACCCAACCTAACATCTCGGCGGTAATATTTGATATCATTCCTGGCGAGTTGGCATCTACGTCTCCGTTTGACCTTCATATACATCAATAACGTAATATAACCTACCCTAACCCAACCTAACATCTCGGCGGTAATATTTGACATCATTCCTGGCGAGTTGGCCTCTACTGCTCCGTTTGACCTTCATATACATCAATAACGTAATATAACGTAACCTAACCCAACCTATCATCTCGGCGGTAATATTTGACCACATTCCTGGCGAGTTGGCCTCTACGTCTCCGTGGGACCTTTACATAGTTCAATAACGTAATATAACCTAACCTAACCCAACCTAACATCTCAGCGGTAATATTTGACATCATTCCTGGCGAGTTGGCCTCTACTTCTCCGTTTGACCTTCATATACATAAATAACGTAATATAACCTAACCTAACCCAACCTAACATCTCGGCGGTAATATTTGACAACGTTCCTGTCGAGATGGCTTCTCCGTCTCCGCGGGACCTTTATGTACGTCAATAACGTAATATAACCTAACCTAACCCAACCTAACATCTCGGCGGTAATATTTGACAACATTCCTGGCGAGTTGGCCTCTACGTGTCCGTGGGACCTTTATATACATCAAAATGTAATATAACCTAAGCTAACCCAACCTATCATCTCGGCGGTAATATTTGACAACGTTCCTGGGGAGTTGGCTTCTCCGTCTCCGTGGGACCTTTATATACGTCAGTAACGTAATATAACCTAACCTAACCCAACCAATCATCTCGGCTGTAATATTTGACCACATTCCTGGCTTGTTGGCCTCTACGTCTCCGTGGGACCTTTATATACATCAATAACGTAATATAACCCAAACTAACCCAACCAAACATCTCGGCGGTAATATTTGACATCATTCCTGGCGAGTTGGCCTCTACATCTCCGTCTGACCTTCATATACATCAATAACGTAATATAACGTAACCTAACCCAACCTATCATCTCGGCGGTAATATTTGACAACATTCCTGGCGAGTTGGCCTCTACGTCTCCGTGGGACCTTTACATACTTCAATAACGTAATATAACCTAATTAAACCCAACCTAACATCTCGGCGGTAATATTTGACATCATTCCTGGCTTGTTGGCCTCTACGTCTCCGTGGGACCTTCATATATATCAATAACGTAATATAACCTACCCTAACCCAACCTATCATCTCGGCGGTAATATTTGACAACATTCCTGGCGAGTTGGCATCTACGTCTCCGTGGGACCTTTATATACATCCATAACGTAATATAACGTAACCTAACCCAACCAATCATCTCGGCGGTAATATTTGACAACATTCCTGGCGAGTTGGCCTCTACGTCTCCGTGGGACCTTTATATACGTCAATAACGTAATATAACCTAACCTAACCCAACCTAACATCTCGGCGCTAAATTTGACCACATTCCTGGCTTGTTGGCCTCTACGTCTCCGTGGGACCTTCATGTACATCAATAACGTAATATAACCTACCCTAACCCAACCTATCATCTCGGCGGTAATATTTGACAACATTCCTGGCGAGTTGGCCTCTACGTCTCCGTGGGACCTTTATATACATCCATAACATAATATAAGCCAGCCTATCCCAATCTAACATCTCGGCGGTAATATTTGACCACATTCCTCGCTTGTTGGCCTCTACGTCTCCGTGGGACCTTTATATACATCAATAACGTAATATAACCTAACCTAACCCAACCAAACATCTCGGCGGTAATATTTGACATCATTCCTGGCGAGTTGGCCTCTACTTCTCCGTTTGACCTTCATATACATCAATAACGTAATATAACATAACCTAATCCAACCTATCATCTCGGCGGTAATATTTGACAACATTCCTGGCGAGTTGGCCTCTACGTCTCCGTGGGACCTTTATATACATCCATAACATAATATAAGCCAGCCTATCCCAATCTAACATCTCGGCGGTAATATTTGACCACATTCCTGGCGAGTTGGCCTCTACGTCTCCGTGGGACCTTTACATACTTCAATAACGTAATATAACCTAATCTAAGCCAACCTAACATCTCGGCGGTAATATTTGACATCATTCCTGGCGAGTTGGCCTCTACTTCTCCGTTTGACCTTCATATACATCAATAACGTAATATAACGTAACCTAACCCAACCTATCATCTCGGCGGTAATATTTGACCACATTCCTGGCTTGTTGGTCTCTACGTCTCCGTGGGACCTTTATATACATCAATAACGTAATATAACCTAACCTAGCCCAACCTAACATCTCGGCGGTAATATTTGACGTCATTCCTGGCGAGTTGGCCTCTATGTCTCCGTTTGACCTTCATATACATTAATAACGTAATATAACGTAACCTAACCCAACCTATCATCTCGGCGGTAATATTTGACAACATTCCTGGCGAGTTGGCCTCTACGTCTCCGTGGGACCTTTACATAGTTCAATAACGTAATATAACCTAACCTAACCCAACCTAACATCTCAGCGGTAATATTTGACATCATTCCTGGCGAGTTGGCCTCCTACTTCTCCGTTTGACCTTCATATACATAAATAACGTAATATAACCTAACCTAACCCAACCTAACATCTCGGCGGTAATATTTGACAACGTTCCTGTCGAGATGGCTTCTCCGTCTCCGCGGGACCTTTATGTACGTCAATAACGTAATATAACCTAACCTAACCCAACCTAAGATCTCGGCGGTAATATTTGGCAACATTCCTGACGAGTTGGCATCTACGTCTCCGTGGGACCTTTATATACATCCATAACGTAATATAACGTAACCTAACCCAACCAATCATCTCGGCGGTAATATTTGACAACATTCCTGGCGAGTGGGCCTCTACGTCTCCGTGGGACCTTTATATACATCAATAACGTAATATAACCTAACCTAACCCAACCTAACATCTCGGCGGTAATATTTGACGTCATTCCTGGCGAGTTGGCCTCTACGTCTCCGTTTGACCTTCATATACATTAGTAACGTAATATAACGTAACCTAACCCAACCTATCATCTCGGCGGTAATATTTGACAACATTCCTAGCGAGTTGGCCTCTACGTCTCCGTGGGACCTTTACATAGTTCAATAACGTAATATAACCTAACCTAACCCAACCTAAGATCTCGGCGGTAATATTTGGCAACATTCCTGACGAGTTGGCATCTACGTCTCCGTGGGACCTTTATATACATCCATAACGTAATATAACGTAACCTAACCCAACCAATCATCTCGGCGGTAATATTTGACAACATTCCTGGCGAGTTGGCCTCTACGTCTCCGTTTGACCTTCATATACATCAATAACGTAATATAACCTACCCTAACCCAACCTAACATCTCGGCGGTAATATTTGACATCATTCCTGGCGAGTTGGCCTCTACTGCTCCGTTTGACCTTCATATACATCAATAACGTAATATAACGTAACCTAACCCAACCTATCATCTCGGCGGTAATATTTGACCACATTCCTGGCTTGTTGGCCTCTACGTCTCCGTGGGACCTTTATATACATCAATAACGTAATATAACCTAACCTAACCCAACCAAAAATCTCGGCGGTAATATTTGACATCATTCCTGGCGAGTTGGCCTCTACTTCTCCGTCTGACCTTCATATACATCAATAACGTAATATAACGTAACCTAACCCAACCTATCATCTCGGCGGTAATATTTGACGTCATTCCTGGCTTGTTGGCCTCTACGTCTCCGTGGGACCTTTATATACGTCAATAACGTAATATAATCTAACCTAACCCAACCTAACATCACGGCGCTAAATTTGACCACATTCCTGGCTTGTTGGCCTCTACGTCTCCGTGGGACCTTCATATACATAAATAACGTAATATAACGTAACCTAACCCAACCAATCATCTCGGCGGTAATATTTGACAACGTTCCTGGCGAGTTGGCTTCTCCGTCTCCGCGGGACCTTTATGTACGTCAATAACGTAATATAACCTAACCTAACCCAACCTAACATCTCGGCGCTAAATTTGACCACATTCCTGGCTTGTTGGCCTCTACGTCTCCGTGGGACCTTTATATACATCAATAACGTAATATAACCTAACCTAACCCAACCTAACATCTCGGCGGTAATATTTGACGTCATTCCTGGCGAGTTGGCCTCTACGTCTCCGTGGGACCTTTATATACATCCATAACATAATATAAGCCAGCCTATCCCAATCTAACATCTCGGCGGTAATATTTGACCACATTCCTCGCTTGTTGGCCTCTACGTCTCCGTGGGACCTTTATATACATCAATAACGTAATATAACCTAACCTAACCCAACCTAACATCTCGGCGGTAATATTTGACGTCATTCCTGGCGAGTTGGCCTCTACGTCTCCGTTTGACCTTCATATACATTAATAACGTAATATAACGTAACCTAACCCAACCTATCATCTCGGCGGTAATATTTGACAACATTCCTAGCGAGTTGGCCTCTACGTCTCCGTGGGACCTTTACATAGTTCAATAACGTAATATAACCTAACCTAACCCAACCTAACATCTCGGCGGTAATATTTGACATCATTCCTGGCGAGTTGGCCTCTACGTCTCCGTGGGACCTTTATATACGTCAATAACGTAATATAACGTAACCTAACCCAACCTATCATCTCGGCGGTAATATTTGACAACATTCCTAGCGAGTTGGCCTCTACGTCTCCGTGGGACCTTTACATAGTTCAATAACGTAATATAACCTAACCTAACCCAACCTAACATCTCGGCGGTAATATTTGACATCATTCCTGGCGAGTTGGCCTCTACGTCTCCGTGGGACCTTTATATACGTCAATAACGTAATATAATCTAACCTAACCCAACCTAACATCACGGCGCTAAATTTGACCACATTCCTGGCTTGTTGGCCTCTACGTCTCCGTGGGACCTTCATATACATAAATAACGTAATATAACCTAGCCTAACCCAACCTAACATCTCGGCGGTAATATTTGATATCATTCCTGGCGAGTTGGCCTCTACGTCTCCGTGGGACCTTTATATACATCAATAACGTAATATAACCTAACCTAACCCAACCAAAAATCTCGGCGGTAATATTTGACATCATTCCTGGCGAGTTGGCCTCTACTTCTCCGTCTGACCTTTATATACATCAATAACGTAATATAACCTAACCTAACCCAACCAAAAATCTCGGCGGTAATATTTGACATCATTCCTGGCGAGTTGGCCTCTACTTCTCCGTCTGACCTTCATATACATCAATAACGTAATATAACGTAACCTAACCCAACCTATCATCTCGGCGGTAATATTTGACGTCATTGCTGGCGAGTTGGCCTCTACGTCTCCGTGGGACCTTTATATACATCCATAACATAATATAAGCCAGCCTATCCCAATCTAACATCTCGGCGGTAATATTTGACCACATTCCTCGCTTGTTGGCCTCTACGTCTCCGTGGGACCTTTATATACATCAATAACGTAATATAACCTAACCTAACCCAACCTAACATCTCGGCGGTAATATTTGACGTCATTCCTGGCGAGTTGGCCTCTACGTCTCCGTTTGACCTTCATATACATTAGTAACGTAATATAACGTAACCTAACCCAACCTATCATCTCGGCGGTAATATTTGACAACATTCCTAGCGAGTTGGCCTCTACGTCTCCGTGGGACCTTTACATAGTTCAATAACGTAATATAACCTAACCTAACCCAACCTAACATCTCGGCGGTAATATTTGACATCATTCCTGGCGAGTTGGCCTCTACGTCTCCGTGGGACCTTTATATACGTCAATAACGTAATATAATCTAACCTAACCCAACCTAACATCACGGCGCTAAATTTGACCACATTCCTGGCTTGTTGGCCTCTACGTCTCCGTGGGACCTTCATATACATAAATAACGTAATATAACGTAACCTAACCCAACCAATCATCTCGGCGGTAATATTTGACAACGTTCCTGGCGAGTTGGCTTCTCCGTCTCCGCGGGACCTTTATGTACGTCAATAACGTAATATAACCTAACCTAACCCAACCTAACATCTCGGCGGTAATATTTGATATCATTCCTGGCGAGTTGGCCTCTACGTCTCCGTGGGACCTTTATATACGTCAATAACGTAATATAACCTACCCTAACCCAACCTAACATCTCGGCGGTAATATTTGACATCATTCCTGGCGAGTTGGCCTCTACTGCTCCGTTTGACCTTCATATACATCAATAACGTAATATAACGTAACCTAACCCAACCTATCATCTCGGCGGTAATATTTGACCACATTCCTGGCTTGTTGGCCTCTACGTCTCCGTGGGACCTTTATATACATCAATAACGTAATATAACCTAAACTAACCCAACCAAACATCTCGGCGGTAATATTTGACATCATTCCTGGCGAGTTGGCCTCTACTTCTCCGTCTGACCTTCATATACATCAATAACGTAATATAACGTAACCTAACCCAACCTATCATCTCGGCGGTAATATTTGACAACATTCCTGGCGAGTTGGCCTCTACGTCTCCGTGGGACCTTTATATACATCCATAACATAATATAAGCCAGCCTATCCCAATCTAACATCTCGGCGGTAATATTTGACCACATTCCTGGCTTGTTGGCCTCTACGCCTCCGTGGGACCTTTACATACTTCAATAACGTAATATAACCTAACCTAACCCAACCTAACGTCTCGGCGGTAATATTTGACATCATTTCTGGCGAGTTGGACTCTACGTCTCCGTTTGACCTTCATATACATAAATAACGTAATATAACGTAACCTAACCCAACCAATCATCTCGGCGGTAATATTTGACAACGTTCCTGGCGAGTTGGCTTCTCCGTCTCCGCGGGACCTTTATGTACGTCAATAACGTAATATAACCTAACCTAACCCAACCTAACATCTCGGCGGTAATATTTGACATCATTCCTGGCGAGTTGGCCTCTACTTCTCCGTTTGACCTTCATATACATCAATAACGTAATATAACGTAACCTAACCCAACCTATCATCTCGGCGGTAATATTTGACAACATTCCTGGCGAGTTGGCCTCTACGTCTCCGTGGGACCTTTATATACATCCATAACATAATATAAGCCAGCCTATCCCAATCTAACATCTCGGCGGTAATATTTGACCACATTCCTGGCTTGTTGGCCTCTACGCCTCCGTGGGACCTTTACATACTTCAATAACGTAATATAACCTAACCTAACCCAACCTAACGTCTCGGCGGTAATATTTGACATCATTTCTGGCGAGTTGGACTCTACGTCTCCGTTTGACCTTCATATACATAAATAACGTAATATAACGTAACCTAACCCAACCAATCATCTCGGCGGTAATATTTGACAACGTTCCTGGCGAGTTGGCTTCTCCGTCTCCGCGGGACCTTTATGTACGTCAATAACGTAATATAACCTAACCTAACCCAACCTAACATCTCGGCGGTAATATTTGATATCATTCCTGGCGAGTTGGCATCTACGTCTCCGTTTGACCTTCATATACATCAATAACGTAATATAACCTACCCTAACCCAACCTAACATCTCGGCGGTAATATTTGACATCATTCCTGGCGAGTTGGCCTCTACTGCTCCGTTTGACCTTCATATACATCAATAACGTAATATAACGTAACCTAACCCAACCTATCATCTCGGCGGTAATATTTGACCACATTCCTGGCGAGTTGGCCTCTACGTCTCCGTGGGACCTTTACATAGTTCAATAACGTAATATAACCTAACCTAACCCAACCTAACATCTCAGCGGTAATATTTGACATCATTCCTGGCGAGTTGGCCTCTACTTCTCCGTTTGACCTTCATATACATAAATAACGTAATATAACCTAACCTAACCCAACCTAACATCTCGGCGGTAATATTTGACAACGTTCCTGTCGAGATGGCTTCTCCGTCTCCGCGGGACCTTTATGTACGTCAATAACGTAATATAACCCAAACTAACCCAACCAAACATCTCGGCGGTAATATTTGACATCATTCCTGGCGAGTTGGCCTCTACATCTCCGTCTGACCTTCATATACATCAATAACGTAATATAACGTAACCTAACCCAACCTATCATCTCGGCGGTAATATTTGACAACATTCCTGGCGAGTTGGCCTCTACGTCTCCGTGGGACCTTTACATACTTCAATAACGTAATATAACCTAATTAAACCCAACCTAACATCTCGGCGGTAATATTTGACATCATTCCTGGCTTGTTGGCCTCTACGTCTCCGTGGGACCTTCATATATATCAATAACGTAATATAACCTACCCTAACCCAACCTATCATCTCGGCGGTAATATTTGACAACATTCCTGGCGAGTTGGCATCTACGTCTCCGTGGGACCTTTATATACATCCATAACGTAATATAACGTAACCTAACCCAACCAATCATCTCGGCGGTAATATTTGACAACATTCCTGGCGAGTTGGCCTCTACGTCTCCGTGGGACCTTTATATACGTCAATAACGTAATATAACCTAACCTAACCCAACCTAACATCTCGGCGCTAAATTTGACCACATTCCTGGCTTGTTGGCCTCTACGTCTCCGTGGGACCTTCATGTACATCAATAACGTAATATAACCTACCCTAACCCAACCTATCATCTCGGCGGTAATATTTGACAACATTCCTGGCGAGTTGGCCTCTACGTCTCCGTGGGACCTTTATATACATCCATAACATAATATAAGCCAGCCTATCCCAATCTAACATCTCGGCGGTAATATTTGACCACATTCCTCGCTTGTTGGCCTCTACGTCTCCGTGGGACCTTTATATACATCAATAACGTAATATAACCTAACCTAACCCAACCAAACATCTCGGCGGTAATATTTGACATCATTCCTGGCGAGTTGGCCTCTACTTCTCCGTTTGACCTTCATATACATCAATAACGTAATATAACATAACCTAATCCAACCTATCATCTCGGCGGTAATATTTGACAACATTCCTGGCGAGTTGGCCTCTACGTCTCCGTGGGACCTTTATATACATCCATAACATAATATAAGCCAGCCTATCCCAATCTAACATCTCGGCGGTAATATTTGACCACATTCCTGGCGAGTTGGCCTCTACGTCTCCGTGGGACCTTTACATACTTCAATAACGTAATATAACCTAATCTAAGCCAACCTAACATCTCGGCGGTAATATTTGACATCATTCCTGGCGAGTTGGCCTCTACTTCTCCGTTTGACCTTCATATACATCAATAACGTAATATAACGTAACCTAACCCAACCTATCATCTCGGCGGTAATATTTGACCACATTCCTGGCTTGTTGGTCTCTACGTCTCCGTGGGACCTTTATATACATCAATAACGTAATATAACCTAACCTAGCCCAACCTAACATCTCGGCGGTAATATTTGACGTCATTCCTGGCGAGTTGGCCTCTATGTCTCCGTTTGACCTTCATATACATTAATAACGTAATATAACGTAACCTAACCCAACCTATCATCTCGGCGGTAATATTTGACAACATTCCTGGCGAGTTGGCCTCTACGTCTCCGTGGGACCTTTACATAGTTCAATAACGTAATATAACCTAACCTAACCCAACCTAACATCTCAGCGGTAATATTTGACATCATTCCTGGCGAGTTGGCCTCCTACTTCTCCGTTTGACCTTCATATACATAAATAACGTAATATAACCTAACCTAACCCAACCTAACATCTCGGCGGTAATATTTGACAACGTTCCTGTCGAGATGGCTTCTCCGTCTCCGCGGGACCTTTATGTACGTCAATAACGTAATATAACCTAACCTAACCCAACCTAAGATCTCGGCGGTAATATTTGGCAACATTCCTGACGAGTTGGCATCTACGTCTCCGTGGGACCTTTATATACATCCATAACGTAATATAACGTAACCTAACCCAACCAATCATCTCGGCGGTAATATTTGACAACATTCCTGGCGAGTGGGACTCTACGTCTCCGTGGGACCTTTATATACATCAATAACGTAATATAACCTAACCTAACCCAACCTAACATCTCGGCGGTAATATTTGACGTCATTCCTGGCGAGTTGGCCTCTACGTCTCCGTTTGACCTTCATATACATTAGTAACGTAATATAACGTAACCTAACCCAACCTATCATCTCGGCGGTAATATTTGACAACATTCCTAGCGAGTTGGCCTCTACGTCTCCGTGGGACCTTTACATAGTTCAATAACGTAATATAACCTAACCTAACCCAACCTAAGATCTCGGCGGTAATATTTGGCAACATTCCTGACGAGTTGGCATCTACGTCTCCGTGGGACCTTTATATACATCCATAACGTAATATAACGTAACCTAACCCAACCAATCATCTCGGCGGTAATATTTGACAACATTCCTGGCGAGTTGGCCTCTACGTCTCCGTTTGACCTTCATATACATCAATAACGTAATATAACCTACCCTAACCCAACCTAACATCTCGGCGGTAATATTTGACATCATTCCTGGCGAGTTGGCCTCTACGTCTCCGTGGGACCTTCATATACATAAATAACGTAATATAACGTAACCTAACCCAACCAATCATCTCGGCGGTAATATTTGACAACGTTCCTGGCGAGTTGGCTTCTCCGTCTCCGCGGGACCTTTATGTACGTCAATAACGTAATATAACCTAACCTAACCCAACCTAACATCTCGGCGCTAAATTTGACCACATTCCTGGCTTGTTGGCCTCTACGTCTCCGTGGGACCTTTATATACATCAATAACGTAATATAACCTAACCTAACCCAACCTAACATCTCGGCGGTAATATTTGACGTCATTCCTGGCGAGTTGGCCTCTACGTCTCCGTGGGACCTTTATATACGTCAATAACGTAATATAACCTAACCTAACCCAACCTAACATCTCGGCGCTAAATTTGACCACATTCCTGGCTTGTTGGCCTCTACGTCTCCGTGGGACCTTTATATACATCAATAACGTAATATAACCTAACCTAACCCAACCAAACATCTCGGCGGTAATATTTGACATCATTCCTGGCGAGTTGGCCTCTACTGCTCCGTTTGACCTTCATATACATCAATAACGTAATATAACGTAACCTAACCCAACCTATCATCTCGGCGGTAATGTTTGACAACATTCCTGGCGAGTTGGCCTCTACGTCTCCGTGGGACCTTTACATACTTCAATAACGTAATATAACCTAATTAAACCCAACCTAACATCTCGGCGGTAATATTTGACATCATTCCTGGCTTGTTGGCCTCTACGTCTCCGTGGGACCTTCATATATATCAATAACGTAATATAACCTACCCTAACCCAACCTATCATCTCGGCGGTAATATTTGACAACATTCCTGGCGAGTTGGCCTCTACTGCTCCGTATGACCTTCATATACATCAATAACGTAATATAACGTAACCTAACCCAACCTATCATCTCGGCGGTAATATTTGACATCATTCCTGGCGAGTTTGCCTCTACTTCTCCGTTTGACCTTCATATACATAAATAACGTAATATAACCTAACCTAACCCAACCTAACATCTCGGCGGTAATATTTGACAACGTTCCTGTCGAGATGGCTTCTCCGTCTCCGCGGGACCTTTATGTACGTCAATAACGTAATATAACCTAACCTAACCCAACCTAACATCTCGGCGGTAATATTTGACAACATTCCTGACGAGTTGGCATCTACGTCTCCGTGGGACCTTTATATACATCCATAACGTAATATAACGTAACCTAACCCAACCAATCATCTCGGCGGTAATATTTGACAACATTCCTGGCGAGTGGGCCTCTACGTCTCTGTGGGACCTTTATATACGTCAATAACGTAATATAACCTAACCTAACCCAACCTAACATCTCGGTGCTAAATTTGACCACATTCCTGGCTTGTTGGCCTCTGCGTCTCCGTTTGACCTTCATATACATCAATAACGTAATATAACCTACCCTAACCCAACCTAACATCTCGGCGGTAATATTTGACATCATTCCTGGCGAGTTGGCCTCTACTGCTCCGTTTGACCTTCATATACATCAATAACGTAATATAACGTAACCTAACCCAACCTATCATCTCGGCGGTAATGTTTGACAACATTCCTGGCGAGTTGGCCTCTACGTCTCCGTGGGACCTTTACATACTTCAATAACGTAATATAACCTAATCTAACCCAACCTAACATCTCGGCGGTAATATTTGACCACATTCCTGGCTTGTTGGCCTCTACGTCTCCGTGGGACCTTTATATACATCAATAACGTAATATAACCTAACCTAACCCAACCAAACATCTCGGCGGTAATATTTGACATCATTCCTGGCGAGTTGGCCTCTACTTCTCCGTTTGACCTTCATATACATCAATAACGTAATATAACGTAACCTAACCCAACCTATCATCTCGGCGGTAATATTTGACAACATTCCTGGCGAGTTGGCCTCTACGTCTCCGTGGGACCTTTATATACATCCATAACATAATATAAGCCAGCCTATCCCAATCTAACATCTCGGCGGTAATATTTGACCACATTCCTGGCTTGTTGGCCTCTACGCCTCCGTGGGACCTTTACATACTTCAATAACGTAATATAACCTAACCTAACCCAACCTAACGTCTCGGCGGTAATATTTGACATCATTTCTGGCGAGTTGGACTCTACGTCTCCGTTTGACCTTCATATACATAAATAACGTAATATAACGTAACCTAACCCAACCAATCATCTCGGCGGTAATATTTGACAACGTTCCTGGCGAGTTGGCTTCTCCGTCTCCGCGGGACCTTTATGTACGTCAATAACGTAATATAACCTAACCTAACCCAACCTAACATCTCGGCGGTAATATTTGACATCATTCCTGGCGAGTTGGCCTCTACTTCTCCGTTTGACCTTCATATACATCAATAACGTAATATAACGTAACCTAACCCAACCTATCATCTCGGCGGTAATATTTGACAACATTCCTGGCGAGTTGGCCTCTACGTCTCCGTGGGACCTTTATATACATCCATAACATAATATAAGACAGCCTATCCCAATCTAACATCTCGGCGGTAATATTTGACCACATTCCTGGCTTGTTGGCCTCTACGCCTCCGTGGGACCTTTACATACTTCAATAACGTAATATAACCTAACCTAACCCAACCTAACGTCTCGGCGGTAATATTTGACATCATTTCTGGCGAGTTGGACTCTACGTCTCCGTTTGACCTTCATATACATAAATAACGTAATATAACGTAACCTAACCCAACCAATCATCTCGGCGGTAATATTTGACAACGTTCCTGGCGAGTTGGCTTCTCCGTCTCCGCGGGACCTTTATGTACGTCAATAACGTAATATAACCTAACCTAACCCAACCTAACATCTCGGCGGTAATATTTGATATCATTCCTGGCGAGTTGGCATCTACGTCTCCGTTTGACCTTCATATACATCAATAACGTAATATAACCTACCCTAACCCAACCTAACATCTCGGCGGTAATATTTGACATCATTCCTGGCGAGTTGGCCTCTACTGCTCCGTTTGACCTTCATATACATCAATAACGTAATATAACGTAACCTAACCCAACCTATCATCTCGGCGGTAATATTTGACCACATTCCTGGCGAGTTGGCCTCTACGTCTCCGTGGGACCTTTACATAGTTCAATAACGTAATATAACCTAACCTAACCCAACCTAACATCTCAGCGGTAATATTTGACATCATTCCTGGCGAGTTGGCCTCTACTTCTCCGTTTGACCTTCATATACATAAATAACGTAATATAACCTAACCTAACCCAACCTAACATCTCGGCGGTAATATTTGACAACGTTCCTGTCGAGATGGCTTCTCCGTCTCCGCGGGACCTTTATGTACGTCAATAACGTAATATAACCTAACCTAACCCAACCTAACATCTCGGCGGTAATATTTGACAACATTCCTGGCGAGTTGGCCTCTACGTGTCCGTGGGACCTTTATATACATCAAAATGTAATATAACCTAAGCTAACCCAACCTATCATCTCGGCGGTAATATTTGACAACGTTCCTGGGGAGTTGGCTTCTCCGTCTCCGTGGGACCTTTATATACGTCAGTAACGTAATATAACCTAACCTAACCCAACCAATCATCTCGGCTGTAATATTTGACCACATTCCTGGCTTGTTGGCCTCTACGTCTCCGTGGGACCTTTATATACATCAATAACGTAATATAACCTAAACTAACCCAACCAAACATCTCGGCGGTAATATTTGACATCATTCCTGGCGAGTTGGCCTCTACTTCTCCGTCTGACCTTCATATACATCAATAACGTAATATAACGTAACCTAACCCAACCTATCATCTCGGCGGTAATATTTGACAACATTCCTGGCGAGTTGGCCTCTACGTCTCCGTGGGACCTTTACATACTTCAATAACGTAATATAACCTAATTAAACCCAACCTAACATCTCGGCGGTAATATTTGACATCATTCCTGGCTTGTTGGCCTCTACGTCTCCGTGGGACCTTCATATATATCAATAACGTAATATAACCTACCCTAACCCAACCTATCATCTCGGCGGTAATATTTGACAACATTCCTGGCGAGTTGGCATCTACGTCTCCGTGGGACCTTTATATACATCCATAACGTAATATAACGTAACCTAACCCAACCAATCATCTCGGCGGTAATATTTGACAACATTCCTGGCGAGTTGGCCTCTACGTCTCCGTGGGACCTTTATATACGTCAATAACGTAATATAACCTAACCTAACCCAACCTAACATCTCGGCGCTAAATTTGACCACATTCCTGGCTTGTTGGCCTCTACGTCTCCGTGGGACCTTCATGTACATCAATAACGTAATATAACCTACCCTAACCCAACCTATCATCTCGGCGGTAATATTTGACAACATTCCTGGCGAGTTGGCCTCTACGTCTCCGTGGGACCTTTATATACATCCATAACATAATATAAGCCAGCCTATCCCAATCTAACATCTCGGCGGTAATATTTGACCACATTCCTCGCTTGTTGGCCTCTACGTCTCCGTGGGACCTTTATATACATCAATAACGTAATATAACCTAACCTAACCCAACCAAACATCTCGGCGGTAATATTTGACATCATTCCTGGCGAGTTGGCCTCTACTTCTCCGTTTGACCTTCATATACATCAATAACGTAATATAACATAACCTAATCCAACCTAACATCTCGGCGGTAATATTTGACCACATTCCTGGCTTGTTGGCCTCTACGTCTCCGTGGGACCTTTATATACATCAATAACGTAATATAACCTAACCTAACCCAACCAAACATCTCGGCGGTAATATTTGACATCATTCCTGGCGAGTTGGCCTCTACTTCTCCGTTTGACCTTCATATACATCAATAACGTAATCTAACGTAACCTAACCCAACCTATCATCTCGGCGGTAATATTTGACAACATTCCTGGCGAGTTGGCCTCTACGTCTCCGTGGGACCTTTATATACATCCATAACATAATATAAGCCAGCCTATCCCAATCTAACATCTCGGCGGTAATATTTGACCACATTCCTGGCTTGTTGGCCTCTACGCCTCCGTGGGACCTTTACATACTTCAATAACGTAATATAACCTAACCTAACCCAACCTAACGTCTCGGCGGTAATATTTGACATCATTTCTGGCGAGTTGGACTCTACGTCTCCGTTTGACCTTCATATACATAAATAACGTAATATAACGTAACCTAACCCAACCAATCATCTCGGCGGTAATATTTGACAACGTTCCTGGCGAGTTGGCTTCTCCGTCTCCGCGGGACCTTTATGTACGTCAATAACGTAATATAACCTAACCTAACCCAACCTAACATCTCGGCGGTAATATTTGACATCATTCCTGGCGAGTTGGCCTCTACTTCTCCGTTTGACCTTCATATACATCAATAACGTAATATAACGTAACCTAACCCAACCTATCATCTCGGCGGTAATATTTGACAACATTCCTGGCGAGTTCGCCTCTACGTCTCCGTGGGACCTTTACATACTTCAATAACGTAATATAACCTAATTAAACCCAACCTAACATCTCGGCGGTAATATTTGACATCATTCCTGGCTTGTTGGCCTCTACGTCTCCGTGGGACCTTCATATATATCAATAACGTAATATAACCTACCCTAACCCAACCTATCATCTCGGCGGTAATATTTGACAACATTCCTGGCGAGTTGGCATCTACGTCTCCGTGGGACCTTTATATACATCCATAACGTAATATAACGTAACCTAACCCAACCAATCATCTCGGCAGTAATATTTGACAACATTCCTGGCGAGTTGGCCTCTACGTCTCCGTGGGACCTTTATATACGTCAATAACGTAATATAACCTAACCTAACCCAACCTAACATCTCGGCGCTAAATTTGACCACATTCCTGGCTTGTTGGCCTCTACGTCTCCGTGGGACCTTCATGTACATCAATAACGTAATATAACCTACCCTAACCCAACCTATCATCTCGGCGGTAATATTTGACAACATTCCTGGCGAGTTGGCCTCTACGTCTCCGTGGGACCTTTATATACATCCATAACATAATATAAGCCAGCCTATCCCAATCTAACATCTCGGCGGTAATATTTGACCACATTCCTCGCTTGTTGGCCTCTACGTCTCCGTGGGACCTTTATATACATCAATAACGTAATATAACCTAACCTAACCCAACCAAACATCTCGGCGGTAATATTTGACATCATTCCTGGCGAGTTGGCCTCTACTTCTCCGTTTGACCTTCATATACATCAATAACGTAATATAACATAACCTAATCCAACCTATCATCTCGGCGGTAATATTTGACAACATTCCTGGCGAGTTGGCCTCTACGTCTCCGTGGGACCTTTATATACATCCATAACATAATATAAGCCAGCCTATCCCAATCTAACATCTCGGCGGTAATATTTGACCACATTCCTGGCGAGTTGGCCTCTACGTCTCCGTGGGACCTTTACATACTTCAATAACGTAATATAACCTAATCTAAGCCAACCTAACATCTCGGCGGTAATATTTGACATCATTCCTGGCGAGTTGGCCTCTACTTCTCCGTTTGACCTTCATATACATCAATAACGTAATATAACGTAACCTAACCCAACCTATCATCTCGGCGGTAATATTTGACCACATTCCTGGCTTGTTGGTCTCTACGTCTCCGTGGGACCTTTATATACATCAATAACGTAATATAACCTAACCTAGCCCAACCTAACATCTCGGCGGTAATATTTGACGTCATTCCTGGCGAGTTGGCCTCTATGTCTCCGTTTGACCTTCATATACATTAATAACGTAATATAACGTAACCTAACCCAACCTATCATCTCGGCGGTAATATTTGACAACATTCCTGGCGAGTTGGCCTCTACGTCTCCGTGGGACCTTTACATAGTTCAATAACGTAATATAACCTAACCTAACCCAACCTAACATCTCAGCGGTAATATTTGACATCATTCCTGGCGAGTTGGCCTCCTACTTCTCCGTTTGACCTTCATATACATAAATAACGTAATATAACCTAACCTAACCCAACCTAACATCTCGGCGGTAATATTTGACAACGTTCCTGTCGAGATGGCTTCTCCGTCTCCGCGGGACCTTTATGTACGTCAATAACGTAATATAACCTAACCTAACCCAACCTAAGATCTCGGCGGTAATATTTGGCAACATTCCTGACGAGTTGGCATCTACGTCTCCGTGGGACCTTTATATACATCCATAACGTAATATAACGTAACCTAACCCAACCAATCATCTCGGCGGTAATATTTGACAACATTCCTGGCGAGTGGGCCTCTACGTCTCCGTGGGACCTTTATATACATCAATAACGTAATATAACCTAACCTAACCCAACCTAACATCTCGGCGGTAATATTTGACGTCATTCCTGGCGAGTTGGCCTCTACGTCTCCGTTTGACCTTCATATACATTAGTAACGTAATATAACGTAACCTAACCCAACCTATCATCTCGGCGGTAATATTTGACAACATTCCTAGCGAGTTGGCCTCTACGTCTCCGTGGGACCTTTACATAGTTCAATAACGTAATATAACCTAACCTAACCCAACCTAACATCTCGCCGGTAATATTTGACATCATTCCTGGCGAGTTGGCCTCTACGTCTCCGTGGGACCTTTATATACGTCAATAACGTAATATAATCTAACCTAACCCAACCTAACATCACGGCGCTAAATTTGACCACATTCCTGGCTTGTTGGCCTCTACGTCTCCGTGGGACCTTCATATACATAAATAACGTAATATAACGTAACCTAACCCAACCAATCATCTCGGCGGTAATATTTGACAACGTTCCTGGCGAGTTGGCTTCTCCGTCTCCGCGGGACCTTTATGTACGTCAATAACGTAATATAACCTAACCTAACCCAACCTAACATCTCGGCGGTAATATTTGATATCACTCCTGGCGAGTTGGCCTCTACGTCTCCGTTTGACCTTCATATATATCAATAACGTAATATAACCTACCCTAACCCAACCTAACATCTCGGCGGTAATATTTGACATCATTCCTGGCGAGTTGGCCTCTACTGCTCCGTGGGACCTTTATATACGTCAGTAACGTAATATAACCTAACCTAACCCAACCAATCATCTCGGCTGTAATATTTGACCACATTCCTGGCTTGTTGGCCTCTACGTCTCCGTGGGACCTTTATATACATCAATAACGTAATATAACCTAAACTAACCCAACCAAACATCTCGGCGGTAATATTTGACATCATTCCTGGCGAGTTGGCCTCTATGTCTCCGTTTGACCTTCATATACATTAATAACGTAATATAACGTAACCTAACCCAACCTATCATCTCGGCGGTAATATTTGACAACATTCCTGGCGAGTTGGCCTCTACGTCTCCGTGGGACCTTTACATAGTTCAATAACGTAATATAACCTAACCTAACCCAACCTAACATCTCAGCGGTAATATTTGACATCATTCCTGGCGAGTTGGCCTCTACTTCTCCGTTTGACCTTCATATACATAAATAACGTAATATAACCTAACCTAACCCAACCTAACATCTCGGCGGTAATATTTGACAACGTTCCTGTCGAGATGGCTTCTCCGTCTCCGCGGGACCTTTATGTACGTCAATAACGTAATATAACCTAACCTAACCCAACCTAACATCTCGGCGGTAATATTTGACAACATTCCTGACGAGTTGGCATCTACGTCTCCGTGGGACCTTTATATACATCCATAACGTAATATAACGTAACCTAACCCAACCAATCGTCTCGGCGGTAATATTTGACAACATTCCTGGCGAGTGGGCCTCTACGTCTCTGTGGGACCTTTATATACGTCAATAACGTAATATAACCTAACCTAACCCAACCTAACATCTCGGCGCTAAATTTGACCACATTCCTGGCTTGTTGGCCTCTGCGTCTCCGTTTGACCTTCATATACATCAATAACGTAATATAACCTACCCTAACCCAACCTAACATCTCGGCGGTAATATTTGACATCATTCCTGGCGAGTTGGCCTCTACTGCTCCGTATGACCTTCATATACATCAATAACGTAATATAACGTAACCTAACCCAACCTATCATCTCGGCGGTAATATTTGACATCATTCCTGGCGAGTTTGCCTCTACTTCTCCGTTTGACCTTCATATACATAAATAACGTAATATAACCTAACCTAACCCAACCTAACATCTCGGCGGTAATATTTGACAACGTTCCTGTCGAGATGGCTTCTCCGTCTCCGCGGGACCTTTATGTACGTCAATAACGTAATATAACCTAACCTAACCCAACCTAACATCTCGGCGGTAATATTTGACAACATTCCTGACGAGTTGGCATCTACGTCTCCGTGGGACCTTTATATACATCCATAACGTAATATAACGTAACCTAACCCAACCAATCATCTCGGCGGTAATATTTGACAACATTCCTGGCGAGTGGGCCTCTACGTCTCTGTGGGACCTTTATATACGTCAATAACGTAATATAACCTAACCTAACCCAACCTAACATCTCGGTGCTAAATTTGACCACATTCCTGGCTTGTTGGCCTCTGCGTCTCCGTTTGACCTTCATATACATCAATAACGTAATATAACCTACCCTAACCCAACCTAACATCTCGGCGGTAATATTTGACATCATTCCTGGCGAGTTGGCCTCTACTGCTCCGTTTGACCTTCATATACATCAATAACGTAATATAACGTAACCTAACCCAACCTATCATCTCGGCGGTAATGTTTGACAACATTCCTGGCGAGTTGGCCTCTACGTCTCCGTGGGACCTTTACATACTTCAATAACGTAATATAACCTAATCTAACCCAACCTAACATCTCGGCGGTAATATTTGACCACATTCCTGGCTTGTTGGCCTCTACGTCTCCGTGGGACCTTTATATACATCAATAACGTAATATAACCTAACCTAACCCAACCAAACATCTCGGCGGTAATATTTGACATCATTCCTGGCGAGTTGGCCTCTACTTCTCCGTTTGACCTTCATATACATCAATAACGTAATATAACGTAACCTAACCCAACCTATCATCTCGGCGGTAATATTTGACAACATTCCTGGCGAGTTGGCCTCTACGTCTCCGTGGGACCTTTATATACATCCATAACATAATATAAGCCAGCCTATCCCAATCTAACATCTCGGCGGTAATATTTGACCACATTCCTGGCTTGTTGGCCTCTACGCCTCCGTGGGACCTTTACATACTTCAATAACGTAATATAACCTAACCTAACCCAACCTAACGTCTCGGCGGTAATATTTGACATCATTTCTGGCGAGTTGGACTCTACGTCTCCGTTTGACCTTCATATACATAAATAACGTAATATAACGTAACCTAACCCAACCAATCATCTCGGCGGTAATATTTGACAACATTCCTGGCGAGTTGGCCTCTACGTCTCCGTGGGACCTTTATATACATCCATAACATAATATAAGCCAGCCTATCCCAATCTAACATCTCGGCGGTAATATTTGACCACATTCCTGGCGAGTTGGCCTCTACGTCTCCGTGGGACCTTTACATACTTCAATAACGTAATATAACCTAATCTACTCTGAGATAGCGCGT